>CM075992.1:9579726-9615082 GCA_038087875.1 Malacoraja senta
GAGATTAGATTACACACAAGTGGACTCTATTTACTAATTAGGTGACTTCTGAAGGCAATTGGTTGCACTGGATTTTATTTAGGGATATCAGAGTAAAGGGGGCTGAATACTTTTGCATGCGACACTTTTCAGTTTTTTTTTTTTTTTTAATTTGAAAACCATGTATCATTTTCCTTCCACTTCACAATTATGCGCCACTTTGTGTTGGTCTATCACATAAAATCCCAATAAAATACATTTACGTTTGTGGTTGTAACGTGACAAAATGTGGAAAAGTTCAAGGGGTATGAATACTTTTGCAAGCCACTGTATATGCAGGAAGTGGAGAGATATGGATTATGTACCAGCTGATAAGAGTTGGTCTTGGTGGAGAAACTCAGCGGGTGCAGCAGCATCTATGGAGCGAAGGAAATATGCAACATTTCGGGCCGAAACCCTCCTTCGATTTTCCAGCATCTGCAGTTCCTTCTTTAACAGAGTTGGTCTTGGTGTTTGGCATGGACATTGTGGGCCGAAGGGCCTGTTCCTCTTCAATGTACAATGTACTGTTCAATGTCCTATGTCCTCTGTTCTATTTTCCCTACTCTCATGCCCTAGTATGTCTTCCTTGCCTCCTCCCCAATCAATCCAGATTGATATTGACTCCCCGAGTCCAATGCTTTAGGAGTCATAGATACAGGAACAGCTGTGCTGATTCACTTAAGGCCCTGTCCCACTTGGCTGTCATTTGCGCGTAATTTACGCGACATCATTTTAACCGTCACGACGAGCGCGTGGTGACACGCACGTGATGCGTGCATGGTGCGTGATGACACAGGCAGTGACGCTCGGCCGAGTGTGGCGTTGCAGGATTTTGTGATGTACAAAATCTTCGCTCGCCATCTATGTGACGCGCAAATGACAGCCAAGTGGGACAGGCACTTATGGCCATGAAGTATCCATTTAAACTAATCCCCAATCATTAACACCATCTTTCCCCCTCTCAGGCTTGGTGAATCTAATGGACTGTTGTATTGTTTTAATGCCTGGGAGTGTAGTAGAGCAGCGGGATCTAGGAGTGCACGTGCAGAGTTCCATGAAAGTGGCAGCATAGTTTGTACGTTCTCCCTGTGACTGCGTGCATTTTCTCCGGGTGCTCCGGTTTCCTCCCACGCTCCAAAGATGTGCTGGTTTGTAGGTTAATTGGCTTCTGTAAATGACCCCTAGTGCATAGAATAGAACCAATGTAAGAGTTATCACTGGTCAGCGTTGACACAGAGGGGCAAAGAGGCTGTTCCAACACTGTATCTCTAAAAAAAAACTCTGTGTGAATGCGTTCTTTCTCAGATCATCTGCTAACCTCTTACCCATGCTCTAAACCTGAGCTCTCTGCTGTGGGGAGAAGGTTCTTAAGATCATAAGCAATTGGAGCAGAATTAGGCCATTCGGCCCATCAAGTCTACTCCGCCATTCAATCATGGCTGATCTATCTCTCCCTCCTAACCCCATTCTCCTGCCTTCTCCCCATAACCCCTGACACCCATACTAATCAAGAATCTATCTATCTCTGTCTTAAAAAATATCCATTGACTTGGCCTCCACAGCCGTCTGTGGCAAAGAATTCCACAGATTCACCACCATGCTTCCCTCCATCTACCCCATCAATGCCCCCGCAGAGTTTTGTATATCTCCATCAGGGCACACCTTCCTTCCCTTCTGTCTCCTCTGCTCCAAGGGAAACAAGACCAGCCTCTCATATCTCTACTCACCGTCCTGGAGAACAACCAAGGCCGCACAAGGCTGGGTGGCAGTGTGAACTGTGAGGAGGATGCTATGAGAATGCAGGGTGACTTGGACAGGTTAGGTGAGTGGGCAGATGCATGGCAGATAAAGTTTAATGTGGATACATGTGAGGTTATCCACTTTGGTGGCAAAAACAAGAAGGCAGATTATTATCTCAATGTAGCAATGTTACAAACTTTTGAGATTTTAAAACTTCGTCTGCAATTTATCCCACCAGATAAAGCATAAAAATAAGTTTAATTTGACACCTAATTCACTTTCATATCTTCAGTATTATAAAGGTTATGGCCATTTTCAAACTCGGAAATTAGCATCTTGTTCCCTATTGCTTTTGCATTGACTTAACACAAAAGCTGTGATCGAGGACAGTCAAAAGCCCATAACTTTCTTAAAAATTAAGAGAACTGAATGAAATTTTCAGTTATTATAGATTGAAGCATTCTGAAACAAATATAAAACATCTTACTTGGATGACCTGAAATTAAAGCATATAATTAGTTAATTACCTAAATGTAGTTAATTACAAAATTGACCGTTGCGACGGAAATAGTAATAAATACCCAGACTGCCTTGAAAATTCAAAAATGTGATATTCACAAGATCAGAACTTTAATATTATTGTATTATATGCTGTAAGTCCATAACAGATAGGTCAATAAATTACAATTTCTAGCAATAGACCAGGTCTTTATGGAGAAGATCAGTTGCTAGCTGGTACATTGGCATACCATAATCAGTAGCATCATCATACTCCTCAGATTGTAACCAATAAGCAACTCTGTACACCTTGTTTTTCCTCAACTTTTCAATTTTAGCATTGTAAACTACAAGTTTTTGCTCTTCAAACCTCGCATGACATGCCTTTCTGCCCACTACTTTCCCATTAAGAATGTCCTGTAGATTCTATTTTTTTAAGAAAATGATATATTTTTTAAATAGCCTAAGTATCCAAATAACAATCTAATCCCATTCACACAAGAATTCACAATATAACATGATTTTTAAATCTCACTGTCATGAATTTACATGCCAGATGGAAGGAATTTAATGTTTAATTCCCATAAATTAATCTAGAAACATCCACTCAATATAATCAAAATTATTATTTTTTTGCACAATACATGGGACTAAAACTGATATTTAGTATAAAAATATTGACTATGGGTAGACAATAACACAAAACAGTAAGATTAAACGAGAACTTACCAGTTTGAAGTTTGATCTGTATTTTATGAGGAGTAACGATGAGGGATTATGTGAAGAACCCGTTCAGCACGCATGCGCGACATACTTCAAAGCAGCGGTGTGGAATCACAGGAAACACAATAATTGAAATAAACATAGTAAAGAAAAGGAGAACTAAGATACCAGTTGATCTCTATAATTGAGGGTGGGAGCGGAGGGCACGTAATCCCTCATCGTAACTCCTCATAAAATACAGATCAAACTTCAAACTGGTAAGTTCTCGTTTAATCTTACGATTTTACTTCGGAGTCACGTGAGTGACTACGTGAAGATTTTAAAGCTCTGTGATTTCAAACCGTGTAACAGTTCATACTTCACTCGCTGCCGAAGTCATTCAAGGGAGGAAGTATGTTATCGTAATCAACCATGAATCTGTTTGTAAATAATAATGGTATTTATTAAACATTAACAAAAGAAAAATGCTCCCCCGGCCTTAAATTATATATTTGCAGATTCTAAAACTCTTTCTGCAAATAACACAGGTTCTGCTAGCGGCTTGTGGTAGAACGTTTGGAACGTTTTCTCCATGGACCACCCTGCTGTAGCCAGGATGTGGTCCAGTGGTACGTCCATCCTTTTAGCCGCCGATGTGGATGCTGTCCTGGTGGAGTGAGATGTATATACGTCAGTATCTACTCCAGCAGCTTCCAGTACCTGCTTGAGCGATCTTGAGATGGTTTGGCTCGACACCCGACCATGAGGTTTCTTGTGCCTGACCCATAAGGCTTTTTCTCTCCCTCGGGAATCTCTTGTTGTGTTGATGTAAGTGAGTAGGTGAGTCATGACACACAACTGTGGGTCAGGTGGGTATGCCCGGAAATCCATAACTAGGCCTGAAGTTCCAGGCCTGCTCTGCTTTACCAGCTCCTGAATGGTGAATGAGACCCGGTCTGGTGTTATAACCATGTTGTCCAGTCGCAGTAAGTGGAGGGACTGGACTCTTTGTGCTGAGACTAGTGCCATCAGCATGACCGTTTTCAGGGTTAGCTGTTCCAGGGTGAGAGACCTGGCTGGTGACCATCCCCTTAGGTATGTCAGGACCACACTGACATCCCAGATTTGGGTGTACCTAGGTCTAGGGGGGTTGGAGTTGAATATACCCCTCATGAGTTTGATCACCAGCGGGTGAGACCCTATGGCCTGTTGTCCTGGTACTTGTTTTAAGTAGGCTGACAGAGCACTTCTGGCAGTATTGATGGCGCTGTAGCTCAGTCCTTCATTATGGTGAATGCCAGTCAGGAACTCCAGTACATTGGTTATGGTTGTAGACGAGTATGTTGTCCCAGTAGTCGAGCAGTATCTTTCCCACTTCCTGATGCTCGATAGGTATTGTTTCCTGGTGGACATACGGTGGGACGCTGTCATCGTGTTGATGGTCATGTCAGACAATCCCAGGCCCAGCAGTGGTCTTTTCATAATCTGCAACCCAGTAGGTTAATTTTGTCATGGCATGGATGACTTATGCCTGATACCGGGTGAGTCAATAGGTCTGGGCTACTGGGAAAGGTCATAGGAGTTTTGATGACCATGTCGAGGACCACTGGGAACCATGGCTGTGTAGGCCAGTCGGGTACTATCAAAATACCTGAAGCAGAGTCCATCTGTATTTTGCGTAGTACCCTACTGATGAGGCAGAAGGGGGGAAAAGCATAAAATAAATAGTTTCCCCAGTTCAGCGCGAATGCATCTATCGCTGCTGCCTCAGGGTCTGGTTCCCAAGCGACATACATTGGTACCTGGTGATTTAGTCTGGATGCAAAGAGATCGATATCTGGTGTGCCATATTGCTTTGTAATTTTAGCAAAAGCTCTAGGATTTAACATCCATTCGGTGTTATCATTGAATTTGCGTGACCTGGTGTCTGCCACTGTATTTAGCTTACCTGGTAGGTAAGTTGCTGTTAGCCAAATATGTCTATCGACACACCATTGCCAGATTGTGTTGACCAAATTGTCACATGATATCGATTTTATTCCACCCATATGGTTAATATAGGCCACCACCGTGGTATTATCAATTTGTAAACGAACATGCAAATGGTGCATATTCGTAGAATATGCTTTTAAACCATAAAACGCACCCAACATTTCCAAATAATTTATGCCCAGTGTTTGTAGTAAAGATGATTCTAGGTTAGTCCATCTACCACCTGTGCTGGATATGGTAGTAGTTGCTCCCCAGCCTTGAGCACTGGCATCTGTTAGTATAGTTAATGTTGGGTTATTGATGATGATAGGGCTGGAACTATGCCAAATGTGCTCTATCCACCACTGTAACTCTGATATTGCTTCAATGGGTAATTTCATGGTTCGGTCAAAGTGACCTGCATGTCGTTTTAACGCCTGTACTTTTGCCCATTGTAGGTTTTGATAGTGCAGGGGTCCAAATTGTGTAGCTGGAAATGCTGCTACCATTTTGCCAATTACTCTTGCCATTTGTCGGATGGTTGGTCGATTGTTAACCATTAAATCGTTACATGTCTGTGCCAATTCTGCTGCTTTATCTTTTGGCAACGTTACAGACATGTGGACTGAGTTAATTGTGAATCCCAGATAGTCCATTGTTGTGGATGGCGTCAACTTAGAATTATCTGGATGCAAGACAAATCCCAGGGTTTCAAACAATTGTTTGGTAGCTAATACAGCTGATTTCGCCAACTCCATGGTTTTGCTTACTATTAGAATATCATCAAGATATGCCATGACAATATGTCTCTGTTTTCTTAATGTTGCCAAGGCTGGTTTTAATATCTTGGTAAATAGTCTTGGGGCTGATGTTAACCCATTAGGCAACGCATTAAACTGCCATAGTTGCCCCATCCAGGTAAATTTCAGGTATATGCGATGACCCTTTTGAATGGGTACTGTATAGTAAGCATCTTTTAAATCAATGCTTGCCATAAAGTATCCTTTGGAAATCAGTAGTTTGGCAGTTACAAATGTACAGGCACTGATGTGGGAGTGCCTGAATTCCCTTGGCGAGACTGCTCCATTTTGAAATGTACATACTTAACAAAGGTATTTAGTGAGGTTAAATCAATGATGATGCGACATGCACCATCTTTTTTGTTTTTGGTACATATATTTGAGACAAATTCCAAAGGTTCATGTTTGGATTTCTCAATGATACCCTTTGTAAGTAACCTCACCAGTTCTGCTTGACCCTCTAGTTTTTCTTTGACTGAGAGGGTAAATACCCTTTGGGGTACATGCTGAACTGGTGGCATATTTTCTTGAATGAACTCTATATTGTATCCCCGAATACTGTTAAGTATATAACTATCATTCGTGACAGACCTCCATGCTTCAATGAACAGGTGTAATCTCCCCCCTGTTAGTACAGTTCCCCCACTTTTTATATGCTGGTAGGAACCAGACCCACCTTCATCCATAGTTATGGGAGTGTTCCTTTCTTCAGTTTCTTCATCCGTCGTTGTACTGCTGGATGTACTGCTGGTTGGGGGTGGCGCATTTTCCATGGGGTCCGCTCTGGGCCCTAGCCTAAAAAAGTCTTTCGGGGATGGTTTGCGGTTCCCGAGCTTTCACCAGTCCCATAAGTTTGACGTCGACTGGTGGACGCGGTAAGGTACTGCCGTCTGGGCTGTGTGGGTCTGCTCGTTCCGGGGCCTGCCCTCATGAGGCCGAATGCTTTGGACTCTTCCTCCAGGTCTTTCACTTGTTTTGTCAAGTCCTTTCCAAATAACAGGATCTGTGGCTCTGAGGCCGGTGTTTTACACAGTCCTGCATATTTGGGATTGAGGGCAGGTCTTATTATCTCCTTGCGGAGGTTGTTTATCTCATATTGAGTGTTGCACAGCAGAGCCAGAGTGTCTTGCTGGTTGGTGGTCATATCCACCCCATCCACGGAACGAGCATAGGATGTTATCCCTGTCATCAGGAGCTTGAGGATACGCTGTAATTTTAGCTCCTGGTTCCGGATACTCAATACAATACAATACAATTTATTTGTCTTTAGGACAAATTTGTCATTTGGACCCCGTTGAGGTCCAAACGAAATGTCGTTTCTGCAGCCATACATTACAAAACGAAGAAGACCCGAGACACAACACGATTTACACATACATCCATCACAGCGCTGTGATGGAACGCAAAAAATCGTATCTCTCCACTGCACTCCCCCCCCCCCCCTGATGTCAGAGTCAAAGTCAAAGCCCCCGGCGGGCGATGGTGATTATCCCGCGGCCATTAAAGCCACACCGGGTAATGCAAGGTCGCGCACCGGGTCTTGGTGTTAGAGCCCCGGCGCGCGCCCGCAAAGTCCGGCGGCCATTCCAAGCCGCGCGGGGGGATAAAGCCCCGCTCCAGGTGCTCTTCAACCCCGCAACTCGGGCGGGAGAACTCTGTCCAACATACCCCCAGATTTGGTTGTTAACGGCCGGTACGTTGAGTGAACTGCAGTTCTCCGGAGGCGAGTAGAGTTCTAGTGCCTCATTGACTACCTGTTCTTGTAGGGGTTTGAGGGACAGGTGGTTAATGCTGGCCGCCAGTTTTGGCTGCAACGGCCGTCCTGCTCGTGGTGTAGCCACGTAGCGATTCACCACACCCAGCAGCTCTTCCTGGTCCTGTACCCCAAGCGTACTCCCGATATCTTCGGCCAATGACCCCTGTTCCTGACCAGCCCAGCCCTGGTCGCCAATGCTGCCCTCGGCTGGGGGGGAAGCGATGGCCAGTGCATTGTAAGGCACTGGTGTGGGAGTGCCTGAGTTCCCTTGGCGAGACTGCTCCAGCTCCCGAAGCAAGTCTCGCTGGAGCATTTGCTCCATGAGCCTTTCCATGCGGCTACCTCTGCCGCTCTCAGGCGGAGAGTCCTCCTCATCCGAGTTATCAGATATCACCGGCCGGTCAGTTTTTCGTTTTGATTTACCTCCAGTCCGCTGTTGTTAGTCGGGCTGCGCTAGCGGTACTGGGCTTGGCTCGGTCTCAATGATTGTGGACCGCAGCATGTGCGGTCCAGGTGCCGCCTCTCGCCCCCCACTGATGGGACACTCCCGTTCTGTTGGAGTCGAACGGGGGGCGGTCTTTTTCCCTTGCCGTGCTTTGCTCATTTTTCCAGCTTCTTCAACCTGGAATTCACAAAGCAGAGCAAAGCTTCCTAAGTACGACCTCAGAGTAAGTACTTACGTGATGGTCCGCTTTTTTAAACTTGTAGCGGGAGCGCCTGTACTCCCGTTCGTCGCTGTTGCACTGCGTGAACGCTAAGGTCGCGCATGCGTGCTGGACGGGTTCTTCACGTAGTCACTCACGTGACTCCGAAGTAAAATATAGACGATTAGGTGTTCTTATGACATGATTGTCCAAAAATAAGAGCATTTAAATCATCTTGCGAGTGGGTTTTTCTGGAACACGATCGATTGGAACGTTGCATTTGCGGTGAATTTGAACCCCATTTTGGCAGGAAAAACACTGCCGGTTCGTATGGGGTCCAAATCTCATTTTTGCATCGTAAAATTAGATTAAAGCCATCCCAAGAAGGAAGATTATATGTAAAATAAACAACTTACCCTTTGTTTTGTCCCGTTCTTGATATCCGTCACGTTGTAGGCGTTGAGGGCGTTAGAAGTCGTGATTTAAAAAAAAATCGAGAACGGAAGTCCGATCGATTATGCTTCAGCAGCTAGCAGCCCGAGGAAATCCGCCTCCAACAGGTAGTAGAAAACTGGATTTTAATCCCGCCCCCCCCCCCCCCCAAAGGCGCCAAAGTCGTGCACACGGCCAGTGGCAGAACTGCAGCGCCGCTGAAGGTAAGTTTTGTAACATCGCTACTCAATGGTGTCAAGTTGGGAAAAGGGGAAGTACAACGGGATCTGGGGGTTCTTATTCATCAGTCACTGAAAGTAAGCATGCAGGTACAGCAGGCAGTGAAGAAAGCGAATGGCATGTTGGCCTTCATAACAAGAGGAGTTGAGTATAGGAGCAAAGAGGTCCTCCTGCAGTTGTACGGGGCCCTAGTGAGACCACACCTGGAGTATTGTGTACAGTTTTGGTCTCCAAACTTGAGGAAGGACATTCTTGCTATTGAGGGAGTGCAATGTTGGTTCACGAGGTTAATACCCGGGATGGCGGGACTGTCATATGTTGATAGATTGGAGTGGCTGGGCTTGTACACTCTGGAATTTAGGATGAGAGGGGATCATATTGAAACATATAAGATTATTAAGAGTTTGGACACGCGAGAGGCAGGAAACATGTTCCCAATGTTGGGGGAGTCCAGAACCAGGAGCCATAGTTTAAGAATAAGTGGTAAGCCATTTAAAACGGAGATGAGGAAAAACGTTTTCACACAGAGAGTTGTGAGTGTGGAATTCTCTGCCTCAGAGGGCGGTGGAGGCTGGTTCTCTGGATGCTTTCAAGAGAGAGTTAGATCGAGCTCTTAGGGATTGCAGAGTTTAGGGATATGGAGAGAAGGCAGGAACGAGGTACTGATTGTGGATGATCAGCCATGATCACATTGAATGGCGGTGCTGGCTCGAAGGGCCGAACGGCCTACTCCTGCACCTCTTGTCTATTGTCGATTGTAAGTGTGTTAGGCATCAAACACTGATGTGGCGGAATTACTCAGCGGGTCAGACAGCATCTGTGGAGAAAAAGGATGGGTGACATTTCAGGTCGGGAAACGGAAGAAGGGTCCCAACCCAAAACGTCACCCATCCTTTCTCTCCAGAGATGCTGCCTGACCCGCTGAGTTACTCCAGCACTTTATGTCTATCTTCAACGTTGACCAGCATCTGCAGTTCCTTCCTACACACTAATTTAAGGGAAGTCAAATGTGACTGGGGTTGGCCTTATACAAGAACGTGAGTGTTCCTGTCTGAGTGTAGAGGCTTGAGCTGACATTCTGGCTTGCTTTTCGATCATTGGGTGAGAGGATGTCAGTTTGAGTTTATTATTGTCATGTGTGCCGTGGTACAGGGAAAAGTTTTTGTTGCGTGTTATCCAGTCAGCAGACATGAGATGTTGGATGAGATTTTAACCTGTGGTCTCAGGTTTAGTTTAGTTTAGAGATACAGCGTGGAAACAGGCCCATCCGCCAGTCGAGTCCGTACTGACCAGCATGGTAATGCTCTAAAGGACATGTCCCACATGGCCGTCATTTACGCACCATTTACGCGACCTCCAAGAATGTGGTCGTCGCGTTGTGATGCACGGGTGGTGTGTGGGTAGCATGGGACGGGCGCATGGAGAGGCGTGGAGGAGTGTGGAGTTGCGCTCGGTATCGCGCAGCGCTCCAGGATTCCGTGCTGCACGAAATCCTCGCGCGCTACCTGCGAGACGTATCGCGTACACACACTGGCGCATTGGCGTCGCACGCTGGGGCCCCGATATCTCACGTGTATCGCGTGGTGATGCATGGTTACGTCACCGTGCGTAACCATGCATCGCGCGCACCAGACGGCATCGCGCGTAACGACGCGTCGACCTATTTTACATATGACGCGTAAATGAGGCGCAAATGACGGCCAAGTGGGACAGGCCCTTTAGGCAACAACTCTACCATTGCCCCACCGTGCAAAGGTGCAAGGATAAGATTTTCACGGCACCATAGAGAAGAGAAGTGGAGTCGTTCCTGGTGTGCTGGCCACTGTTAATCCCCCAACTAACATCACACATGTTCACATCATGTCTATATTGTTGTTATCTGTGAGACCTTGCTCTGTGAGTTTGAGTTTAGTTTATTGTCACGTGTACCGAGGTACAGTGAAAAGCTTTTGTTGTGTGTTGGCAATACACTGAATCAATTTCAACATTCATAGAGTCATAGAGTCATACAATGTGGAAACAAGGTCTTCAGCCCAACTTGCCCATGCCACCCCACGCTGCCCCATCCACACTAGTCCCACCTGCCCACGTTTGGGCCATGTTTAGTTTAGTTTTTAGTTTAGTTTAGAGATACAGCGCGGAAACAGGCCCTTTCGGCCCACCGGGTCTGCGCCGACCAGCGATCCCCGCACATTAACACTATCCTATTACCCACTAGGGACATTTTTTTTAAAACATGTACCAAGCCAATTAACCTACAAACCGAAGATCTCGGAGAAAACCCAAGCAGGTCACGGGGAGAATGTACAAACTCCGTACAGACAGCACCCGTAGTCAGGATCGAACCCTGGTCTCCGGCGCTGCATTTGCTGTAAGGCAGCAACTCTACCACTGCGCCACCATGCCGTATCTTTCTAAACCTTTCCAGTCTAAGTACCTATCCGGTGCAAAAGATGCTGCATAAACCAAAATGCGATCCAATCATGAAAGGAACTATCTAAATTGATCGAAGAAGGGTCTCAACCCGAAACGTCACCGATTCCTTTCCTCCAGAGATGCTGCCTGTCCTGCTGAGTTACTCCAGCAATTTGTGTCTATTTTTGGTGTAAACCAGCATCTGCAGATCCTTCCTACAAATGTTATCAGTTTCACTGCAACATCTCCTCATGGTATGCTTACTTTGAAAAAGGTTCCCCTCCTCTGTCTGATGAGAGTTCTGCAAGTCTGAAGAAGGGTCTCGAACTGAATAGTCAACTATTCCTTTCCTTCAGAGATGCTGCCTGTCCCGCTGAGTTACTCCAGCTTTTTATGTCTATCTTCAGTGTAAACCATTATCTGCAGTTCCATCCTACACATGTACAAAATTAAAACTGTTTTATTCATATATTTACACTAGTAGCATATTTTGTTGTGTTATTCTGCAGTGTACACTGTCTGGATTATAGTATGTGTACTAACAATTACAATGAATGCAAATACTGTCAGGAGGCATATTAAATACATTTTTTATACAAATACTTAATTGCAACAAGCAATTAAGCCAATGTTACATAGAAACGAAGAAAATAGGTGCAGGAGTAGGCCATTCGGCCCATCATGGCAGATCATCCAGAATCAGTACCCCGTTCCTGCTTTCTCCCCATATCCTTTGATTCCGTTAGTCCCAAGAGCTATATCTAACTCTCTCTTGAAAACATCCCTTGAATTGTCCTCCACTGCCTTCTGTGGCAGAGAATTCCACAGATTCACAACTGGGTGAAAAGGTTTTTCCTCATCTTAGTCCTAAAAGGCCTACCCCTTATTCTTAAACTGCGACCCCTGGCTCTGGACTCCCCCAACATCGGGAACATTTTTCCTGCATCTAGCCTGTCCAATCCCATTAAATGTATATCTTTCTATAAGATACCCTCTCATCCTTCTAAATTCCAGTTATCATAAGTCTAGTTGATCCATTCTTTCATCATAAGTCAGTCCCGCCATCCCGGGAATTAACATGGTGAACGAACCTACGCTGCACTCCCCTCGATAGCACGAATATCCTTCCTCAAATTAGTAGACCAACTGATACTTCTAGAGAATGAGTCAACCCTATCTTAATAGTTGGGAAAAGCAGAGAGTAAACTCAATTACTGAACACAGATTCTCCACGTAGACTTAGCAAGAAATACACTCAAAAAGCAAGCCGAAAGTGTGTCAGAAATTGGGATATGTTGAGAGTCGTGAAGAGGTGTGCGTTTTCACATGTCTGGACTTTTTGCCTGATGGGAGAGGGGAGAAGAGGGAGTGGCCAGGATGTGACTGGTCCTTGATTATGCAGCTGGCCTTGCCAAGGCAGCGTGAGGTGTAGATGGAGTCAATGGAAGGGAGGTTGGTTTGTGTGATGGTCACAATTCATTGCAATTTCTTGCGGTCTTGGATGGTGCTTTTCCCAACCATGCTGCGATGCATCCGGATCAAATGCTTTCTAAGGCGTATCTGTAGGAGTTGGTGAGAGTTGTTGGGGACATGACAAACTTCCGAAGCCTTCTGAGGGATGTTGATCACTGAACAATTCCTCCCAGATGAGTCAGCATCAATGCTGTGCACGAGTTCTCTCTTCGCTCGGTCAGTATTTGCATGAATCATTTCATGGATGAGCAATGGTTCACTGCAGCTGAAACCAAGGCTGTTTAGTTTAGTTTAGAGATACAGCGCGGAAACAGGCTCTTCAGCCCACCGAGTCCGCACCGACCAGCGATCCCTACACATTAACACTACCCTACACACACAAGAGACAATTTACATTTATACCAGGCCAATAAACCTACAAACCTGCACGTCATTGGAGTATGGGAGGAAACTAAAGATCTCGGAGAAAACCTGCGCAGGTCACGGAGAGAAAGTACAAACTCCATAGAGACAGCACCCGTAGTCGGGATCAGAACCTGGGTCTCCGGCGCTGTGAGGCAGTAGCCTTAACACTGCGCCACCGTGCCATCATTGTACCATGATGTCTCATCAAAGCTCCCGGTAATGTTGCTAATTGAAACAAAATCAGCGCTCTGCTCTGGCCTTCCATTTAAAATCAAGTTCATTTGAACCCATTCCCTCTCTCCGGAGATGCTACCTGCCCCGCTGAGTTACTCCAGCATTTTGTGTCTATCTTCCACTTCAACTACATCTAATGCAGAGTAAGGAACATTTATTACCATTGCTGCCATTCACATTACCTCTTTGTTATCTCACTTTATCATCCACACGACTATTTAGCAACAAAACAGTCTGAAGAAGGGTTTCGGCCCGAAACGTTGCCTATTTCCTTCGCTCCATAGATGCTGCTGCACCCGCTGAGTACCTCCAGCATTTTTGTGTACCAGTCTGAAGAAGGGTCTCGACTCGAAACATCGCCTCTTTCTTCTCTCCATAGATGCTGCCTCACCTGCTGAGTTCCTCCAGCATTTTTGTCTACATTCGATTTTTTTTCAGCATCTGCAGTTCTTTCTTAAATATTTAAGAGACATTTGGTCAAATACATGGATAGGAAAGATATGGATAAATTCCGGCAAATGGGACTAGTATCTTGTTCAGCATGGATGAGAAGGGCCGAAGGGCCTGTTTCCATGCTGTATGACAGTATAGTATTCTAAGCCATGTAGTATCAAAACGAAAGAGGAAGCTACAGAGGCTATTGAAAGATTCAGTAGCTTTACTGGTAGGTTTAATTGTCTAAAACACAATAAATGTTTTGTTGCTTGGACATGGTGAGGTATCTAGTTGTCGGGTAGTGCAATTGCATATCACTGGTGTTGCACTCAAGGGTTCGTGTGCGGGAGGAGGCTGGTTCAATACCAACTCAGAATTATGTGTGTTCGGGGTAAAATATTGCAATGCAATTTAAATTGAATTATAGAACCCGTACTGCGTATAAACAGTGCAGGAAAGAACTGCAGATGCTGGTTTAAATCGAAGATAGACACAAAGAGCTGCAGATGCCAAATCCCAATAACTCAGCCGGACAGGCACCATCTCCGGAGAGAAGAAATGGGTGACGTTTCGGGTCGAGATCCATCATCAGTCTGAAGAGATGCTGCCTGTCCCGCTGAGTTACTCCAGCTTTTTATGTCTATATTCAGGAACTGCAGATGCTGGTTTACAAAAAAAAACACAAAATGCTGAGGTAACTCAGCAGGTCAGGCAGCATCTCTGGAGAATGTGGATATGTGACATTTCAGGTCAGGAGGTTTCTTCAGACTAAATTGAATTAAATGCTCTCTAAAGTGTTACAGTGCAGGAAAGATGGCATTTGTAGAACATAGTTCGTCAAATACCAATCTGAACATGTTGAGAATTTGTTCCAGTGTCGAGGTGTGAAACATTGTCCTGGATGCTGAGGAGAATGCCCTGCATTTATTCTGCACTTTGGTCAGCACGGTGGCGCAGCGGTAGAGTTGCTGCCTCATAGCTCCAGAGACCCAGGTTCGATCCTGACTACAGGTGCTGTCTGTGTGGAGTCTCCACGTTCTCCCCATGACCTGCCTGGGTTTTCTCCGGGTGCTCGGGTTTCCCCACACATTCCAAAGACGTGCAGGCTTGCAGGTTAATTGGCTTCTGTAAATTGCATTTAGTGTGTAGTACAGAACTAGTGCACGGGTGATTGCTGGTCGGCACAGACACAGTGGGCCGAAGGGCCTGTTTCCACTCGGTATCTCGAAACTAAAATAAAATAAACATCAAGGAGTGTCATAAGAAGGGTAAGGTGAATAGGTGTGGGCACAGGGATATCTCAGCTGAAGGGCAGAAGGTCCTGAGGACATAAGGTCATGCGATAGGAGCAGAATTAGGCCATTTGGCTCATCATGACTACTCCACCATTCGATCATGGCTGATCTATCTCTCCTAACCCCATTCTCCTGCCTTCTCCTCATAACCCCTGACACCCGTACTAACCAAGAATCTGTCAATCTCTGCCTTCAAAAATATCCATTGACTAGACCTCCACAGCCTTCTGTGGCAAAGAATTCCACCGATTCACCACCCTCTGACTAAAGAAATTCCTCCTCATCTCCTTTCTAAAGGTACGTCCTTTAATTCTGAGGCTATGACCTCTGGTCCAAGACACTCCCACTAGTGGAAACATCCTCTCCACATCCACTCTATCCAGGCCTTTCACTATTCTGTGCGTTTCAATGAGGTACCCCCTCATCCTTCTAAACTCCAGCAAGTACAGGCCCAGTGCTGACAAATGCTCATCATATGCTAGATGGTGGGACTTAGGGCAAATAAGTGATAAATTGTGAGCTGAAGAGCGGCCAACTTTCTCCTGCATGTAAACTTCCTCCTTCCTACTTTCCATGCAGCTTTGGAGTCATTCACAAACTCAGATGTTCCCTTGTGTTGATGAAGTAATTTTTCTATGAATACTTAGGTTATTTTATAGCACGGTTTTAAAATCTTATGTCATGTTTTCTAAATATATCCATGCAGCTGGTGTGCAAAGATCTGTATTTTGAAGTGGGAGCAGCTCGTGATTTCTACAAACCAACCTCCCTTCCATTGACTCCATCTACACCTCACGCTGCCTCGGCAAGGCCAGCAGCATAATCAAGGACCAGTCTCACCCCGGCCACTCCCTCTTCTCCCCTCTCCCATCGGGCAAGAGGTAGAGAAGTGTGAAAACACACACCTCCAGATTCAGGGACAGTTTCTTCCCAGCTGTTATCAGGCAACTGAACCATCCTATTATAGTTAGATTTAACTCTTACAGCTAACGGAATCAAGGGATATGGGGAGAAAGCAGGAACGGGGTACTGATTTTGGATGATCAGCTCGAAGTGCCTAATGGTCTACTCCTGCACCTATTTTCTATGTTTCTAAGTTTCTATCCTCTCAACAACTAGAGAGTGGCCTTTAGTCTTTTTAGTTTAGTGATACAGCGCGGAAACAGGCCCTTCGGCCCATCGAGTCCGTGCCGACCACCAATCCCCGCACATTAACACACTAGGGACAATTTACACATACACCAAGCCAATTAACCTACACATACTGTACCTACACGTCCTGAACTACTATAAACTTCATTTGAGACCCTCTGGCCATCTTTAACTGGAATTTACTAGACATTATCTTGCATTAAACATTATTCCCTTTATCATGCATCTGTACACTGTGGACGGCTTGATTGTAATCTTGTATTGTCTTTCTGCTAACTGGATAGAACGCAACAAAAAAGCTTTTCACTGTACATGTGACAATAAACTAAACTAAAGATAGACCCTCTCATGCACCCTGTTGCTTGTCTCCTGTGCCTGCCGTGTTCACACCTTCCTCTCGCGATCGGGTTCGTCTCTGTTCAGCAGAAGGCTACCTGCCCTCTTCTCAGGCTGGACAGTTCCTCAGGCCCATTTCACATCCAGAGAAAGGCTCACCAGCCTTGTATAGACCTGTGCAGAAAGGAACCGCAGATGCTGGTTTAAACCGAAGATAGACACAAAAAGCTGGAGTAACTCAGAGGGACAGGCAGCATCTCTGGAGGGAAGGAATAGGTGACGTTTCGGGTCGAGACCCTTCTTCAGACTGAAGGTCAGGGGAAAGGGAAACGAGAGATCTAGACGGTGATGTAGAGAGATATACTGTAGAATAAATGAATGAACGATATGCAATAAAATAATGATGACAAAGGGAACAGGCCATTGTTAGCTGCGGCTTAGGTGAAAATGAGTTACACACAATGAGACTCGACTTGGAACTAGTACAATGACTGGGGTGGGGGAGGGATGGAGACAGAGACGGAGATGATGCAAGGGTTACTTGAAGTTAGAGAAATCAATATTCATACCCCTGGGTTGTAAGCTGCCCAAGTGGAATATGAGGTGTTGTTCCTCCAGATACGTCCCAAAATCACTGTCAATATCTGATTCAAACTCTTTGAATCACTTCCCTCTGGAAGGCGACTCCGGATTGTCAAAGCTGCCACAGCCAGACATAAAAACAGTTTTTATCCACGAGTAGTTGCTCTACTCAACAGCCAAAAATCTGTAGCCTCCTTTTAATCTGGTATTTTGTTGGTTCACATGCTTGATCAATGGTGTTTTATCATTAATGTCTTATTATTATTAATATTTAGTGTTTTCTGAGTCATTCGTAACTGTCGCTGTGTGTCATGTTGTTACTTGTGGGCGGAGCACCAAGGCAAATTCCTTGTATGTGAATACTTGGCCAATAAACTTACTTACTTACTTATCTCTCGTTTCCCGTTCCCCTGAAGAAGGGTCAAGACCCAAGACGCCACCTATACCTTTTCTCCAGAGATGCTGCCTATCCCGCTGAGTTACTCCAGCTTTCTGTGTATATCTTCAATATAGACCTGTGCCTGACCATGCCGCCTCCCACTAGACTGTGGAAAATACATCAGTGGTGCATCAAGCTGCAAGAAAGGGAAGTGGGATTTGCCATTCTCAGCTCTCTTGTGGCGTGGGGCCCACTTTGTGCTGAAAACACTTCTGTTCCTTTCTTCCCATGTCCGCTCTCTGTCCTTCGTTCCCCGACAGAGGCAGAGAGAAACACTGGGATAGACTGAATGTGGAGGAAGGAAGTGCAGGTGCTGGTTTACACTGAAGATAGACACAAAATGCTGGAGCAACTCAGCGGGTCAGGCGGCATCTCTGGAGAGAAGGAATGGGTGAAGTTTCTGGTCGAGACCCATCTTCAGGCTGAGCGTCAGAGGAGAGGGGGGCACAGAGATATGGAAGGGTAAGATGTGAAAACGACAGATCAAAGCAGACGTCGATCAAAGAAATGTGGAATGGTTCATTGTTGGCTGAGGGGAAGGTGACAAGGAGGCATGCAATCAGTAAAATTAATCAGAAAGGCAGTGAAACTAGTCGGAGAACTAGGGTGGGGGAGGGATGGAGAGAGAGGGAATGCAAGGGCTACTTGAAGTTAGAGAAGTCAATGTTCATACCACTGGGGTGTAAGCTGCCCAAGTGAAATATGAGGTGCTGTTCTTCCAATTTGCGCTGGGCCTCACTCTGACAGTGGAGGAGGCCCAGGACAGAAAGGTCAGTGTGGGAATGGGAGGGGGAGTTAAAGTGTTTGGCAACCGGGAGATCTATGCGATCAGAGCTACTGGGGAGAGGGGCAACTAATTGAGGTGATTATTCCTCACATGTTTCATTGGCGGAGAAACATTACTGATTATGTAAAAGGTGCAAGACAAATGAAACTCATACATTTAGAATTGTTCATCTTAAGTGCAGGACATTAGTAGGATGGCAATTAGGTACATGGACCAACAAACCAGAGTCTTGGACAACTGATAGACTCACAGACCCATAGCATGGACACTGGCCCTTCAGCCCATCTTGTCTACGCTGACCAAGTTGGCATGTTGGGCTAGTCCACTTGGCACATGGATATGGGACCTTGAAATTATAATCATGTCATAGGAGCAGAATTAGGCCATTCGGCCCATCAAGTTTACTCTGTCATTCAATCATGGCTGATCTATCTCTCCTAACCCCATTCTCCTGCCTTCTCCCCATAACCTCTGACGCCCGTACTAATCAAGAATCTATCTATCTCTGCCTTAAACATATCCACTGACTTGGCCTTCACAGCCTTCACCTCCAAAGAATTCCACAGATTCACCACCCAATGATTAAATAAATTCCTCCTCATCTCCTTCCAATAGGAACTTCTGAGGCTATGGCCTCAGGTCCTTGACTCTCCCATTAATGGAAACATCCTCTCCACGTCCATTCTACCCAAGCCGAGATAGACACAAAAAGCTGGAGTAACTCAGTGGGACAGGCAGCATCTCTGGAGAGAAGGAATAGGTGACGTTTCGGGGTTGAGACCCTTCTTCAGCCTCGACCCAAAACGCCACCTGTTCCTTCTCTCCAGAGATGCTGCCTCCAGCGTTTTTTGTCTATCTTCGGTTTAAACCAGCATCTGCAGTTCCTTCCTGCACACTATCCAAGGCTAGAGTGGATGTGGCGTTAATGCTGGCATTTTATCTGAAGCCAGCTCGACTGTAATGTTGGAGGAATGGGAGGTCAGACCAGATGAGGCGTCATGGAGGTGCATGGGGTTAAGGCTGCTCGTTCCAGGTCCATCCCTGTTCCTCAAGCCGATATTTATGTTTATGTTTAGAGATACAGTGCAGAAACAGCGCCCTTCAGCCCACCGAGTCTGCACCGACCAGCGATGCCCGCACATTAACACAAGCCTACACACACTAGGGACATTTTACACTGATACCAAGTATACAACTCCAAGCCAATTAACGTACAAACCTGTACATCTTTGGAGTGTGGGAGGAAACCGAAGATCTCAGAGAAAACCCACGCAGGTCACAGGGAGAATGTACAAACTCTGTACAGACAGCACCCGTAGTCGGGATCGAACCCGAGTCTCCGGTGCTGCAAGCACTGTAAGGCAGCAACTCTACTGCTGCGCCACCGTGCCGCAACAGTGTAGAGAGTTTGCCCACTCTCACTGTGACCATGGGTTCCCCGGCTGCCTCCATGCCCTCCCGCACCCTACTCTGATCAGCTGGGCTAATGGACTGATGCAGTTTCATGCAGATAAGTGCAAGGTATCTTATATAGGGTAGTCAAACCAGGGAAGACCTTCACAGTGAATGGCTGGGCCCTGGGAGTGATGTAGAGCGGAGGGATCTAGGAGTACAGAGTTCCATGAAAGTGGCATCATAGTTTGTACGCTCTCCCCGTGACCTGCGTGGGTTTTCTCCGAGGTCTTCGGTTTCCTCCCACACACCAAAGACGTACAGGTTAGTAGGTTAATTGGCTTGGTAAATGTAAAAAATTGTCCCTAGTGGGTGTAGGATATTGTAGATGTGCGGGGATCGCTGGTCAGCACGGTCCCGGTGGGCCGAAGGGCCTGTTTCCGCGCTGTATCTCTAAGCTAAACTAACCTAAACTAAAAGGGTGGTAAGGAAGGCTTTTGGTACTTTGGTCTTCATCATTCAGAGCATTGAGTATAGAAGTTGGGACATTATGTTACAGTTTAGTTTAGTTTAGAGATACAGTGCGGAAACTGGCCCTCTGGCCCACAGAGTTCGTGCCGACCAACGATCCCCGAAAACACTAACACTATCCTACACACACTCGGGACAATTTACTATAATACCAAGCCAATTAACCTGCAAACCTGAACGGTTTTGGAGTCTGAGAGGAAACGGGAGCCCCCAGAGAAAACCCACGCAGGTCACGGGGGGAACGTACAAACTCCGTACAGACAGCAACCGTATAGTCAGAATCGAACCTGGGTCTCTGGCACTGTGAGGCAGCAACTCTACCGCTGCGCCACCGTGTCACCCTGTACCCTGTAGTGGTGAGACTACATGTGGAGTATCGTGTTCAGTTTTGGTCACCTTGCTACAGCAAAGATGCTGTTACGTTGGAATGGTGCGGAGAAGATTTACAAGGACATTGCCAGGACTTGACATCCTGAGCTACAGGGCAAGTTAGGACTATTGCTTGGAGCGCAGGAGGCTGAGGGATGATCTTACAGAGATGCATAAAATCATGAGGGGAATAGATAGAGTGAATGCACAGACTCTTTGACCCAGGGTAGGGGTATCAAGACCCAGAGGACATAGGTTTCAGCTATATAATAGAAACCCAAGGGACACAATATAATAGAAACCCAAGGGACAACTTTTGAGTCAGAGGGTGGTTGGTGTATGGAACAAGCTGCCAGAGCAGGTAGTTGAGGCAGGTAATAAAATGACATTTAAAAGACAATTGGAGAGGTACATCGGCAGGAAAGGTTTCAAGGGATACGGGGCAAGTGCGGGTGGCTAGGACCAGCTTAGATGGGTCGGCATGGTCGAGGGGCTGAAGGGCCTGTTTCCATGCTGAGTGAGTCTATGATTCTAATTACAGCGAGCTGCATCGCTAATTGGTTTCTGTGCCCACTTTCTGAGCTGCTCTTCCTGTCAGCGTCCACAAGCTGCCTTTCATTGAGACTGTTGGATCCAGTGACCACTGGAGCGCGGCTCAGGGTTTCCCCATTCTCAACACCTGCCCTCTGTGGTCTCGGCAGATCACGGGGCAGGTGGTAGCACAGGTGATGCCAGCGAACCTGTCTTCAGGGTGGCACAGTGGTGCAGCTGGTAGAACCGCAACCTCACAGCACAAGAGACCCTGATCCTGACCTTGGGTTCTGCCAGTATGGAGTTGGGCTGAAGGGCCTGTTTCCATGTGGTATGACACGATGATGCTGTATTAAGGTGGCGCAGCAGGTAGAGCTGCTGCCTGACAGCGCCAAGGACCCTGGTTTGATCCTGGCCTCAGGTGTTGTCTGTGTGTGGAGTTGTACATTCTCCCCGTGAACTGTGTGGGTTTTCTCCTGGTGCTCCGGTTTCCTCCCACATCCCAAAGACGTACAGGTTTGTAGGTTAATCGGCCCTCTGTAAATTGCCCCTGGTGTCTAGGGAGTGGATGAGAAAGTGGGATAACATAGAACTAGGGTGGGAACGGGCGATGGATGGTCGGCACGAATCAGTGGGCCGAAGGGCCTGTTTCCAAGCTGCGTCTCTAAACTTAGCCTCTGATCAAACCCTCAAGTCAGAATATCTGCCGTTCTTTTTGAATGATCACCCAAACTGTTCACACAACAGTCCAGTCCACATTACGCACACACTTCCTGCCTTTTCCACAGTTCTCGGTCCACTGACCCACAGAAACACATTGTTCAATCGCCCATGGACAGGTTTGGAAAAGTATGTGTCCATTCCGAAAGTAGAATAAAAATCCCGATAATAAAATTTTAAAAAACACATTTCCAAATAAGTCTTTGGAGAGCTCAAAATAAGACAAAAATGCTGGAGGAACTCAGCGGGTGAGGCAGCATCTAAGGAGCGAAGGAATAGGTGACGTTTCGGGTCAAGACCCTTCTTCAGACTGGTGTGGGGGTGGGGGAGGGGAGGAGGGAAGAAGAAAGGAAGAGGAGGAGACTGTGGGCTGTGGGAGAACTGGGAAGGGGAGGGGAAGGAGGGAGAAAGCAAGGACTATCTGAAATTGGAGAAGTCAATGTTCATACCGCTGAGGTGTAAACTACCCAAGCGAAATATGAGGTGCTGCTCCTCCAATTTGCGCTGGGCCTCACTCTGGCTATGGAGGAGGCCCAGGACAGAAAGGTCGGATTCGGAATGGGAGGGGGAGTTGAAGTGCTGAGCCACCGGGAGATCAGGTTGGTTATTGCGAACCGAGCGGAGGTGTTGGGCGAAGCGATCGCCAAGCCTGCGCTTGATCTCACCGATGTGAGCAGTTGACACCTGGAGCAGCGGATCCAATAGATGAGGTTGGAGGAGGTGCAGGTGAACTCCTGCCTCACCTGGAAAGACTGCTTGGGTCCTTGGATGGAGTCGAGGGGGGGGTGGGGGGTGGTAAAGCGACAAGTGTAGCATTTCCTGCGGTTGCAAGGAGAAGTACCAGGGGAGGGGGTGGTTTGGGTGGGAAGGGAGAAATTGACAAGAGAGTTATGGAGGGAGCGGTCTCTGCAGAAAGCCGACAGGGGAGGAGATGGGAAGATGTGGACAGTGGTGGGATCCTGGTGGATGTGGCGAAAATGTCGAAGGAGAGCTCGGTGTGCATGGGCGGCACTGTAGAGTTGCTGCCCTACGGCGCTTAGAGCACCAGAGACCCGGGTTCGATCCCCACTGCGGGTGCCGTCTGCCCAGAGTTTGTTCGTTCTCCCCGTGACCTGCCAGGGTTTTCTCCGAGATCTTCAGTTTCCTCCCACACTCCAAAGACGTACAGGTTTGTAGGTTGTGTAGGAAGGAACTGCAGATGCTGGTTTAAACCAAAGGTAGACACAAAATGCTGGAGTAACTCAGGCAGGACAGGCAGCATCTCTGGAGAGAAGGAATGGCCGTCTTCTGAAGAAGGGTCTCAACCCGAAACGACACCCATTCCTTCTCTCCCAAGATGCTGCCCGTCCCGCTGAGTTACTCCAGCATTTTGTGTTTCTCCCAGGTTTGTAGGTTAATTGGCGTGGTATAAATGTAACAAATCGCCCCTGGTGTGTGTAGGATGGTGTTAGTGTGCGGGGATTGCTGGTCGGTGCAGCCTCGATGGGCCGAAGAGACTCTTTCTCCGCTGTATCTCTAAACTAAACTAAACTACGATTTTTTTTTTGTTTTAAGGAAAAATAATTGCAATCCTATTGATTAATGAACGCACTAGTGATGTACAGCTTAGAATCATGGCACAAAAAGTGTGATTAATGAAATCCACACACAGAAAGTATTTTTACAATATTACAGATACATAACATTTTGAAACCATCTGTCACAGTTCTAGCATCAAATGGAGTTAGAGAGAGAGGACTGCCATATTCTGCTGGCTCATCCTGTGCTGGAACAAGAGCTTTAGAAGCCTTCTCCTAACCACAGATTTCTGTTTCTAAAAACAGTTTGTCTGAAAGTTAAATCAAGAGTGAATAATGTTGAATTATCACATGTACCAGCAATTGAACAACTAAATTCTTACTTACTGCAGCGTAGCAGGCCCATCAATGCAGCACGGTCATGCAGCGGTAGAGTTGCTGCCTCACAGCGCCAGAGACCCAGGTTCAATCCCGACTATGGAGTTTGTACGTTCTCCCCGTGATCCCGTGAGTTGTCTCCCACACTCCAATGACGTACAGGTTTGTAGGTTAATTGGCTTGGTATAAATGTAAATTGTCCCTAGTGTGTGTAGGGTAGCGTTAGTGTGTGGGGATCGCTGGTCGGTGCAGACTCAGTGGGACGAAGGGCCCGTTTCCACCCTGTATCTCTAAACTAAAACTAAACAAAGGATACAATAACACACAGATAAATATATAATAATAATCATAATACAATAAATGAATATACACAATACTAGGGCACCACAATAGTACAAAACCAAAATTCATAAATTCATAAGCTGAATTAGGCCATTCGGCCCATCAAGTCTACTCCGCCATTCCATCATGGCTGATCTATGTCTCCCCCTAACCCCATTCTCCTGCATTCTCCCAAAACTCCAGACACCCGTACTAATCAAGAATCTATCTATCTCTTTTTTTTTCTTTTTTTTAAAAATTTTTATTTATTAGAAGTACATTACATTACAACCACATACATTAATACTCGTCATTTATATCTTCTTACAATTAATGTACTCCCTTTATTTATTTTTTTACACTAGAAAAGGAAAAGATTGAAAGAAAGAAGAAAGTGAAGGAAAAAGTGCAAGTGTAGAAAAGTGTAGAAAATGTAACAACAAAAAAGGACGAAGACCCTATGAGAGCGAAATTAAAAACAAAAAGAAAAAGAGTTAAGAAATAGGCCCTAAGAAAAGAAAAGAGAAAGAGAAAAAAAGAGAAACAAATGTTTTTTTTTTTTTGAGCATCACGTAAATAGGACATACCAACTCTTCAACTATCATCCCCCCTTACCTGACCTCAATTTTTTATTTTTTTAAAGTACTTTTGCACCCTATGTTTGTAATAATTCTATAAATGCAGACCACGTCAGGTGGAAGTGATCTGGTTTACCTGCTAGGAGGAGTCTTATCTCTTCTAGGTGTAATGTTTCAAACATATTTGAAATCCACATATTTATAGTTGGTATTGGAGCCTTCTTCCAAAATTTTAGAATTAGCTTTTTTCCAGTTATTAACCCATAGTCCATTAATTTCTTTTGAAACACATTTAGTTCTGGATCATCTTCCGTTATTCCGAAGATAATCCATTCTGCTTTGGGTATCAGTCTTGTTTTAAATAACTTTGTAAAGATTTCAAAAATTTCATTCCAAAATTTTTGAATTTTTGTACAGAAGACAAATGAGTGCGCTATAGTTGCTTCTTGGGATTGACATTTATCACAAATAGATGATACGTTTGGGAAAATTTTATGAATTTTAGTTTTCGAATAATATAATCTATGTAAAATTTTAAATTGTATTAAAGTGTGTCTTACATTTATCGAGCATTTATGCACGTTTAATAAGTATTCATTCCAACTTTCCTTTGAAATTTTAATAGCTAACTCTTGTTCCCAGTCTCTTCTGATACCCTCCGTAGGTGGTATTTGTACATTTAAAATAATATTATACAAATATGATATTAAGTTTGCTGATTCCGCTTTTATCTGCATTGCCTCGTCCAATACATCTACTGGATTATTATAATGATCTTTTGTATATTTTTTCAAATAGTCGCATATTTGAAAATATTTAAAATATTGTTTATTTCCGAGTTTATATTTTATTTGTAATTGTTGAAATGAAAGTAATTTTCCAGTTTCATACAAGTCACCAAGCGTTTTAATTCCTAGTCTATCCCATTGTGTATAAGCTTTATCTATAATAGAAGGACTAAACGAAGGGTTATTGACTATAGGTAATAAAAGTGATAAGTTTCTTAATTTTAAATTTTGTTTTATTTGTTTCCAAATACGGATTGTACTATGAATAATTGGGTTCTTATTATAATTTATGTTATTCAGTTTCATTGGAGAGAGGAGGATCGCTCCAATGTTTCTAGAGGAGCAATCCTCTTTCTCCATTACAATCCAGTCTACTTGCTGAGCGGAGTTATCCATCAGTTGAATCATGAATCTATCTATCTCTTCCTTAAAAATATCCACTGCCTCTACAGACTTCTGTGGCTAAGAATTCACCACCCTCTAACTAAAGAAATTCCTCCTCGTCTTTCTAAAGGCACATCCATTTAATCTGAGGCTGTGGCCTCTGGTCCTAGACTCTCCCACTAGTGGAAACCCCCTCTCCACATCCACTCTATCCAGGCCTTTCACTATTCGGTATGTTTCAATGAGGTCACTCAATGAGAGCAACCAAAGACACAGTAGATGGAGGACCAGAGTTGGTGAGGTTAGTGTTGTGTGGTGTTTAAACGTTTGATGGTTGCTGGGAAGAAGATACTTAATATGTCAAATAGAAATTTCAACTGCACATTCCACAACACTTCAGTGATACTGGTCCACCACCGATTATCCGGCCTCCTTGGCTCCAGAGCCTTTCAGGATTATCCATTTTACCGGACCATAAAAGGTCATGGCCTCCGAGAGGAATTCAATGGTATTGGAACGTTCAGCCTAGGCCACCGGGGGCCTAGATACCGGCCCGCAAAATCGGCCTCGGAAACATAGAAACACAGAAAATAGGTGCAGGTGTAGGCCATTCGGCCCTTTGAGCCAGCACCGCCATTCAATATGATCATGGCTGATCATCCAAAATCAGTACCTCATTCCTGCTTTCTCCCCATTTCCCTTGATTCCATTAGCCCGAAAAACTATATTTAACTCTCAATTGAATACATCTGGTGAATCGGCCTCCACTGCTTTCTGAGGCAGAGAATTCCACAGATTCCCAACTCTCTGGCTGAAAAGGTTTTCCCTCATCTCAGTCCAAAATGGCCTACCCCTTATTCTTAAACTGTGTGGCCCCTGGTTCTGGACACCCCCAACATTGGGAACCTTTTTACCTGCATCCAGCCTGTCCAATCACTTAAGAATTTTACATGTTTCTATAAGATCCCCTCTCATTCTTCTAAATTCCAGTGAATATAAGCCGAGTCGACCCATTCTTCGGTTATGAGAATGGATCTGCTGCCTCCGGCCGGGCTGGAGTTCCAGAGCCCCGGTCACAGGGGGCAAATTCGACCCGCCAATCGGCCACGGAAGTCCCGATGATGTCGAGATCGGACCCCTCACCCGGCGTGGGGAATTCTAGGGAGATTTCAACTGTGCTCTCATAGATTAAGTGGCACAGCGGTAGAGTTGCTGCCTCACGGCACCAGAAACCCGGGTTCAATCCTGACCATGGGTGCTGTCTGTACAGAGTTTGCACGTTCTCCCTGTAACGGCATGGGTTTTTCCCGGGTGCTCCAGTTTCCTCCCACACTCCAAAGACGTATTGGTCTGTAGGTTAATTGGCTTTGGTAAAAAAATAGTAAAATTGTAAAAAATCCCTAGTGTGTAGTGTGTGCTAGTGTAATGGGAGGTAGACAAAAATACTGGAGGAACTCAGCGGGTAAGGCAGCATCTATGGAGCGAAGGAATAGGTGGCGTTTCGGGTCGAGACTGAATGGGTGTGATGGGCATTGCTGGTTAGCATGGACTCGGTGGGCTGAAGGGCCTGTTCCCGCGCTGTATCTCTAAACTAAACTAAAACAGGTGCCGTACTGGTTGCTAGAAAATTGGTTGCTAGAAAATTGGATATGCCAGAGCGAAGCAAACTAATTGGCCAACCAGATAAGTATCTAACCAGAAGAGTGGATGAAAGGCAGGGATTTGCACTGTGAATAGTTTCTCTGAGTATATCTTCCATTTTCCAAACGTTACTATTCCTGGATACTCTCTGAACCAGTACAGCGTCAACAACTCTGCTAACCCAACAACAATACTTGATTGTCATCCCATCCACCGCCATTCCTTCTGCCAGCTGTGTGTTGCAGTTGTAATAAACGCCATCTACATCCTGAAGACAGACACAAAGTGCCGGAGAAACTCAGCGGGGCAGGCAGCTTCTGTGCAGGAAAAGGCTGGGTGACTTTATGGGTCAGAACACTTCTTCATACTGAGTTACTCCAGCACAAGTGGGCTAATTGGCCCCTGTAGATTGCCCCATGTGTGCAGGGGGTGTGTGGGATAACATAGAACTAGTGTGAGTAGATGATCAATGTTTGCCGTGGACTCTGTGGCCGAAGGTCTTGTTTCCATGCTGTATCACTAAACTGAACTGAACTGAACTCAACTCAACTAAACTAGACTAGACTAGACTTAACTAAACTAAACTAAACTAACTAAACTGAACTAAGCTACACTAAGTTAACTAAATTAAACCAAACCAAACTGAAAGAATGGAGCAACTGGGCTTGTATTCACTGGAATTTAGAAAGATGAGAGGAGATCTTATAGAAACATGTAAAATTATTAAGGGATTGGATACACTAGATGCAGGAAACGTGTTCCCGATGTTGGGGAAGTCCAGAACCAGGGGCTACAGTTTAAGAATAAGGGGTAGGTAGGCCATTTAGAACGGAGATGAGGAAAAACGTTTTCACCCAGAGAGTTGTGAATTTGTGGAATTCTCTGCCTCAGAAGGCAGTGGAGGCCAATTCATTGAATGCTTTCAAAAGAGAGTTAGATAGAGCTCTTAGAGCTAGTGGAATCAAGGGATATGGGGAGAAGGCAGAAACGGGGTACTGATTGTGGATGATCAGACATGATCATATTTAATGGCAGTGCTGGCTCGAAGGGCCGAATGGCCTACTTCTGCACCTATTTCTATATATCTATGTATCTTTGTAAACTAAACTAAACTAAACTAAACTAAACCAACCTAAACCAACCTAAACTAAACTAAACTAAACTAAACTAAACTTAACTTAACTAATCTAAACTAAACTAATCTAAACTAAACTAAACTAAAGCAACCAAACTAAACTAAACTAAACTAAACTAAACTTAACTAATCTAAACTAAACTAACCAAACCAAACTAAACTAAACTAAACCAAACTAAACCCATGCAGCACAGGGAGAACATGCAAACTCCACACAAACAGCACCTGAGGTTGGGATCGAACCCGGGTCTCTGGATCTGTGAGACAGCAGCACTACCCGCTGCACCACTGTGTCACCCACAGACCCCTTCCTGCTTACTCCATCTAACCCCCTCAAGACACCTCACTTCACTCTCCCCTCTATTACTCAGTATATATTTACACTCAGTTACAAACAGCAGGGACGGGAACTACGTTTCCCGAGGGACCGTACTGATATTTGATTAAAAAATGTCTGAGGCAAATACTTATGTAAATAACTGACTCAGAACGAATTCTAAACTCCTTCAAACCCCTGTTACTACAAACTCCTGTCTAACTTACTGTAAACAGCTAGAAACAATGCAATTATACCATATTTCTTCATGCAGGATGTGTTCATGAATTGAACTCAGACAGTAAACTATTGGTTCAATAAATTAAACAAAATAATGAAAATTTATACAAAATTGGAGGACTCTGGGCCAAGCTCAGGCAAATGGGACTAGCCCATTATGTCAACTCAGATAGCGTGGACAAGGTGGGCCGAGGGGCCTGTTTCCGTGCTGTAGAGTTCTAGTTCTTTAAGGTAGAGATAGATAGATTCTTGATTAGTATGGGTGTGAGGTTGAGGTTATGGGGAGAAGGCAGGAGAATGGGGTTAGGAGGGAGAGATAGATCAGCCAAGATTGAATGGCACAGTAGACTTGATGGGCCGAATGGCCTAATTCTACTATTCCTTATGACTTACGTCTCTAAAAAATCTGCAAGTTTCTAAAATAAAACAGGAAATTATGTTTACAGTCAGGAGGTCAGGCACCATCTGGGCAAAAAGAGCAGAATTAACGTCAACACCTGTTTTATTTCAGTAAAGTATAACATATGATGAGCGTTTGACGGCACTGGGCCTGTGCTCATTGGAGTTTAGAAGGATGAGGGGACACTTACGAATAGTGAAAGGCCTGGATAGAGTGGATGTGGAGAGGATGTTTCCACTAGTGGGAGAGTCTAGGACCAGAGGATCATAGGCTCAGAATTAAAGGACGTTTCTTCAGGAAGGAGATGAGGAGGAATTTCTTTAGTCAGAGGGTGGTGAATCTGTGGGATTCATTGTCACAGAAGGCTGTGGAGGATGTCCATTGATATTTTTAAGGCAGATAGGTAGATTCTTGATATGGGAAAGATAGATCAGCCTTGATTAAATGACGTAATAGACTTGATGGGCCGAATGGCCTAATTCTGCGCCTAGTACGTATGAACTAATGAACTTGAATTGATGCCAATCTATTTCTTGCCTTTTCTCTGGAAATAAAAACTTTCACACAACTATCACTTGCCTGGCTTTGTCCTTCCCCCGCCTCTCTCCCAGCTTTGTCTGACCTACTCTCATCATCAGTCTGAAGAGTCCCAACCTGAAACAGCGCCTATGCACGTCCTCCAGAGATGTGTAGGAAGGAACTGCAGATGCTGGTTTACACCAAAGATAGACACAAAATGCTGGAGTAACTCAGCGGGACAGGCAGCATCTCTGGATAGAAGGGATGGGTGATGTTTGGGGTCGAGACCCTTCTTCAGACTGAAAGTGTTTTCCAGAGATGCTGCCTGACCTGCTGAGTTACTCCAGCACTTTGTGTCTTTCACTCAAGATTCCAGCATCTGCAGTTCCTTGTAGAAACTAAGAACTGCAGATGCTGGTTTGTGCCAATGATTGACACAAAGTGCCTGAAGAAGGGTCCCGACCCGAAACGTCACTCATTCCTTTCCTCCAGAGATGCTGCCTGACCAGCAGAGTTACTCCAGCACTTTGTGTCTATCTCCAGTTCCAGTTAATCTGAACATTGCCTGTGTCGGCTTTGTGTGTCCACCCTATTTCTGTTCTAATTTCAGTCAATTATACAATTTGAAATCATCCCAATGTCTTGCCCTTTTCCTTGGAAATTAAAATCGCTGCAATTGATGGGGAATTGCATTTGGAAATTAATCTGAAATCTGGGGAAGTTCGTGTGGAGAAATGGCCTTTCTCTTTTCACTTTCCATGGTGATCACGAAACAATAAAAGTCTATAAATATTAAAAACATGGAAACGCAGGCCAAACAATGTCTCAAGGACCCAAAGGGTTTTTTTTTCAAACAGAGACAGAGAAAAGCTTTGGGCGGCGAAGTTATTCCTATGAAATCGCTTCCTCTACTGTTTCAATGGAAGGGCCAATAGGGAAGGTTGGCCGGGTCTCGGTTGTGGCTTCCTTATCAGGGTTTGGCAGATTTCTCTGAGTGCTTATCCGCGCCTGCACCTTGCTAAGCTGCATCCTTCCCCGGCTTAAAAAGGAAATCTGCAGCAACAAGGCACTCGGGGAAAAAAAAAACTTTTTAAAAAGCCAAACGTCGACGAATGGAGGTGGCAGAAAATGGCTCCGTTCAGATGTCTGCGGCGCTCAGCGGGTAAGGCCAGCGTTACCTTTCATACCAGCGCTGATGGGGAAAGTGGTGGGACTCAGCCACGGTTTACATAGAGAGACAGCCTAGGCTGGCCAACCCACCAGACTGGGTGAAAACTGGAAGGGCGATTTTTAAAGTGACTAAAAAAGAAAAAGAAAAAGAAAATAGATCCTTAGTTGTGTATAAATCACGGCAAAATATCCAGTTAAAAGCGAAAACAGAAAATGGGTTGAAAATACTGTTAAACTTCAGCATTTTGTGTCTATCTTCGTTCCATTCTGAAGGGCGATAATGTACCAAGGATTAAAGTGAGACAAGTCAATGTAATGGATGTGTGTTAGATAATTATTTGTTTTTGCGAATTGCTGTTGTGAGTTTTGGGGTGATATTAACACAATTTATAATGTCAACAACCGCTACAATAATAAACAAATATTTGTGGGATTTGTTTAATTTACAATTTCTTCAGCATTTTAGTTTTGTGTTCTGAGCTAAATGGAAGCTATTGTTTAGCTGGCTTTTTGTGTGTTAGTTATAAACAGAACATAGCCATGCGTGACGGTGTGTTATTTTAAGCAGGGTGATTTGTTTTCTTCAGTACAAAATCGGTTTGCATCGGAATCGCCGGTTAGTTTCAGCGGGTGCGAGTCTGAATTGTTTGCAATCCTATTAGGGCTCGATTAAACTAAATTGGATCAATTTCACAGATTTATCCGCGCAGTCGGTGGTCGTCATTTACCAGATCCGCCTGCTAAATGATTCTATAGCGATTATAATAACATTAAGAACGGAATTATGGAAATGATTTAAACAGCGTGAAGAGATGGGAGAGCTTCTGTTTTCGGATTCATCATGTTTGCTTTGAGAGCAGGGAATTGTGTGTTTTTTTAAAATAAAGCTGCCGATGAAATTCCCCGTTAAATAATTGATATTTTGATTATTACAGGTGTCAGGGGTTATGGGGAGAAGGCAGGAGAATGGGGTTGGGAGGATAAGATTGAATGGCGGAGTAGACTCAATGGGCAGATTAGCCTCATTCTGCTCCTCGAATTTATGATCTGCTAAACATATTATTTTAAAGTTTCCAAACTCTGGGGGAGAGGATCGCCACAAATTCAGCGGGTCTGTGTAAACACTAGTTGTAGGAATTGTAGCAAAAGATGCACAGAGTGGCTATTACTAAAGAGGAATTGGAAAACGTGTGAACGGGATGCAACGCTGACACTTTGCACAGAGTCCCGGAGAGAGTGGGAGTTCCCGAGGAGCTGGTGTAATTCTGGTTGGAAAGGGGTTAAATGTGCGGCTCCCAAGCCGGGTGCCGAGATGGGGGTTTCCCGCTGAGTTACTCCAGCATTTAGTGTCTATATTCGGTGTAAACCGGCATCTGCAGTTCCTTCCTACACATGCTGGTTATTGCTCCTATTAATCGAAAAGCAGAAACGCGGGGGTAAAAACTGAAACAGCTTTTAGAACATAGAACAGTCCAGCACAGGAACAGGCCCTTCGGCCCACAATGTCTGTGCCGACCACGATGGAAAAAACAACTCTCCTCTCGCTGCCTGCACATGATCCAAATCCCTCCATTCCCTGCATAACCGTGTATCTATCCTAAAGCCTCTTAAACACCACTATTGCATCTCCCTCCACCACCACCCCCGGCAGCATGTTCTAGGCGCCCACCACCCTCTGTGTAGAAAAACTTGCCCGCACATCTCCTTTAAGCTTTACCCCCACCCCCCACTTTAAACCTCTGTCAGTCTGAAGAAGGGTTTCGACCCGAAACGTTGCCCATTTCCTTCGCTCCATAGATGCTGCCGCACCCGCGGAGTTTCTCCAGCATTTTTGTCCATCCTCTAATATTTGACGTTCTCGGCTTGGAAAAGGTTCATAAGTTCTAGGATTAGAATTAGGCCATTCGGCCCATCAAGACCACTCCACCATTCAAACATTGCTGATCTATCTCTCCCTCTCAATCCCATTCTCCTGCCTTCTCCCCATAACCCCTGACACCCGTACTAATCAAGAATCTATCTATCTCTGCCTTAAATATATCCATTGACTTGGCTTCCACAGCCTTCTGTGGCAAATAATTCCACCGACTAAATAAATTCCTCCTCATCTCCTTCCTAACGGCTCATCTGTCTGTCTGCCCTATGTATGCCTCTCATAATTGCATACAATTCTATCGGGTTTCCCGTCGATCTCCGACGCTTCAGAGAAAACAATTTAATTTTAAGAACCGCATTTTACCGATAAATTAATAAACCAAGCAAATTTCAACTTGTTGACCTAATGATTAGTTAATGTCAACAGTTGCAGTATTTAGTCTGAATATTGTTTTACTACATATGTAATGTCGCTACTGTATGGAATATTTAAAAATGCATGGTCTTGGTCAGAGTGCACGGAAACAGGCCTTTCCACCCGGCTCATTCATGCCAACCAGCATGCCCCATCTACATGCCCTTATACCTTAATTTTCCTAATAGAGAGATATAACATCGTAATTTAGTTCTGTGTATAAAATCATGAGAGGAATAGATCGGGTAAACACACAGAATCTCGTGTTCGGAGTAGGGGAATCGAGGACCAGAGGACATGAAGGTGAGGGGAGGAGGAAAGGATGAATAGGAACCAGAGGGGTAACTTTTTTACACAGAGGTTGGTGGGTATATTAGGATTAAGGGAAAATCCTTTAGGACCGAGATGAGAAAAACATTTTTCACACAGAGAGTGGTGAATCTCTGGAACTCTCTGCCACAGAAGGTAGTTGAGGCCAGTTCATTGGCTATATTTAAGAGGGAGTTAGATGTGGCCCTTGTGGCTAAAGGGATCAGGGGGTATGGAGAGAAGGCAGCTACAGGATACTGAGTTGGATGATCAGCCATGATCATATTGAATGGCGGTGCAGGCTCGAAGGGCCGAATGGCCTACTCCTGCACCTATTTTCTATGTTTCTATATGGAACAAGCTGCCAGAGGAGGCCGTTGAGGCAGGGACTATTGCAATGTTTAAGAAACAATTAGACAGGTACATGGATAGGACAGGTTTGGAGGTGTCGGGCCAAACGCAGGTAGGTGGGACTAGTGTAGGTGGGACATGTTGGCCGGTGTGGGCACGTTGGGCTGAGGGGCCTGTTTCCACACTGTATCACTCTATGGCATTCATCAGCTCACTCAGACGTAGTATAATAGCAGGCAGACATGAGAGGAATCCGTCAAGGTCGATCCAGGTTTGGATTTGGAGTCGGAGACATAGAGCATGGTAATAGGCCCTTCAGCCCACCGAGTCCCTGCCGTTCATCAACCACCCTGACTAAATACATTTCTTCTCGCCTCCTTTCTGAAAATATGTATTTTTATTCTGAGCCCATGGCCTCTGGTCCTAGACTCTCCCACCAGTGGAAACATCCTCTACACCACTGGCACGGTGGCGCAGCGATATAGTTGCTGCCTGACAGAGACCCATGTTCGATTCTGATTACGGGTGCTGTCTGTACGGAGTTTGTACATTCCCCCCCCGCGACCGTGCGGGTTTTCTCCGGGTGCTTCAGTTTCCTCCCACACTCCAAAGACGTACATGTTCGTAGGTTATTCGGCTTGGGTATAAATGTAAATTGTTCCTAGTGTGTGTAGGGGACTGTGAATGTGCGGGGGTCGCTGGTCGACTCGGTGGGCCGAAGGGCCTGTAATCTGTAAACTAAACCTCTTTCGTTTTGTATCCCGGGGTGCTGGGTGGAGGTGGGATTCCTCCGGTGGTCGGAGGAAATAAGGGACATACCTGGACTGCACCATTATTAATTCAACATAGTGGGATCCAGAGGGTTTAAGAGTGACACAGACACACACAGACGTTGGCCAGCGCGGACACAGAACAAGGCGCTTCCATTCACCGTATAAACACAAGAGACCACTCAGGAGGAACACCGGGTTAACAGCAAACACTTCACCCTTCATCGAAAGTGTAGAAAAGAAAGACCCGTAGCTGGTGGAAATCTAAAATTAAACCAGAAAAAGCCCCAACACACCCACTCACTCACTCAGCCAGCCAGTCAGCACTTGTGAAATGAGACATCGAGTT
>CM075992.1:9615282-9639807 GCA_038087875.1 Malacoraja senta
AACACAGGCTGATCTATCTCTCCCTCCCTAACCCCCATTCTCCTGTTCTTCAACCTCTGACTGATCAAGAATCTATCTATCTATGCCTTAAAAATATCCATTGAATCAGCCTCTACATCCATCAGCGCAAGCATTTCCACAGACTCACCACCCTCTGACTAAAGAAATTCCTCCTCATCTCCTTCCTAAATGTATGCCCTTTTATTCTGAGGCTGTGTCCTCTGATCCTAGACTCTCCCACTAGTGGAAACATCTTCTCCACATCCACTCTATCCAGGCCTTTCACTATTCGCTAAGTTTCCATGAGTTCCCCATCATTCTTCTATACTTCAGCGAGTACAGGCCCAGTGCCGTCAAATGCTCATCATAGGTTAACCCACTCGTTCCTGGGATCATTCTTTGAAACATCCTCTCCAAAGCCAGATCCTCATAAAAAGACACTGACCATTCAACTTATTACTGTCCTTCATGATTGTATGAACCTCTAAGGTCACCCCCTCATCCTCACACGTTCCAGGGACAACACTATAACCAATCTCTTCTTCCCGACGTGCCGCGCGGTAGAAGTTCATCCCGAGGTGTGGCGGCCCATTGCTGACATCAGGCCTGGCTCGCTGCCATGGGACCAGGACCCCACCCGGAGAGGGAACTTGGCGAGTCCGGCCCCCCTGCTTGCCCCGTGGATCAGAGAGGAGGGATGGGTGGGAGGGCCAGTGAGCAGACCGGCTGCGGGAGGGAGTGCACGGCCTCGACGGGGGAGTGGGCCGCTGGAGGGCCTGCAGCAGCCTGGGGCTTGGCTGGACCGGGCTCCGCTCCAAGAGGCCGAGCACGTGGGCCGCGGTGGTGGAGCAGCGGCGGAGGACACCACGGCTACGCTTGGCCAGGCCGAACCTGCAACGTCGCCATGATAACGGGCCTTCACGGTCAGGTCAAGATCCCTGCACTTACAACAACTGGGACTTGAAAATGGCGACTCTGTAGACTGTCTCAGTGTACTACTGCTGTACACTTGTACTGTATCTGAGATGCTGATCTAAGATGTGTCTGAGTGGTTATTAGTTTAGTTTACTTTAGTGCTGATGTATAGTGCTGGTACATGTGACAAATAAAGTGCTATTGAAATAACTCCAGCGCTCCAGTCCCAGCAACAGCTTTGTGAATCTTTTCTGCACCCTCTCTTCGACCGTCCCGGGCCGCGGAGTTCGAACCGGCCCGTTCGGATTCAGCCGCGGGACTTACTTACCATCACCCGGCGGGTCACTACAAGGGAGGCCTGGATCACCTCAGCGCAGAGGGAGAGCAAGGAGGGAAGAGACATGGACTTGGGATTTTTTGCCTTCCATCACAGTGAGGAGGTGCCTGGTGGACTCACTTGGTGGATGTTAAACTGTGTTGAGTGTGTGTTTTTGTTATTTATTCTATGTTATGATTGCAGGCTAAACCATTTTGTTGCACTGAAAAGTGCAATGACAATAAAATTGAATCGGAATCGGAATCGGAATCTGAATCACATCCTATAATAAGGTGACCAGAAGTGTACACAATGCTCCAAGTACAGTCTCAGCATGATCCTATTTCCACGTTATGTCACGTGACTTCCCAACTTGTCAGGTTACTGGTTGTGCTCTGCCCATTGTACTCTCATGCTTTTGAGTGATAGTTTGGTAGAGATTGTTTCACAGGGCAAAGTGTTGAGGTCTCAAGCCTAGGTCTTCAGTGAGAATGGTTCTGTGGTGGAGTTAATGGTTTCTACACTTGCTTAATGGAGTAGCTGAATTTACAGAGGGTTCTCCAGAGTTTAGATTGGTTTAGTTTAGTTTAGAGATAAAACATGGAAACAGCCCTTCAGCCCACCGAGTCTGTGCCGATCGCCAATGACTGAACACTAGTTCTATCCTACACGCTAGGGACAATTTTTCCAGAGTCAATTAATCTACAAACCTGTACATCTTTGGAATGTGGGAGGAAACAGGAGCACCCAGAGAAAATCTATATTGGTCACGGGGAGAACATACAATCTCTGTACAGGCAGCATCTGGAGTCAGGATGGAACCCGGGTCTCTGGCGCTGAGAGGCAGCAACTCTACCGCTGCGCCACCGTGCCGCACCCTATTGTTGGGTTCTTATCTAAATGGAGAATTTAATGTTCATACCGCTGGGTTGTAAGTTGCCCAAGCGAAATATGAGGTGCTGTTCCTCCAGTTTGCATGCAGTCTCACTCTGACAGTGGAGGAGGCCCAGGACTGAAAAGTCAGCGTGGGAATGGGAAGGGGAGTTAAAATGGTTAGCAACTAGGAGATCCAGCAGGCCTTGGCGGACCGAGCGCAGGTGTTTGATCTGTTCTTTGCTGGGTGCCATCAATCAAAATGGATTGTGAAAAGATATTCAAAATCAGGATGTGTTTTGACAAAGTAAATAAAGGGAAGCTGTCTCCACCAGCAGGAAGGTGGGGGCTCCCCCGGGCACCGAGTGAAGGTATTTGGCAAAGGAACCAGAAAGCAGATGAGGAAGTCAAATTTCATGCAGCTCCTTATGATCAGAATCGCTGGATTTAAAATCAAAGCATGGTAACAGAAGAGTAGGCGGCCATTCAGCCCTATAGATCCATGCCGGCCCCCTGCAGGAGAGATGGAGGTATTCCCATTCCGCTCCCCTGTTCCAGAAAACCTGTAATTAATTTCCTTTCAACCATTAGGGCCTCGCAGCGGTAGAATGGAAGCTTTACAGCGCTTGCAGCACCAGAGACCCAGGTTCGATCCCGCCTGTACGGAGTTTGTACATTCTCCCCATGACTGTGTGGGTTTTCTCCGAGATCTTCGGTTTCCTCCCACACTCCAAAGATGTACAGGTTTGCAGGTCAATTGGCTTGGAAAAAGTGTAAATTATCCCTAGTGCATGTAGGACAGTGTTAATGTGTGGGGATCGCTGGTCAGTGCGGACTCGGTGGGCCGAAGGGCCTGTTTCAGTGCTGTATTTCTAAACCAAACTAAATACTGAATCCAACATATTCACAGAGTCATAGTCATAGAGCATGGAAACTAGCCTTGGGGCCCAACATGTCCACACCAACCAAATTACCCCATCCAAGCTCGCCCCATTTGCCTGGATTAGGGCCTTGTCTCACTAAACCTTTCATTAAAGGAATTAACGGGTCCTTATCAGAATGGCAGGCAGTAACTAGTGGGGTGCTGCAAGGCTCAGTGCTGGGATCCCAGTTATTTCCAATAAATATGAACGATTTAGACAAAGGAATTAAATGCAAGATCTCCAAGTTGCGGATGACACAAAGCTGGGTGGTAGTGTGAGCTGCGAGGAGGATGCTATGAGGCTGCAGGGTGACTTGGATAGTTTGGGTGAGTGGGCAGATACATGGCAAATGTAGTATAATTTGGATAAATGTGAGGTTATCCACTTTGGTGGCAAGAACAAGGCAGATTATTATCTGAATGGTGTCAGATTACAAAAATGGGGAGGTGCAACAAGACCAGGATACCCTTGTACAGTCACTGAAAGTAAGCATGCAGGTACAGCAGGCAGTGATGAAAGCAAATGGCATGTTGCCTTCATAGCGTGAGGATTTGAGTATAGGAGCAACAAGGTCCTTCTGCAGTTGTACAGGGCCCTGTGGAGACCACACCTGTAGTATTGTGTGTAATTTTGATCTCCTAATTTGAGGAAGAACATTCTTGCTATTGAGGGAGTTCACCAAGTAAATTCCCAGGATGGCGGAACTGACATATGATGAAAGTATGGATCGACTGGGCTTGTATTCATTGGAATTTAGAAGGATGAGAGGGCATCTTATAGAAACATATAAAATTCTTAATTGATTGGACAGGCTAGATGCAGGAAAAATGTTCCCGATGTTGGGAAGTCCAGAACCAGGGGTCACAATTTAAGAAACAAGGGGTAGGCCATTTAGGACTGAGATGAGGAAAAACGTTTTCACGCAGAGAGTTGTGAATCTGTGGAATTCTCTGCCACAGAAGACAGTGGAAGCCAATTCACTGGATGTTTTCAAGAGAGAGTTAGATATGCCTCTTTGGGCTAACGGAATGAAGGGGTATGGGGAAAAAGCAGGAACGGATGATCAGCCATGATCATATTGAATTGTGGTGGTGGCTCGAAGGGCCGAATGGCCTACCATTGCACTATTTTCTATGTTTCTATGTTTCTATGAGAATGAGGAAAGGAATGAAATGACACCATCAAAACTAATCAAGTCAGAGCTCTAGTCTAGTCAAATATAGTCTGATATATAACGTCTAATTTATTTCTGCACAAACATTTTGATGCTTTTTGAGATTGTAGAATTATTACAGCTTGGTCAGCCCCTTGAGCCTATCATCATCATCATCATCATCATGGTTGAAAACATAAATGGGCACGGTGCCTTACAATGCTATGTACGACAGTGATCGCAACTGCTACTGAAGTGTGGATGGCCGTTGGCTCGCTAGGAGCTCATCCGCCCTTTGACAGATCTTGTTTTTGGTCCTGCTGGGGGTCCACAGCCCCTTCCTCACCTGGCAAACCAGGTGGGGGAGACGGTTTAGTTGCCGACTATCCGACCATGGAGCAGGTAGCACGGGGTGACATGGTACCCGTGGCGGGAGTGTCTCTCCCCGACCTGACCTACACCTCTGGAGTAAAATCCCATTCCTTCACTACTGTAAGTTTTATTTTTTAAATGTTTATCTACTTTTGTTTGAGAAACTCATGCTTGAATCTTTATCCACCACAAATGGGCAGTGCATTTCAGATCATAACTGCTTGCCATCTTTGAAAAGGACTATCTCCTCGATCTTCTTGAATCTTTTTGCTCCATTTGACCTCTGGACCATCCTGCTATATACAATCTCTGAATTAGCTAAGCCTCTAATATTTGCATTGCTTAGTTTTGCTGCTGGCTGTGTGGTGTCTACAGGGGAAACAGGCCATATTTACAAAGCCAATCATTAAATGAAGATTTATGCATAAAGTGGTCTCTGCTTCTCCTAAGAATGCTCCAGTTACACTGAACAGCAATTTAAAACCAACCAGACTAAGTGGGACCCGTTGGGACAGCTCGGCAAGTGGAAAAGGGATTTATTAAAGCTTAAAATGTGAATAACGCTTAAAATATAACAGCAATTTAAACGTTAAAGATGAGATTTGTTCAGTGCATTCTTTCTTGTTGCGTTCTGCAGCCGGGCAGGAGGTGTGGGCGGGGGTGTGTGGGTGTAAGGGTGTGTGAGTGGGGGTGGAGGGGGGTGTGTGGGCATGGGGGGGGGTGTGGGGTGGGGGTGTGTGGGGGCGGGGGGAGAGCTCGGAGAAAAGACGGGGGTTGTGGGGGGTATCACGGGGGAGGGGGGCAGGAGCCAGCGAGGGGGACCAGAGGGAAGGGGCTGGAGCGGACTCACAACGGTTGCTGGACTGCTGGTCGCTGGTCGGTGGTTGCTGGTCGCTGGTCGCTGGACGTTCTTCTTCACCGGGATCAGATTCTCCGCTTTCCGTTTGGCGACATCTCCTGCGCCGGGCCGGGCTGTTTCCTCCTAAAATTGTGTCCGGTTGGAAATATGCGGTGGCCAGCCACAGCTCCAGTAAAGACGTGATGACGCAGGAAGGGGTGGACCGTCCCGCGGAGTGACGGGAGAAAAGACCAATCCACGCGGCGCTGAACGGCAGGAGAGGAGATCGATCTGCGCATGCGCGGTTTTTATGATTTTTAAACCTCACTAATGTTTACATTAGACCACCGATCGGAAAGAAACTTGGTGCAATTGCAGCACTGGAGAACGGTAAGCTGGCGAAAAATCGTAGCGCTATCGCGTAACATTTTAGTGCAAATAGAATGTCTGCGCAACAGAAGGTAACAAGATGAGAGCTTTAGTTATGTATAGAATAAGAATATAGAATTGAATATAATAGACTAGATGGATAGATATAGATATAGATATAGAAGAAGATATTTGAAATTCTGGCTTCAGGGTGTCTCCCATTTGGTTGGATCTGTAGCCATCATGCCCACATGAAAGCCATCATGTGTGTCGGTAAAGATGGGGAAAGAGAGCTCTAAACAATTAGAACATTTAAGTGGTGAATCTGTGGAATTCATTGCCACAGAATGCTGTGGAGGCCAAGTCAATGGATATTTTTTGGGCCGAATGGGCCTAATTCTGCTCTTATCATTTATGAATTGATGAACAATGAAAGAGTCAGAAACAGGCCCATGCACAGGCTGAGTTGAGGGATTTCCGTGATACGTGGTGAGCTGATGGTGATCTGGTGTGAGACTGGGTTTCAGTTTAGGTTAGTTTAGTTTAGTTTAGTTCAGTTTATTGTCACGTGTACTGAGGTACAGTGAAAAGCTTTTGTTGTGTGCTATCCAGTCAGTGGAAAGACAATACATGATTACAATCGAGCTGTCCACAGTATACAGATACATGATGAAGGGAATAACGTTTAGTGCAAGATAAAGTCCAGTAAGGTCCGATTAAAGATAGTCCGAGGATCTCCAATGAGGTAGATGGGAGGTCAGGACTGGTCTCAAGTTGTTGACAGGATGGTTCAGTTGTCTGATAACAGCTGGGAAGAAACTGTCCCTGAATCTGGTTGTGTGCGTTTTCACACTTCTTGCCTGATGGGAGAGGGGAGAAGAGGGAGTGACCGGGGTGAGACTGGTCCTTGGGAGAGGCAAGGGCACAAGGCCATGAGTGCTGGCACCACCTTCTCTCAGTTACATCCTGGGCATTGTCATTGCAATGGGCTTCAGTGTGCCCACAGTGTATTGGGCAGACCGATGCAGGCACTCTCTCAGTGGGCAAGAAGCCGGTGAACAGAAATGACTGAAGATTGAAAATACCCTGAAGAAGGGTCTCGACCCGAAACGTCACCCATTCCTTCTCTCCAGAGATGCTGCCTGACCCACTGAGTTACTCCAGCATTTTACATCTATCTTAGGATTAGGACTTGTTCAGTTTGGTTCACCTTAAACCTATGTTCTCCAGTCTTAGATACCTTCACCAGGGTGAACTGGTTCCTTATATCTGTCCTATCTATATCCCTCATGATTCTGTCTATCTCAGTCTATCAGGTAGACAAAAATGCTGGAGAAACTCAGCGGGTGAGGCAGCATCTATGGAGCGAAGGAATAGGTGACGTTTCGGGTCGAGACCCTTCTTCTCCTACCCTCTATCAGGTACTCTCTCAGCCTCCTCTGCTTCAAGGAAACAAATGCAGCCTATCCAGTCTTTCCTCATATGTGGAACATTCTATCCTAGGTGAATCTGGGGAATCTCCTCTGCACCTTCTCCAGCGAAATCACTTTTTTCCATAGTGAGTTAGTATAGTTTAGTGACACGGCGCGGATACAGGCCCTTCGGCCCACCGAGTCCGCACCGACCAGCAAACTCCACACACTAACACTATCCTACACACACTAGGGAAATTTACAATTACACCAAGCCAATTAACCTACAAACCTTTGGAGCGTGGGAGGAAACCGAAGACCCGGAGAAAACCCGCGCAGGTCACGGGGAGAACGTACAAACTCCGTACAGACAGCACCTGTAGTCAAGATGGAACCCGGGTCTCTGGCGCTGTGAGGCAGCAACTCTACCGCTGCGCCACCGTGCCGGCCAAACCTGAACTCCCAGGTCAATTTGTTCCTCAATGCTACCTCCATCTCTAACTTTCTGAGTATATATCCTACCCTAATATTAACCTGTAAAATAGTAAGATTAAATGAGAACTTACCAGTTTGAAGTTTGATCTTTATTTTATGAGGAGTTACGATGATCGATTACGTGAAGAACCCCGCCAGTCCGCATGCGCGTCAATCTTCAAAGCAGCGGTGTGAAATCACAGATAACAGTAATTGAAATAACATAGTAAGATTAGAAAACTAGAACTAGCAGATGACCTTTGTGATATGAGGGTTGGGAGCAGTGGGCACGTAATCGCTCATCGTAACTCCTCATAAAATAAAGATCAAACTTCAAACTGGTAAGTTTTCGTTTAATCTTACTATTTTACTTCGGAGTCACGTGAGTGATTCCATGAAGATTTCAAAGCTCTGTGATTTCATGCCGTGTATACGAATCCAGGCGTCTCACACGGCATCAGTTGACCCAGGATGAGTGAATAATAAACAATGCATTGAAACATGGCATAGATTTTGAACATGTTGATGCTTTAATTAACAAACGAAAAACAATAACAACCCCTCTCTCCCAGGGGGAAGCTATGAAACAGAACCAAAAATGGAATGGGCGAATACCCCCAGTGTCGTAAGAGGTTTATTATAGAACCTCTGAAATGTCAGTTCATTTGACCATCCTGCGGCCGCGAGGATATGGTCGAGAGGGACGACCAGTGCCCTCGCTGCTGACGTTGATGCTGCCCTGGTGGAGTGAGATTTAAAAATGTCAGTGACTACTCCTGCACAAACCAGAACCTGTTTCAGCCATCTTGAAATGGTCTGTACCGACACCTTCTTATGCGGCTTTTTGTGACTGATAAATAACGCTAACTCCGAGCCTCTGAGGCTCTTGGTGATCTTGATATATTCCTGTAAGTGCGTAACTACACACAACCGCAAATCCGTGGGGTATGCCGTAAAAATAAGCTTGAACCCAGACACCCTTGTTCTGCTCTGCTTAATTAAATCATAAATGTAAAACGTTATGTTATGACGTTATGACACCATCCTGTCCAGTCGCAGCTTCTGCAACGCCTGGATCCGTTGCGCTGAAATCAGCGCCATGAGCATGACCACCTTTAGAGTGATTTTGAGCAAAGACAGGGATGTGGCTGGAGCCCACTGGCGAAGCAGCGTGAGTACTACGCGCACATCCCAGATTTCCGAGTACCTGGGCTTGGGGGGATTAGAGTTAAAAATACCCTTTATGAACCGGGATATTAAAGGGTGAGATCTAACAGAGTGTGGTTCCGATCCTAGCCATAAGTACGCTGATAAGGCACTCCTGGCACTATTGATGGCACTATAGCTTAACCCCTCATCAAAATATAGCGTTAAAAGAAATTCCAACACATCTGAGATGCGTGTCGTGTAATATGCTATGTTCCCCCGTAAGCAAAACACCTCCCATTTCTTGACATGGGAGATGTCTTTTGGTACTATCCCTCCAAGCTGCAGTGATGACATCCACGGTACGATCGGATAGTCCGAGCCCCAGGTATGGCCTCCTCAGAATCTGCAAATCAATAGATAAATACGATCATGCAATGGGTGTTTCTCTCCAGTCACAGGGTGCACCAGTAGGTTACTGCGTTTAGGGACAGTCATAAGAGGCTGTGTTATTATTCCCAAAACGAGTGGAAATCATGGCTGTGTAGGCCAGTCGTGTACCACCAAAACTCCTGAGGCGGAGTCCTGCTTGATTTTGAGCAAGCACGGACTGATGAGGCAAAATGGGGGAAATGCATATAAAAACATTCCACCCCAGTGTAGCGAGAATGCATCTACCGCCACTGCCCCTGGGTCTGGTTCCCATGAAATATACTTTGGTAACTGGTGCTTGAGTCTGGATGCAAACAAATCGATATCTGGTACACCATACCGAGCGACAATATCATTAAATACTTCATGATTCAACATCCATTCTATGTTGCCATTGAATTTGCGTGACCTGGTGTCCGCCACCACGTCGAATCTACCTGGTAAGTAGATAGCTGAAACCCAAATGTTTCTTGTGATGCACCAGTGCCAAATAAGATTAGCCAATTTATCACAAGATGCCGACTTGATTCCACCCATGTGATTAACATACGCCATTGCCGTAGTGTTGTCAATCTGAAGCTGAACATGCAAGTGATGCATACTAGTACAATAAGCCTTAAGGCCATAGAATGCTCCCTACAGTTCTAAATAGTTAATTCCATGTGATTGAAGAATAAATGCCTCATGCATATTCCATCTGCCTCTGCAGCTAGAGATGGTATCAGTAGCACCCCATCCTAGAGCACTAACATCAGTCTGTAAAACAACTGAAGGTTTCTCAATCAGAATTTTACTGGAGCAATGCCAAATGTTTGCTATCCACCACTGTAATTCAGCAATGGCTTCAACTGGTAACTGCATGGACCTATCAAAGTGACCTGCATGTATTTTGAGTGCCTGCTCCTTTGCACATTGTAAATCTTGATAATGCAAAGGTCCAAATTGTGCAGCTGGAAAAGCAGCCACTAATTTGCCAATTATGCTAGCCACATGTCGAATTGAAGGTTGGTGCTCCACCACGAGCTCGTTACAGCCTTCAATTAATTCTAATCCCTTGCCCCTGGGCAGAGTCACAGACATGTGAGTTGAGTTAATGGTGAATCCCAAATAATCAATAACTCTAATGGCGCAATGGGCTAAGTGTTCGGCTGGCAACCGGAAGGTAGCAGGTTCAAATCCCGCTTGGAGTGCATACTATTGTTGTGTCCTTGGGCAAGACACTTCACCCACCTTTGCCTGCGTGTGAATGTGTGAATGTGTGTGAATGTGTGTGAGTCTGAGGGGCCGTAGGCGCAGATTAGCAGCCACGCTTCCGTCAGTCTGCCCCAGGGCAGCTGTGGCTACAGAAGTAGCTCACCACCGCCGAGTGTGACTGAGGAGTGAATGAATAATGCGATGTAAAGCGCCTTGAGTATTAGAAAGGCGCTATATAAATCCCATCCATTATTATTATTATTAATTGGTATCAATTTGGATTTAACTGGATGGATGAGAAACCACAATCTCACAAACATGAGTTTCGCAGCTGAAACAGATAGTTCAGCTGCTTTCCGAGTCTTTCCTATGATTAAGATATCATCCAAATAAGCCATTACAATATGACTCTGAGCCCGGAGTAGCCCCAACACTGGTTTTAACAGTTTTGTAAATAATCTAGGGACCGAGGTTAACCCATTAGGCAATGCTTTAAATTACCATAATTGCCTCATCCAGCTAAACTTCAAATATCTCCGATGATCCTTATGAATGGGTACTGAATAATATGCATCTTTAAGATCTATACATGCCATATAACATCCTCTGGAAATCAGTTGTTTGGCAGTAACAAAAGTTTCCATTTTGAAATGTTTATACTGCACAAAGGGGTTAAGACTCGTCAAGTCAAGCATGATTCAACATCCCCCATCCTTCTTTTGCCTAGGGAAAATATTAGACCCAAATTGGTGAGATTGATGAAACGACTTCTCAATTACCCCTTTTTTGTATAACTTTTCAATTTCAGCTTGTACATCCAAATTTTCTTGTTGTGAAAAAATCAATTTACGGCTTGGTGTATGCTGTGTGGGTGGACGCAATTTGGAAGGAATTCAATTCGGAACCCTTGTATACTGTGCAGTATAAACGAATCTGATGTTATCCAATACCATTCATTCAAAAACAAGTGTAATCTCCCCCCAATTTGTAACTGATCTACACATAATATGTTCCGAAAAGACCCAGACCCACCTACCTCCATGGTTACCGGTGGATATTTCTGCCCCCGGGTTTTGGGGGGTAAGGACATGTTCGCCCGTGCCACTGTTGGAGTGTGCCAACTGCGCATATTTGTGAATGGCCGGTTTGGTCCTTGGCCTGAACCAGTTTCAGCGAACCGTTTGTAGGGGTGCTGCCGTCGAAGCGAAGTTTTGCTAGTCGCTGGGGCTCTGATGAGTCCGACCGTTCTTGCCTCGTCGTCCAGCTCCTTGACTCTTTTTGAGAGATCTTCCCCAAACAACAGATTCGGCGGTTGAATATTGCTGGATTTGCACAGAGCCACGAACTTGGGGTTGATAGTAGGACGGATGGCACTCTTTCTCAGGCAATTTATTTCAAATTGTGCATTGCACATTAGGGCCAGGGCAACCTGCTGTGCATCAGACAGCGGCCCTCCATCCACCGACCTGGCGAATGCTGTGATGCCCGAGGCGAGCAGCTTCAGTATCTTCTGGAGCCTCATGCCCATGTGACCCCAGAGGGCGTGGTTAACAGTCGGCACTTTGAGCAGAACACAGTTAGCAGGAGTCTCATATTTTCAGGAGTCTCATCTCATAAACAAGTCTCATATTTTTTGGACGTTTCCTCCATAGTGTGCTCTTGAAGCTGGTGTGAGGCCAGGTCATTTATACTCGCGGCCAAATCTTCTCCCAGCGGTTCCCCTGTTCGGTCGGGATTACAAATCTTGATGCCATGATTGGCACCTCTGGCTCGTGCCCTTCTTCCCTTGGTGTATGCTCCATGGCTATTCCCACAGACTCGGAGTCAGAATAAAACTGACCCCGCATGCTCTCCTCCTCCGAGAGGGAGACATTAAGCAGCCCTGATACAGGTGCCGCTGGGGCGGGCCCCCGAGGAGACCTGCGCTGATACAACTCCACCTGCTGGAGCGCATCTTGGTGGAGCATCCTCTCCATCAGGAGCTCCATCCTGGAGAAACGTCCACAGACGCTATCCCTTGTAGGAGGGGAACCCTCCTGGCCCGACTCATCCGAGTCAACGGGCCTTGCAGACTTCTGTGTGGCTTTCCGCCCCAATGGTGCAGCCACGGTGCTCTCAGGAGGCACCAAGTCTGAAGTCACTGGCCGTGCCGCCAGCGACATGGAAGGTGAGATAGACGGCCGCCCGCTGCCCGCACTCCCGCGGTCTTCCATAGGTGCTCTCCCGGCGCTTCGCCTTGCCTTCACCTTAGACGCTTTCTCCATCGACTCGAACTTGCTCCTGTAACAAGAATTACCGGCCCAAGAAAACGACCTCCGACTAAGTTTTAAACACTTACCTGAGGGTGTTTAAACTTACCGCTGGAGGAGCACCGCGCCTGCCAGCCAGTCGTTGTGCAATGTGTCAGACATAATGACGCGCATGCGGACTGGCGGGGTTCTTCACGGAATCACTCACGTGACTCCGAAGTAAAATACATCACCACGTGCTGTTAAAAATTGAATTGATTGAAAGTTTCAGCATGGAAACAGGCCCTTCGGCCAACTGAGTCCATGCCAGCCATCGATCACCAATTCCATGTTTCCACACTTTCTCATCCACTCCATACACACAGGGGCAATTTACAAAGGACTATTAACCTACAAACACACACATTTTTAGGGTGTGGGGGAAACCGGAGCACCCTGAGCAAACCCATGCGGTCACAGGGAGAACGTGCTAACTCCACACAGACAACACCCGAGGTCTGAATTGACCGTGTCTCTGATGCTGTGAGGCAGCAGCACCACAGATCAGAATAATGTTCCGTCTGAAGAAGGGTTTCGGCCCGAAACGTTGCCTATTTCCTTCGCTCCATAGATGCTGCCTCACACACTGAGTTTCTCCAGCATTTTTGTCTACCTTCGATTTTCCAGCATCTACAGTTCCTTCTTGAACATAAAGTTCCGTCTGCCTGATTTACCAGCTGACCAACATCATTCTGTACCTGAGACTTTCTCCTGTCAACAACACGAATGTTCATGTCGTCTGAAAATCTACCTTCCTTCTGTTTATTTCACAAATGTATTTCGTTTCTTCTATTGACTTTTCCACAGACATGCTTCCCACTCTTTTATTTCTTTGTTTAGTTTAGAGATACAGCGTGGAAACAGGTTCTTCAGCCCACCGAGTCCGAGCCGACCAGCGCTCACCAACCAGTTAGACCACACGCTAACACTATCCTAAACACACTGGGGACAATATTACATTTATACATTTATACCAAGCCAATTGACCTACACACCTGTACGTCTTTGGAGTGTAGGAGGAAACAGAAGATCTCGGAGAAAATCCACGCAGGTCACGGGGAGAACATACAAACTCCATACAGAGAGCACTCGTAGTCAGGATTGAACCTGGATCTCTGGCGCTGTAAGGCAGCAACTCTACCGCCGCGCCACCGTGCCGCCCGGGATTCTTGCGGGATCTTTCCATGCAACAGCAGCAGATGCAACACCGGCCCGTTCACCTGCTCCAACCCTGTCAAGCCCGTTCTGCAAGTCCGTTTGACTGTGGGAATTCTGGACTGCTGGTGACATGGCGAAAACCCCATCATTGAGCAAAGTTCTTGAAACACTGGCTAGTGAACTGACTGCCATTATCTGACAAGAGGCGTGGAGGGGCACCATGTATGGTGAAATGGCGCGACACCATGTATGGTGGATGACTGCAGTGGATGTTATGCTTTGGAGCAGGTCGATTTCGAACCAGCCCGAATACGAGTCAACGAGAACCAGCTACTGTTTGCCATGCCACTCGAATATGTCAGTAGCAAGCATGGACCAAGGCAGAGGAGGAACAGGGTGTGAGAGCAAGGGCTGCTTCTGTAGGTGTGGCATCAGGCTGTTGCAGACGGCGCAGGCTTGAACTTTCTCGCTCACAAATTCGGTCTTTCCGGGCGTGGGTTCGAATCCCACTTCTGACACCATGTTGAGTGAATCAAACATACTCACTGGTCTGGTACAACAGTATTTATTGAATAACGCATACCACACACCACAGCATGTTACATCGACTGTATGGCAGCACTGACTGGCAGCACATGTCGGGTTGGGATTATATGAATAGTGTGGTAGTAGGTGGAGCTTATAATAATAAAGCATTACATTGGCTTGTAAGTAAAGTAACCAATCTACAACCAACATCTCATATAACTGTAAGATGACCCCCCAACTTCTATACTCAATACTCTGACTGATGAAGGCCAATACGCCAAAATACTTTTTGACCACCCTATCTACCTGTGTAGAAACAAGGTTCCGCAGATGCTGGTTTGTACCAAAGATATACACATAGTGATCAGCTGAGTTACTCCAGCACTTTGTGTCTGTCTTTGCCGTAACTCTCTACATTTAGATGACACTTGGACAGGTACATGGGTAGGAACGGTTTAGAGGGATACGGGCCAAATGCAGGCAAATGGAACAAATCTAGATGGGACATCTAGACACAAAATGCTGGAGAAACTCAGCGGGACACAAGGTTAATTCCCGGGATGGCGGGACTGTCATATATTGATAGACTGGAGCAGCTGTGCTTGTACACTCTAGAATACAGAAGGATGAGAGGGAATCTTATTGAGATATATAAGATTATTAAGGGTTTGGACACACTAGAGGCAGGAAACATGTTCCCCGATGTTGGGAGAGTCCAGAACCAGAGTCTACAGTTTAAGAAAAAGGGGCTTACCCCTTTTTGGAACGGAGATGAGGAAACACTTGTTCACATAGAGAGTTGTGAATCTGTGGAATTCTCTGCCTCAGAAGGCAGTGGGGGGCGATTCTCTGGATGCTTTCAAGAGAGGATTAGATTGAGCTCATAAAGATAGCGGAGTCAGGGGATATGGGGAGAAGGCAGGAACGGGGTACTGATTGTGGATGATCAGCCATGATCACAGTGAAGCGCGGTACTGGCTCAAAGGTACGAATGGCCTACTGCTGTACCTATTGTCTATTGTTTATTGTCTATTGTGGGACAGGCAGCATCTCTGGAAGGAAGGAATGGGTGACGTTTTGGGTCGAGACCCTTCTTCAGACTCTGATTTAGATGACTTAGATGGGTCCTGTTGGTTGGCATGTGCGAGTTGAGTACAGAGGCCTGTTTCCCTCATGTATGACTCTATGACTATGACTATGACTTTTTGGCCACTAGGGGCGCCGCATGATGGCAGCCTCTGCCCACAGTCTGTCTGTTTTTCCATCGTTTTTAAATTTTTAGTCTGCCTAAAAAGTATGTTTTGGAGGTTTCTTTAGTATTTCTATGTGGGGGAGGGGGGTAGGGTAAGGGGGAAACTGTTTCCCAGCCACTTGCTGGCGAGGATGCAACTATTCTCTGACTCGCGTCCTCGCCACCCTCCCCCGACGCGGCCTACCTACTGGATTGGCGCGGCCTTTCCTGCCGGGGACCGGCCAAAGCTTCAGCGGCGGCGGCGCAGCACTGGATTCATCGTGGAGCGGGCGATGCCTTACCTGGGATCGCCGTTTGAAGCTCCGGTGCGTTGGGCCTGCTGCATCAACACCGTGGAGCTTCCAGCGCGGGCGGCGCTGACTTCAACATCGTGGAGTCCTGGGATCCCTTTGCCGAGGGCCGCCAGAGTGAATCTCCACCCAGCGCGGCCTGTGGACTTCGGGAGCCACGGACTCCGGTGGGAGGTGGCCGATTCGGAGGTCCAAGCCACTGAGGATGTTCTCCTGTTCCGACGTCGGAGTTCCATCGTCCCAGCGAGAGGGCCTGAACATCGGGATGCCCGACCACGGGTGAACATCAAAGAACATCAAAGAGGAGGATGACTGAACTTTGGGCCTTCCCTCACAGTGGGAAACTTTGATTCCGCTGTGTGGGGATGTTTATGTTAAACTATCGTGTTCTGTTCTTCTCTTTTTATTCATGTGGCTGTACGGTGACCCCCAAATGTCACTGTAACAATTGGTACATGTGACAATAATTGTCTCTTGTCTTGTCTTGTCTTGTCTTGTCTTGTCTATGTCTCTGATCTCCTTATCTAAGGCCACTCTGTGTCTAATCAACAATACGACCTCTCCTTCTGTCTCTTTATGTACTACAGACTTCAGACATTAATCACCAATGTCTTATACAACTGTAACATGACCTCCCAACTTGTATACTCAATACTCTGACTGATGAAGACTGATGCACCAAAAGCCTTCTTGACCTCAATTAATTAGAGTTGAAAATAAGGGTGATGAATGATGATCATGAGATCACAAAGTGATATCTGTAGCAATGTTACAAAATTTTGAGATTTTAAAAATAAAGTCTGCACTTTATCCCATCAGATAAAGCATAAAAAGATGTTTAATTTGACACCTAATTCACTTTCATATCTTCAGTATTAAAGAAGTTATGGCCATTTACATACTCGGAAATTAGCATCTTGTTCCCTATTGCTTTTCCATTGACTTAACACAAAAGCTGTGATCGAGGACAGTTAAAAACCCATAACTTTCTTAAAAATTAAGATAACTGAAATAAATTTTCAGTTATTATAGATTGAAGCATTCTGAAACAAATATGAAACAATCTTACTTAGAAGACATGAAAGTAAAGCATATAATTAGTTAGTTACCTAATTGTAGCTAATTACAAAATTCAATTACTAGATCTAAACATCTATCAATTTCTTAACAATAGATTAACATTTTTAAATAGCCTAAGTGTCCAAATAACATTCACACAATAATTCACAATATAACATAATTTTTAAATCTCATTTTCATGAATTTACAGGCCAAATGGAAGGAATTGAATGTTTAATACCTGTAAATTAATGGGCATTTAAATCATCTTGTGAGGATTTCTGGAACGCGATCTTTTGGAACGTTCATTTGCGGTGAATTTAACCCCGTATCGGCATGAAAAATACTGCCGTTAGTTCGGGGAATAAAATCACCGTTTTGCATGAAAAAATGTGAATTAAAGGCTTCTTAAGAAGCACTTTTATATATTTAAAGAAACCACTTTCGTTTACCTGTCCCGTGTGTGAAATCCGTCCCCGTTATCGGCGTTGACGCTTCAGGAGCTGCTTTTAAAATTACTCCAGCGCTGACATTGACGATTTAATAAAAATTAAAAATTCACAAAACGCCACTAGGAACGATTCTTCAGCCAACGCTTGTACTCCACGAAATATAATTCAGGACAAGGGAGGAGAAACCCGCGTTTTAACCCCGCCCCCCCTTAAAGGCGCCAAAATCACGCACACAGCCAGTGGCAGAATTACAGCGCGACTGAAGGTATGTTTTGTAACATACCTAATATCTGGCTTACCAGGGTCTTGCAGGAAAAGAAAGTTACTATTACCTATAATTTTGTCTACCTTCGATTCTCCAGCATCTGCAGTTCCTTCTTGAACACTTAGTATTACCTGGCCTGTCGCATGTTCTTTAAGTCCCACAACAATACGTGTATGAAGGAACTGCAGATGCTGGTTTAAACCGTAGATAGACACAAAATGCTGGAGTAACTCAGCAGGACAGGCGTCATCTCTGGAGAGAAGGAATGGGTGATGTTTTGTGTTGAGACCCTTCTTCAGACCTGAAGAAGTCTGAAGAAGGGTCTCGACCCGAAACGTCACCCATTCCTTCTCTCCAGAGATGTTGCCCGTTTCACTGTATTACTCCAGATAGTTGAAACCCTGATAAACAGTCCAACAAGGGGCTGACTTATGATTACCTGCATCAACTGTGTAAAGGGCGGAGATGTGGCTCAGCGGTAGAGTTGCTGCCTCACAGCGCCAGAGACCCGGGTTCGATCCTGACTACTAGTGTAGTCTGTGTGGAGTTTGTACATTCTCCCCGTGACCTGCGTGGGTTTTCTCCGGAAACTCCTGTTTCCTCCCACACTCCAAAGACGTACAGATTTACAGGTTAATTAGTTTCGGTAGATTGTAAGTTGTCCCTAGTGTGTGGGACAGTGTTATTGTGTGGGGATCGCTGGTCGACGTGGACTCGGTGGGCCTAAGGGCCTGTTTCCGCGCTGTATCTCTAAACTAAAGGGCCTGTCCCACTTTCACGACCTAATTCACGACCTTTTTTATTTGTGGACATTTTTCATCATGCTAAAAAAACGCCCCGACCTACTTGATGCCACGAGTACCTACGACTAGCATCACGGCCTGCCACGACCTACCTACGACCTCCTACGACCTCCTACAACCTCGTGACGACCATGCTGCGAATATGAGTCAAGGGCAAACTCGGCAGAGGTCGTGAATTAGGTCGTGAAAGTGGGACTGGCCCTTAAACTAAACTAAACTGAAAGCCTTTTCCATGACACCATCTCAAGGGCAGTAAAGATGGACAATCACTCCTGGATTTGGAGTTAGAACACATTACGTGCGTTAATTATTGAAATACTCAAACATTGTTCCCTGACCTTTAAATCTATTTATAGTGATTTTATGTTTTAATTGTTTTAAAAAAAACATAATGGTGTGATAGAGGACTACAGATTGTGTTCTGTGTTGATAACCATGTCTATTGTTCACAGTCTTGTTTCAGATCGCAATTACGTCATTGCCAAGCCAACTGTGACTCCACTGGCTGGAAATGTTCACTGTGTTTTTATATCAAATACTTGCTATTTCAAGTCTACTAAATACCGCTCGGAACTCCAGCATTTTGTGTCTATTTTCTGTATAAACCAGCATCTGCAGTTCCTTCCTACACATCTCTGGAGGACGTGGATAGGCGTTGTTTCAGGTTGGGACCCTTCAGACTGATGATGAGAGTAGGTGGGAGAAAGCTGGAAGAGAGGTGGGGGAGGGACAAAGCAAGTGATAGTAAAGGATTTTATTTTTCATAAGTTCATTAGTTCATTAGTTCATTCGAGTTCATAAGTTCATTAGTTCATAATTTCTAGGAACAGAATTGGGCCATTTGGCCCATCAAGTCTACTACATGGCTGATCTATCCTTCCCTCTTAATCCCACTCTAGGTGATGTTTGGGGCCGAGACCCTTCTTCAGCTTTTACACAGTTTGACAGGTGAATGTGGAGTGTGGTCAAGAAACAGATGGAAAGGGGAAAGATTTAGTCGGAACCTGAGGGGCAACGTATGCATTTACAGAGTGGTGGTGGGTGTATGGAACGAGCTGCCAGAGGAGGTAGTTGAGGCAGCTATCATAACAACATTTAAAAGACACTTGGGCAGGTACATGGATAGAGGGAAATGGGCCTCGAGCAGGCAAATGGGATCAGCTTAGGATGAGGCATCTTGGTCGGCCTAGCTGAGATGGGCTGAATGGGCCTGTTTCCGTGCTGTATGACTCTATGACTAAGTTATAGTTTTGTTCCCCTAGCTGACTATCCAGAACTGGAGGTCACAATCCAGTGGTATGACTGTTGATTACTCTAACTTCAGGTAGCCCCGGCATTCCCTCTCTCTCCATCCCTCCCCCACCCAAGTCGCACCAGCTTCTCGTTTTCACCCAACAAACAGCTAACAATAGATGTGTAAGAAAGAACTGCAGATGCTGGTTTAAACCAAAGATAGACATAAAAAGCTGGAGTAACTCAGGCAGCATCTCTGGAGAGAAGGAATGGGTGACGTTTCGGGTCGAGACCCTTCTTCAGACTGGTTAGGGATAAGGGAAACGAACGATATAGACGGTGATGTGGAGAGATAAAGAACAATGAATGAAAGATATGCAAAAAAGTAACGATGATAAAGGAAACAGACCATTGTTAGCTGTTTGTTGATTGAAAATGAGAAGCTGGTGCGACTTGGGTGGGGGAGGGATAGAGAGAGAGGGAATGCCGGGGCTACCTGAAGTGAGAGAAATCAATAATCATACCACTGGGATGTAAGCTGCCCAAAGAAAATATGAGATGCTGTTCCTCCAATGTGCGTTTAGCCTCACTCTGACAGTGGAGGAGACCTAGGACAGAATGGTCTGTGTAGGAATGGGAAAGAGAACTAAAGTGTCCGGCAACCGGCAAATCAGGTTGGTTCACATGGGCTGAGCGAAGGGGTTCCGCAAAACGATGGCCCAGTCTACATTTGGTCTCGCCGATATATAAGAGTCCGCATCTCGAACAACGGATACAGTAGATGAGATTGGAGGAGGTGCAAGTGAACCTCTGCCTAACCTGAAAGGACTGTCGGGGTGCCTGGACAGAGTCGATGGAGGAGGTATAGGGACAGGTGTTGCATCTTCTGCGGTTGCAGGGGAAGGTACCTAGGGATGGGCTGGTCTGGGTGGGAAGGGATGAGTTAACCAGGGAGTTGTGGAGGGAACGGTCTCTGCAGAAGGTGGAAAGGGGTGGAGATGGGAAAATGTGGCTAGTGGTGGAATCCCATTGGATGTTGCGGAAATTTTGGAGGATTATGTGTTGTATGCAATGGCTGATGGGGTGGAAGGTGAGGACAAGGGGGATTCTGTCTCTGTTGCGATTAGGGGGAGGGGGAGCAAGGGCGGAGCTGCGGGGTACCAAGGAGACATGCGTGAGGGTCTCATCTATGATGGGAGAGGGGAACCCCCGTTCCCTTAATAATGAGGACATTGTGAATGTTCTAGTATGGAACACCTCATCTTGGGCGCAGATGCGGCGTAGACGGAGGAATTGGGAGTAGGGGATAGTCTTTGCAGGAAGCAGGGTGGGAAGACGTGTAGTCAAGATAGTTGTGGGAGTCAGTGGGTTTGTAATAGATGTCAGTCAATAGTCTATTTCCTATGATGGGGACTGAGACCAAGAAAGGGGAGAGGGGTATCAGAATGGTCCATGTACATTTGAGTGCAGGATGAAAATTGGTGGTGAAGTTGATGAAGTCCATGAGTTCTGCATGGGTGCAGGAGGTAGCACCGGTGCAGTCATCAATGTAGCGGTGTTAGAGTTCGGGGATAGGGCCAGTGTACGCCTGGAACAGGGATTGTTCAACGTACCCTACAAAGAGGCAGGCATAGCTGGGGCCCATGTGGATGCCCATCGCTACGCCTTGGACTTGGAGGAAGTGGGAGGAGTGAAAGGAGAAGTTGTTGAGGGTGAGGACCAGCTCTGCTAGGCGGAGTAGAGTGTTTGTAGAAGGAAATTGGATGCTTCTGCGGTCGAGGAAGAAACGGAGGGCTTTAAGGCCTTCCTGGTGGGGGATGGAGGCGTAGAATGACTGAATGTCTATAGTAAAGATGAGGGGGTGGGAGCTCGGAAAGCAGAAGTCATTAAAGAGACAAAGGGCATGTGAGGTATCTTGGACATGGGTCGGGAGATTGGGTCTGGAGAGATCGGGAGAGATTAGGGGGGATAGGATGGAATCGAGGTACGTGGGTTGTTTCCTTTGTTATCGTTACTTTTTGCATTACTTTCATTCATTGTTCTTTATCTCTCTACATCATCATCTATATCTCTTGTTTCCCTTATTCCTAACAAGTCTGAAGAAAGGTCTTGACCCGAAACGTCACCCATTCCTTCTCTCCAGGGATGTTGTCTGTCCCGCTGAGTTACTCCAGCTTTTTTGAGCCTATCTTTGGATTAAAGCAGCATCTGCAGTTCCTTCCTACACATCCTAATTATGACATTGACTGAAAAGGATTGAGATGGGCAGTCATAGAGTCAAAGAGCTCTACAGCATGGAAACAGGCCCTTCAGCCCACATTGTCTATGTCAGCCAAGTTACCAATACTGGGCTTGAGCCATTTGCCATAATTTAGCCTACAGCCCTCCTATGCACAGAGAACATAGAACATAGAACAATCCTGTGTCTGAGTTGTAATGTTAACAAGATCAGGATCCCATTCCCAGTACAGTCTACCAGTTGAGTTCAAGCGACAGGCAAGGATGTCTAATAACCAGCACGGACACAAAATGCTGGCGGCCATGGTGGTGCAGCGTTAAAGTTCCTGCCTTACAGTGCTTGCAGCGCCGGAGATCCGGGTTCGATCCCGACTACGGCTGCTGTCTGTACGGAGTTTGTACCTTCTCCCCGTGACCCGCGTGGGTTTTCTCCGAGATCTTCGGTTTCCTCCCACACTCCAAAGATGTACAGGTTTGTAGGTTTATTGGCTTGGTATAAATGTAAATTGCCCCTAGTGTGTGTAGGATAGTGTTAATGTGCGGGGGTCGCTGGTCGGTGGGGACTCGGTGGGCCGAAGGGCCTGTTTCCGCGCTGAATCTCTAAACTAAACTAAACTGAACTAAACCAAACAGCGGGTCAGCCAGCATCTCTGAAGAAAAGGAATAGGTGACCTTTTGGGTCAAGTCCCTTCTTCAGACTGAGAGTCATGGAATGGGAAACAAGAGATATAGATGGTGCTTAGGAGAAATGAATGGAAGATATGCAAAAAGCAACCATCATGTGGAGCTCACAATGGTCCATTGTTGGCTGTGGGATAGATGTTACACAGACTGTGGAACTCAACAGGACAACAGTATAAGTAGTATGAAATCTAGGGAGGGGGAGATGGATGGAGAGAGAGGGGGGATGCAAGGGTTACTTGAAGTTAGAGAAATCAATATTCATATTGAAGAGAGACAAAATGCTGGAGTAACTCAATGGGGCAGGCCGCATTTCTGGAGACAAAGGAATGAGTGACGTATATTCAACTGCTGAGGTGTAAGATGCCCAAGCGAAATATGAGGTGTTGCTCCTCCAATTTACGCTGGGCCTCACTCTGACAATGGGAGGGGGGGGGAGGGGGGGGGGGGGGGGGGCCCAGGACAGAAAGGTCAGTGTGGGAATGGGAGGGGGAGTTAAAGTGTTTGGCAACTGGGAGATCATGTCGGACTCTAGGCGGGCTGAGCAGAGGTGTTACCTATGGACCTGTTCTGACTATCGGGCCACTGAAGTTAAGTGAAGCCCTGAGGGCAGGAAGGGGTTAACGTGGGTCAGGAATGAAGCGCTTTGCTTTGCTCGCTCCTCGAAGCCTCAGCCCAATCACAAACATGGCAGCATTTTTTAATGGCTCAGAGCAGACGCCTACACACAAGGAATCTATTCCCCATGTAATTTAAAAAAACCCCATAATAATAGAAGGAAGCTTTGGGCATCCGCTGGTCACTCATGTTCTGAGGACCATGTTCAGGAAGGTATTAGTCAGCTGATTCACACACTTCACACAAAGAATCAGAGCATTATTTTCCCATTGCTTCCTCTCCCAATTACTGGAATTCACTGGCAAGGGTCTTTAGTTTAGTTTAGTTTAGTTTAGTTTAGAGATACAGCACGGAAACAGACGCTTCGGCCAAGAACCAGGGGCCTCAGTTTAAGAATAAGGAGTAAGCCATTTAGAACGGAGACGAGAAAACACTTTTTCTCACAGAGAGTGGTGAGTCTGTGGAATTCTCTGCCTCAGAGGGCGGTGGAGGCAGGTTCTCTGGATACTTTCAAGAGAGAGCTAGATAGGGCTCTTAAAAATAGAGGAGTCATGGGGATATGGGGATATGGGGAGAAGGCAGGAACGGGGTACTGATTGGAGATGATCAGCCATGATCACATTGAATGGCGGTGCTGGCTCAAAGGTCCAAATGGCCTACTCCTGCACCTATTGTCTATTGTCTATTGTCTATTGGCCCACCGAGTCTGCTCCAACCAGCGATCCCCGCACATTAACACTATCCTACGCACACTAGGGACAATTTATATTTACACCAAGCTAATTAACCTACAAACCTGCACGTCTTTGGAGTGTGGGAGGAAACTGAAGATCTTGGAAAAAAACCACTTGGTCACGGGGAGAACGTACAAACTCCATATAGGCAGCACCTGTAGTTGGGATTGAACCCGGGTCTCTGGCACCGCAAGCGCTGAAAGGCAGCGACTCTACCGCTGCACCACCATGCCACTTATGTTGGTCTCAAGGTGGCGCAGCAGAGTTGGGAACAAAATAGTATCATTGTTATTTTTTTCATATCGTTCATTCATCTGTTCTGTATCTCTCTCTATCACCATCTACACCTCTCATTTCCCTTTTCTCTAACTCTCAGTCTGAAGAAGGGGACCCGGAATGACCCGAAATTGGTGACATTTCACGACCCGAAATGTCACCAATTCCTTTGCTCCAGAGATGCTGTTTGACCCACTGAGTTACTCCAGCTTTTTGTGTCTATCTTCGGTTTA
>CM075992.1:9640007-9693523 GCA_038087875.1 Malacoraja senta
ATCCCAAAGAAATGCAAGTTGGTAGATTAATTTGCCTCTGTAAATTCCCCCCAGGGTGAGGGTAGAGGTAGATTCTGATGACCATTGTGGTGAAGCACATGTGGGCCGGTATGGGCAAGTTGGGCCGAAGGGCCTGTTTCCACGCAGTATCACTCTACCGTCTCAACTCTAGGATGTACAGGCCCACTGCCATCAAACGCTCGTCATATGTTAACCCAATCGTTCCTGGGATCATTCTAGTAAACCTCCTCTGGACCCTCTCCAGTGCCAGTATATCCTTTCTCAGATACGGTGCCCAAAATTGCCCGCAATGTGGTCTGACCAGTGCCTTATAGAGCCTCAGCATTACATCCCTGTATAAAGAAACATAGAAAATAGGTACAGGAGTAGGCCATTCGGCCCTTCAACTCAGCACCGCCATTCAATATGATCATGGCTGATCATCCAAAATCAGTACCCCGTTCCTGCTTTTTCCCCTTATCCATTGATTCCGTTAAATCTAACTCTCTCTTGAAAACATCCAGTGAATTGGCCTCCACTGCCTTCCGTGGCAAAGAATTCCACAGATTCACAACATTCTGGGTGAAGTCCTTCATATTTTTATATTCACGTCCTCTGGAAATAAATGCTAGCATTCCGTTTGCCTACCTAACTACCGATTCAACTTGCAGATTAACGTTTTGGGAATCCTGAGCTGTCTCTGGACAGAGCCGAGTGAGTTTATAAGTGACAACAGCCGCTGAAAGGGAGAGCCACTAACTTTGGAAAAGACTAATCAGAAGATGGCCAAGAACTATTAAGACCAGGAAAGAGTTTTCAATTGTTTGTCACAGACTGTTCCAATAAAAGTCAGTCATTTGGATGCTTGGAGCGCCGGGTCCCAGGATGCACCTGGTGGGGCATGGCAGCCATCTTGCAGCTGCTTCCTGTCCACTTCCTGTTCAGTGATGGGCTCGCGGCTCGGCGGTCCCTGGCCGCGCATGTCCTCCCAAACAGGATGCCCCAGCTCCCCAGGTGTGAAGCGGGCAGATAGATGGGGGAATCCTTCACAGCCTCAGCCCGTCCAAAGCTGCAAGCTGAGAACGGGACGGTGGGGGAAGAACAGATTAGCATTTAACCCCCGGGACCTTCCTTCCAGCCCGGAGTGGAAGGAATCGAGGAGCAATAAATGGCTCTGGTATTTAACCCTTTCACTACTGGGCAGCATGGTGGCGCAGCGGTAGAGTTGCTGCCTTACAGCGCCAGGACTTCCAAGATGGCGTCCAAAGCAGGTGGCTCTTTGCGTGTGGGTCACAGTAGCAGATGTACAATCACACATTACAATCGCTCATACTTTTAAATCTCTGCAACATATATCAGACTTCACTGGATTTACCTTGCACTAAACGTTATTCCCCTCTCATGTATCTATACACAGTAGAAATGGCTCGATTGTAATCACGTATTGTCTTTCTGCTGACTGGTTAGCACGCAACAAAAGCTTTTCACCGTACCTCAGTACACGTGACAATAAACTGAACTCAAACTGAAACTGAAAATGAAACAGAGTCCCGGGTCTGCACGGAGTTTGTACGTTTTCCCTGTGGCCTTGTGAGTTTTCTCCAGGTGCTCCGGTTTCCTCCCACATTCCAAAGACGTACAGGTCTGTCGGCTAATTGGCTTTGGTAAAGATTGCAAACTGTCCCCAGTGTGTGTATGGTAGTGCATGGGGATCGCTAATCGGAGCGGACTCGGTGGGCTGAAGGGCCTGTTTCTGCACTGTATCTCTGAACTAAATTAAACTAAACAGGTCAACATTTAACCCTGGCTCCTCCCTTCCGGGCAGGGGTGGAGGGCATTGCAGAGCATTGAATGTCTCTGCATCTTTAACCCTAGCACTACCGAGTATAAGCATCAAGAAGTCACCATGCAGCTTTAGAGGGCTTTAGTTCAGTCACATTTGCAGTATTGCCGGCAGTTCTGGTCTCCACATTACAGGAAGGATGAGGAGGCTTTGGAAAAGGTGTAGCGGAGGTTTACCAGAATGATGCCTGGATTAGAGGGTTTCAGATACACACAGAGATATTGGATAGGTTTGGGTCGTTTTCTCTGTAAGGGCATATTAGCTACAGGGATAAGTTGGACAGACTTGACATAAAAGGCCAAAGTAACTCTGCGGGTCAGGCATCATCTCTGGAGAAAATGGATCGGTGACGTCCCGGGTCAGGACCCTTCTTCAGACTGGAGTAGGTCTGAAGAACGTTTACTGACATGAAACGTCACATGTCCATGTTCTCCAGACATGCTGCCTGACCCACTGACTAATTTCAGCAGTGTATATCTATCTTTAGGCAGACTTGAATTGTTTTCTCTGGAACACCAGAGGTTGTGGGGAGACATGGTAGCAGTATATACAATTATGAGAGGCGTAGATAGGGTAGACATTCACAACCTTTTTCCCGTTCCTGCCTTCTCCCCATATCCCCTGACTCTGCTATTTTTAAGAGCCCTATCTAGCTCTCTCTTGAAAGCATCCAGAGAACTGGCCTCCACCGTCCTCCGAGCCTTTTGAGGATGTAGCGACGTTGGTGTGCTTCCTTGACCATTGCTTCGACGTGGCTGGTCCAGGACAAGTTGCTGGTGTTATTTTCAGTACAGCCCGTGTTTGCTTACTGCTTCGTTCCAGGAGTCAATCACTATCTCCTTTGCCTTGCGTTTAGTGAGGGAGAGGTTGTTGCATTGACACCAAGTTATGTGGTTCTCAATCTCCTAGCAGTACTCTGTCTCATCATTATTTGATATCCGGTCCACTACCATAGTGTCGACTGCGAACTTAGAAACATAGAACATAGAAAATAGGTGCAGGAGTAGGCCATTCGCCCCTTCGAGCCAGCATCGCCATTCAATATGATCATGGTTGATCATCTAAAATCAGTACCCCGTTCCTGCTTTCTCCCCATATCCCTTGATTCCTTTAGCCCTAAGAGCTAAATCAAATTCTCTTTTGAAAACATCCAGTGAATTGGCCTCCACTGCCTTCTATGGCAGAGAATTCCACAGATTCACAACTCTCTGGGTGAAAACGTTTTTCCTCATCTCAGTCCTACATGGACTACCCCTTATTCTTAAACTGTGACCCTTGGTTCTTGACTCCCCCAAAACGGGGAACATTTTCCTGCATCGAGCATGTCCAATCCCTTAAGAATTGTATATGTTTCTATAAGATACCCTCTCACCCTTCTAAATTCCAGTGAATACATGCCCAGCCAACCCATTCTTTCATCAACTTGGAGATTGAGTTGGATTTGTGCATGGTTGCACAATCGTGGGTGTATAAGGAGAGAAGGGGGATGAAAGCACATCCTTGTGGAGCACCAGGGTTGAGAATCAACGTAGATTTGTCCCCTATCCCCACTGATTGTGGTCCATTGGTCAGGAAGTCGAGGATCCAGTTGCAGAGTGGAGTCTGACTCCAAGTTCAAGGAGAATGATGGGCTTGGATGGGATAACGATACTGAAAGCAGAGGTGTCGTCTATGAATAGGAGTCTGACGTAGAGTAGGTGTCCTTCTTATCCAGGTCTGTAATATCCAGGACTGTAATATCCCTCTGCTCATCAATGATGTCAAAGGTCTTGACATTAACTGTATATTCTCACATTCAACCTCCCAAAGTGCAACCCCTCACACTTGCCTGGGTTTAACTCCATCTGCCATTTCTCTGCCCATTTCTGCAGCTGATCTCTATCCTGATGTATGTTTTGACAGCATTCCACACTGTCAGCAACTCTTTCAGTTTTGGTGTCATCAGCAACCTTACTTACCAATCCATCTACATTTACATCTAGGCCATTTATATATATCGGAAACAGCAGAGGTCCCAACACAGATCTCCGCAGAATCCCACTGGTCACAGACCTCCAGCCAGAATTTCTACCTTCCACCACAACCCTCTGTCTTCTATGAATAAGCCAGTTCTCAATCTTGACGACCAAGTCATAGTGAATCCCGTGCTTCTTCATCATTCCTTGTATGTATATATACTTGGCTAATAAAATGTATTTAATTCAATTCAATTCAATTCTGGATCAGCCTACCATGAGGTACCTTGTCAAAAGCCATACCAAAATCCATGCGTACAGCATACCTGCCCTTCCTTCCTCAACCTCCTTTGTTACCTCCTCAAATAGCACAATCAGTAAGACACGACCTGCCGCGTACAATTGGCTGTCCCCAATTAGCTACACATTCTCTTCCAAATGCGAGTAATTCCTATCTTAAAGAATTCTCTCCAATAGTCCCCCTACTAATGACAGGCTCACTGGCCTTGGATTCTCTCTACTTCCCTTCTTAAACAAAGGAACAACATTGGCCACTCTCCAGTCCTCTGGGACCTCGCCTGTGGAAAGAGAATAAAGAAAGATCCTGGTCAAGGCCCCTGCGATCTCCTGTGTTGCCTCCCTCCATAACCTGGGATAAATCTCATCAGATCCTGGGGACTGATCCACCGTGATGCTGTTCAGGAATCTCAGCACCACCTTCTTCTCAATCTCAACCTGCCCGAGCACACTTGTATTCTCCACATTCTCTCACTGTCCTCCAAGTCCTTCTCCTTGGTGAATACAGATGCAACGTACTTGTTTACCACCTCTCCTACATGCTCTGGCTCCAAGCAATATTCCCTCTTTTATCCTGCAGCAGTCCCACCTTCTCCCTGATCATCTTCCTACTTTTAATGTACATATAAAAAGCCTTGGGATTTTTCTTAATCTGACTCGCCAATAACATTTCATGGACGCATTTGGCCCTTCCAATCACCCGCTTGAGTTGTTTCCTACTTGCTTCATATTCCTTCCTTATAAGCCCCGTCTGAACCCACCTTAATCCTGACATATACTTCCTGTTTCTTCCTGACTAAGTTTACAACCCCCTTGGCTTTATCTTGCCGACCTTATCCCTCCATCTTACTGGAACATGCTGATCCTGCACATTGATCAGCTGGACTTTACACGACCCACATGTCATTACTAGCCTTACCAGCTTCAAAGCCGTCTTGTTGAGTCTCATTGTCTGTAACCCGTTTTCACCTAGCCCACTGCTAACAATGCCCTGTTTCCTTTATCATCATTACTTTTTTGCATATCTTCTATTCATTTGTTCTATATCTCTCTACATTACCATCTATATCTCTGGTTTCCCTTTCCCCTGACTCTCTCGAGTCTCGACCCGAAAAGCCAACAATTCCTTTTCTCCAGAGATGCTGCCTGACCCGCTGAGTTACCCCAGCATTTTTTGTCTATCTTCAGTGTAGACCAGCATCTGCAATTCCTTCCTACACACTCGTCTCACATGTGGATATACCTAATAAATAACTTTAATTATTTTTAGTTCATAGGTACAGCGTGAAAACAGGCCCTTCGGTCCACCGAGTCCGTGCCGACCAGCGATCCCCGCACACTAAAGGGCCTGTCCCACTTGGCGATTTTTTCGGCGACTGCCGGCGTCATATCAGTGTCGCCAAAAGTTTTTGAACATTTCAAAATCCAGCGGTGACAAAAATAATGTTGCGACGCTTGAAAAAACACCGCGCGTCAAACATCATCACGCCACGTCACGACGCATCACTCCGCAAATTTTTCGGTGACCTGATACGTCAGTCAAAGATGCCGGCACTCGTGGGACAGGCCCTTAACATTATCCAACACATACTAGGGACACTTTACAATTCTACCAAGCTAATTAGCCTACGAACCTGTACGTCTTTGGAGTGTGGGAAGTAACCGGAGATCCCGGATGGTCACGGGGAGAACGTAAAACGTTGTACTGACAATACACTTATGCAGGATGCAACCCGGGTCTCTGGCGCTGTAAGGCAGCAACTCGACCTCTGCACCACCGTGCCAACCTGATCTTAGTTGTGCGTGTGGAGTTACACCGTCGGGCGATGGACTAGAGGAATTGTTGTATAATGCTGCCCTCTTGTGTCGGAACATCAAACTGTGTTGGATGATCAGCCATGATCGTATTGAATGGCGGTGCAGGCTCGAAGGGCCGAATGGCCTACTCCTGCACCTAATTTCTATGTATCTATGTATCTATGTGTTGAAAACCATACACTTCCACTAGATATCTGACAGCAGGCATGGTCTGTGCTGCAGCCAGTTACCTGACAGTGCACTGCTCCACACTACCCTTACCACATGTACAGCAACATCCAGACACAGGGACTCACGTCGTCAAGATAAATGTGAGGTTATCCACTTTGGTGGCAAAAACGGGAAGGCAGACTATTATCTAAATGGTGGCCGATTAGGAAATGGGGAGATGCAGCGAGACCTGGGTGTCATGGTACACCAGTCATTGAAAGTAGGCATGCAGGTGCAGCAGGCAGTGAAGAAAGCGAATGGTATGTTGGCCTTCATAGCAAGAGGATTTGAGTATAGGAGCAGGGAGGTTCTGCTGCAGTTGTACAGGGTCTTGGTGAGACCACACCTGGACTATTGCGTACAGTTTTGGTCTCCAAATCTGAGGAAGGACATTATAGCCATGGAGGGAGTGCAGAGAAGGTTCACCAGACTGATTCCTGGGATGTCAGGACTTTCATATGAAGAAAGACTGGATAGACTTGGCTTATACTCGCTAGAATTTGGGAGATTGAGAGGGGATCTTATAGAAACGTACAAAATTCTTATGGGGTTGGACAGACTAGATGCAGGAAGATTGTTCCCGATGTTGGGGAAGTCCAGGACAAGGGGTCACAGCTTAAGGATAAGGGGGAAATCCTTTAAGACCGAGATGAGGAAAAACTTTTTCACACAGAGAGTGGTGAATCTCTGGAACTCTCTGCCACAGAGGGTAGTTGAGGCCAGTTCATTGGCTATATTTAAGAGGGAGTTAGATGTGGGCCTTGTGGCTAAAGGGATCAGGGGGTATGGAGAGAAGGCAGGTACGGGATACTGAGTTGGATGATCAGCCATGATCATATTGAATGGCGGTGCAGGCTTGAAGGGCCGAATGGCCTACTCCTGCACCTATTTTCTATGTATCTATGTATCTAAGAGCAACCTGACAGCGGGGACACCAAGAGAGCAGGGGGACCCGCGCTGCCGAGAGCGAGGGGGGCTGTCTGATAGTGGGGAGGGCCATCGGAGAGCAAGGGGCGGCTGTCGGAGAGCGAGGGAGGGCTGTCGGAGAGCGAAGGGGGGACTTCGGAGAATGAGGGGGACCGTCGACTGCATTTCACTCCCACCATCCTCATCATTAAAAACCCTGAGCATAGGGGAGTGGGTAGGGGGGGCTGAAGATGTCCTGGTTGGGTTGCTCCTGGGTCTGGCCAAGCTGGCCATCTGCGAGTCACGGCGCCAGGCGGAAGAGGGCTCTGCCCGAGCTGGCTGCCTGCCCCTTTTCCGGGGTTACCTCCGTGCCCGGGTGGTGTTAGAGAGGAACTACGCGCTGTCCACGGGCGCCCTGGGGGATTTCCGGGACCGCTGGGCACCGCAGGGGGTTCAATGCATCCCTGACAAGGATGGTGATATAGTTGTTTAATGTGGAGTATTTAATAATATTTCTTGTATTACGGACATAATATTTCTTGTATACAGGAGATAAAACTTAGCACAAACATAATTCAGTTTAAAAAGATGTACAAAAACACTTTTTTAAAAGGATATTGTGATGAGGATAGGTGATTGTGAGTGGGATATTTGTTATACTGATTGTATTGGGAAGGGTGATTATAGGGTGTACACAAAAATGCTGGAGAAACTCAGCGGATGCTGCAGCATCTATGGAGCGAAGGAAATAGGCAACATTTCGGGCCGAAACCCTTCTTCAGACTGGGTGATGGGTTGTATATATGACTAAGAGATACTGTATAGTATATGAGGGTTTTTTTCTTTTCTCTTTTCTTTTTTTCTCTCTTTTTTGTATGGCTTTGTAAATATTTGATTGGTGTATAAATGTAAATAATTTGGTGTACATATAGCTGCTGGTGTACATATGGTGTACATATAGCTGCTAAATTTGTATAAGATAATTATAAGCAGTTGAATAAGGGGTGGGAATTAATAAGCTTTGGCTTCTTCCTGCTCCTTTTCGGACACATACGATTTCATTTATTTATAGATATTGTTTATGACACTTTATAAATATTCTTCTTGTTTTGTTTTTTGTATGCTGTTTCACACTTGCTTTTTATTCTTTTATTCTGTTCGAAATAAAGAATTAAATAAATGGTGGTGGGTTTATTAGTATTGTTTTGTATTATTCATGTTATTGTAAATAATTGATTAAATTTAGTTTTGATTTAATATAAGGAAGGCCGCTGAGTGAGACCTGGCTGGTGTCCGTCGAGAATGAAGGCCTGGATCGCCGCTGCGAGGAAATATAGACTTACTTTTGATTTAATTTTTGTAACTTAGTTGCCTCCAGAAACATGGCAACACTTATGTACTGCCTAGGTGAGGGCTGCTGTAGGATTTTGCCGGGTTGTACGCAAGAACAAAGCTTCTCACTTGTGGTACATGTGGACAACACAGTGTCATTGACTTAAATCATTGATTCATTGAGAAGCTGCTGTTGGAGTTCACACCCACTGGACCCTCAGCGCTGGTATGGGGGAGGTTGTGGAAAGGGTAAAGCATAGAAAACAGAGAAACATAGACAAGAGGTGCAGGAGTAGGCCTTTCGGCCCTTCGAGCCAGCACCGCCATTCAATATGATCATGGCTGATCATCTAAACTCGGTACCCTGTTCCTGTTTTTTCCCCCATACCCCTTGATTCCTTTAGCCCTAAGATCTAAATCTAATTCTCTCTTGAAAACATCCAGAATTCCACAGATTCACAACTCTCTGGGTGAAAAAGTTTTTCCTCATCTCAGTCCTAAATGGCCCACCGCTTATTCTTAAACCGTGACCCCTGGTTCTGGACTCCCCCAACATGGGGAACATTTTTCCTGCGTCTAGCCTGTCCAATCCTTTAAGAATTTGACATGTTTCTATCAGATCAATGGGATCAATTGAAGGTGTTGTATATAAGCCTGGATTAGAGTGTGTTAACTAGAGGGGGAAATGGACAGACGTGGATTGTTTTCTCTGGAACGTCGGAGGTTATGGGAAGACCTAATAGAAGCGCAGTAGATAAGATTATGAGATAGATAGGGTGGACATTCAGAACCTTATAGTATATCAAATACTAGAGGACATACCTTTAAGGTAAGAGGGGCAAAGTTGAGCGGGACAGTTTTTTTTACACAGAGGGTGGTGGGTGCCTGGAACGGCTGCCATAGGTGGTGGTGGAGGCAGATACGATAGGAACGTTTAAGAGACTTTTGGATAGGCACATGGATATGCAGGGAATATGCAGGGTATGGATTATATGCAGGCAGATAAGTTGGTCTTGGCATCATGTTGTGCACAGACATTGTGAGCGGAAGGTCCTGTTCCTGTAGATAGACACAAAAAGCTGGAGTAACTCAGCAGGTCAAGCAGCATCTCTGGAGAAAAGGAATTGGTGATGTTTCGGGTCAAGACCCTTCTTCATGGTTGCCTTTCACTGACTTTCTGCAACAACAGAATGGGTAAACACAAATTTAAACCCGATGCCAGGGATGGGGGGGGGGGGGGGGGGGGGGGTGGAAAGGTATAACTCCATCTTCCCTTTTCTTATTTCTTTTCTTTCCTCTTGCACTTCTTTGGTAGCTTAGGGGTCTTTTTCTTACTTTCTTTTATTTTCTCTTTCACCATTCTCTTCTTTTTTCTCTCTTTTTTCTCTCTTTTTTTTCTTTTTCTTTTTTATTTAGGTTTCACTGTTAAAAATGAAGCTGTAGAATAATTTGCTTCTAAGAAGTACAATTGCTTCTAATAAAATTAATTTTGAAAAAAAAGACCCTTCTTCAGACTGAGTCAGGGGAAAGGGAAACGAGAGATATAGATGGTGATGTGGAGAGATGTAGAACAAAGATATGCAAACAGTAACCATGATAAAGGAAACAGGCCATTGTTAACTGGGCTCGGTGAGAATGGATACAGACAATGAGACAACAAGATGACTTTGAAGCTGGTACGACCTGGGTGGGGGAAAGAGGAGAGAGAGGGAATGCAGTGCTGTACTGTACTATGCTCTATACATACAAGGGTGGGGTAAACAGTTTGGCTAACCTCACAATTGTATGTCAGGGATAGTTTCCCCTTCTCAATACGAAGCCGCAGGATATCTGTCGGACAAAATTGGCTACCAACCAATTCATCCCAGGAATGAGTGGGTTAACATATGATGAGCGTTTGAAGGCACTTGGCTTGTATTTGCTGGAGTTTAGAAGGATGAGGGGGGGACTTCATTGAAACTTACCGAATAGTGAATGGCCTGGATAGAGTGGATGTGGAGAGGTTGTTTCCACTAGTGGGAGAGTCTAGGACCAGAGGTCGCAGCCTCAGAATAAAGGGAAGTACCTTTAGAAAGGAGATGAGGAAGAATTTCTTTAGTCAGAGGATGGTGAATCTGTGGAATTTGTTGCCACAGAAGGTTGTGGAGGCAGTCCTTGGGTAGTTTTGATACAGAAATTGATAGACTCTTCATTAGTAAGGGTGTCAGGGCTTATGGGGAGAAGAGAGACACAAAATGCTGGAGTAACTGGCCTGCTTCCTTTATCATCGTAACTTTTTTGCATATCTTTCATTCATTGTTCTTTATAGAGTCATAGAGTAATTGCATGATACAGTGTGGACACAGGCCCTTCGGCCCATCTTGCCCACACCGGCCAACATGTCCCAGCTACACTAGTTCCACCTGCCTGCCTTTGGGCCATATCCCTCCAAACCTGTCCTATCCATGTACCCGTCCAACTGTTTCATAAATGTTGGGATAGTCCCAGCCTCAACTACCTCCTCTGGCAGCTTGTTCCATACACCCACCACCCTTTGTGTGAAAAAGTTACCCCTCGGATTCCTATTAAATATTTACCCCAATGTCCTCTGGTCCTCGATGTCCCTACTCTGGGCAAAAGACTCTGTGCATCTACCCGATCTATTCCTCTCATGATTTTTATAAGATCACCCCCTTATCCTCCTGCACTCCAAGGAATAGAGACCCAGCCTACTCAACCTCTCCCTATAGCTCACACCCTCTAGTCCTGGCAACATCCTCGTAAATCTTTTCAGAACCAATTCAAGCTTGACAATATCTTTCCTATAACTTGGTGCCCAGAACTGAACACAATATTCTAAATGCGGTCTCACCAACGTCTTATACAACTGCAACATGACCTCCCAACGTCTATACTCAATTGACTGATGAAGGCCAAAGTGCCAAAAACCTTCTTGACCTCCTTATCGACCTGTGACTCGAACTTCAAGGAACCATGCACTTGTACTCCTAGATCCCTCTGCTCCACAACACTCCCCAGAGGCCTACCTTAACTGTGTAGGTCCTGCCCTTGTTACTTCACACTTCTCTGTATTAAATTCCATCAACCATTCCTCAGCCCACCTGGCCAATCGATCCAGATCCTGCTGCAATCGTTCACAACCATTTTCACTATCTGCAAAACCACCCACTTTTGTATCTTCAGCAAACTTGCTAATCTTGCCCAGTATGTTCACATCCAAATCATTGATGTAGATGACAAACAGTAACAAGCCCAGCACCGAACCCTGAGGCACACCACTAGTCACAGGCCTTCAGTCCAAGAAGCAACCTTCCACCATCACCCTCTGCTTCCTTCCATGAAGCCAATATTCTATCCATTCAGCTGTCTCTCCTTGGATCCCATGCGATCTAAGGAGCTTCTACATCATCGTCTATATCTCTCGTTTCCCTTTCCTGTGCCTTTCAGCCTGAGGAAGGGGTTCGACCCGAAATTTCACCCATTCCTTCTCTGCCTGTCCCACTGAGTTACTCCAGCTTTTTGTGTCTGTCTTCGGCTTAAACGAGCATCTGCAGTTCCTTCCCATACAGGAATTTTATTGAAGTCTGAAGAAGGGTCCCGACCTGCAAAGTCGCCTATCCATGTTCTCCAGAGATGCAGCCTGACCTGCTGAGCTACTCTAGCACTTTGTGTATTTTTTTGTAAATCAGCATCTGCAGTTCCCTGTGTCTGCATCTTTCATCTCCAGCGATGTTATACCTGCCAATGGAACAGCGAGTCCGAACATATTCTCTTCCACCTGGCAGCATCTCTAGAGAGAAGGAATGGGTGATGTTTCGGGTCGACACCCTTCTACAGACTTCAATACAATTCCTGTGTGGGAAGGTACTGAAGTCACCCATTCCTTCTCTCCAGAGATGCTGCCTGTCACGCTGAGTTACTTCAGCATTTTGTGTCTCTCTTTTGCAGGTTGATCGGCTTGCTAAAATTGTAAGTTGTCCCTAGTGTGTGTAGGATAGTGTCAGTGTGCGGGGATCGCTGGTTGGCATGGACTCGGTGGGCCGAAGGGCCTGTTTCCATGCTGTGTCTCTAAATTAAACTAAATGTTGGAATACACAGCAATCTGGTCAGTGTCTGTGGAGACAGAACAACTGAGTTAACGATACATGCAGATAACTGACAGTATAATTCGAGTCATAGTGTTATAAAATGGTAATAATAATAATAATAATGGATGGGATTTATATAGCGCCTTTCTATTACTCAAGGCGCTTTACATCGCATTATTCATTCACTCCTCAGTCACACTCGGTGGTGGTGAGCTACTTCTGTAGCCACAGCTGCCCTGGGGCAGACTGACGGAAGCGTGGCTGCTAATCTGCGCCTACGGCCCCTCCGACCACCACCAATCACTCACACACATTCACACACATTCACACGCATGGCAACAGGCCCTTCAGCCCATCTTGTCCATGCTGCCCCATTTAACTACATTTACCCCTCACAATGCTCAGTGGTTCAATGGAGTTTAGATTAGTTCAGAGATCCATCTGACGTGGTCTGCATTTATAGAATTATTACAAATATAGGGTGCAAAGGTACCTTAAAAAAAAAAACTGAGGTCAGGTAAAGGGTGATGATAGTTGGAAAGTTGGTATGTCCCATTTGCGTAATGCTCATAAAAACTATTTGTTTTTCTCTTTCTCCTCTTTCTCTTTCTCCTTCTTTTCTAGGGTCTATTTCTTAACTCTTTTTCTTTTGTTTTTAATTTTGTTCTTATAGGGTCTTCGTTCTGTCTTGTTGTCACACTTTCTACACTTTCACTTTTCCCTTCACTTTCTTCTTTCTTTCAATCTTATCCTTTCCTTTTACTAGTGTAAAAAACAAACGGAGTACATTAATTGTAAGAAGATATAAATGACGAGTACTAATGTATGTGGTTGTAATGTAATGTACTTCTAATAAATAAAAATAAAAAAATAAAAAAATAAAAGATTAGTTCAGAGATACAATGTGAAAACAAGCCTTCGGCCCACTGAGTCCGCACCGACCAGCGATCCCCGCACACTAACACTATGCGATACATACAAGGGAAATGTTTTATTTATGCCAAGCCAATTAACCTACAAACCTGTACGTCTTTGGAGTGTGGGAGGAAACCGAGAAAACTCACGGGGTCACGGGGAGAACGTACAAACTCCGTACAGACAGCACCCGTAGTCAGGGTAGAACCCGGGTCTCTGGCGCTGTAAGGCAGCAACCCTACCGCTGCGCTACCGTGCCACCTTATTTTATTGTCACATGTGTGAAGTGAAAAGGCACAGTGAAATTCTTTTCTTTACAAACAGCCCAGTAGAGTATCACCATACCACCCCAAGTAGCAAGTGTACAGAAATTGTCCACTGATCCTGCGTGCAAGAGGCGCCATGTTTTGCCGCCATTTTCCAAGTCCAGTCCACGCTCTAGTTCCTATGAGCGGTGCCCGATCCAGGCGAGCCCCAGGCTGCTGCAGGGCCTATAGCCACCACCTTCCTCAGTCGACCAGTGAACCCACGTCCTTCTCCTCGCCCGTCCACTGTGGTTCCCCGGGGGTGGGAGCCTCACACAGCCAATTCCGCGAGGGTGCGGTGGGCCAGACCCCGGTTCCCTCTCCTCTCCTCCGGCTTCACTCCTTGCCCCTCCCCGTCAGTTGTCGTCGCCAGCACCCTCCATCCTCCCGCTCTCTGGTCTTTGAGGGACCGGCTGGGGCCGTCTCGGCGGCTCCCCCTGCAGGCCGTGCTCTGTGCTGGTTCTCACGGTCGCCCGTGTACCCTGTGGGTGCCTTCATCCCCACACTGAACCCTTCCGCTAGTTATCGGGCGGCACGGTAGAGTTGCTGCTTTACTGCGCTTGCAGCTTCAGAGACCCGGGTTCGATCCCGACTATGGGTGCAGTCTGTACGGAGTTTGTACGTTCTCCCTGTGACCCCGTGGGTTTTCTCCAAGATCTTCAGTTTCCTCCCACACTCCAAAGACGTACAGATTTGTAGGCTAATTGGCTTGGTATAAATGTAAACAAAATTGTCCCTAGTGTGTGTAGGATAGTGTTAATGTGCGGGGATCGCTGGTCGGCGCGGACCCGGTGGGCCGAAGGGCCTGTTTCCGTGCTGTATCTCTAAACTAAACTAAACTACACATACGTCTATGCAAACATCTTCTAATGCAGTAAGAAATCCTTGCTCCTGTGCACAATGTCTCCCTGAACTGCTCACACGCCCCAGAATCTGGTATATCTGATCTGTGTGGACAGCGTGCAAAGCGAAGCTCTTCACTGTACTTCGGTACACATGACAATAATAAACCTGAACTAAACTTACACCAGCTTATTTCCTTTCAGTGACTGATCGAGTATCTTGTTCAGTTTTGGTCTCCCTGCTATAGGAAGGATGTTGTCAAGCTGGAAAGAGTGCAGGAAAGATTTACGCGGATGTTGCCAGGACTCGAAGGCCTTAGGTATAGGGAGAAGTTGGGCAGCGTGGGACTTTACCCCTTGGAGCGGAGCAGTATGTGAGGTGATCTTATAGAGGTGTACAAAATCATGAGAGGAATAGATTGGGTAGATGCACAGAGTCTCTTGCCCAGAGTAGGAGAATCAAGAACCAGAGGACATAGTTTTAAGGTGAGGGAGGAAAGATTTAATAGGAATCTGAGAGGTAACTTTTTTGCACAAAGGGTGGAGGGTGTATGGAACGAGCTGCTGGAGGAGGTAGTTGAGGCAACATTTAAGAAACATTGAGGGCTAAGGTGAGGTGTGTAAAATCATGAGAGATAGAGATAGGATGATTGCATTGTGTAGGAAGGAACTGTAGATGCTGGTTTAAACCGAAGATAGACACAAACTGCTGGAGGAACTCAGCGGGACAGACAGCATCACTGAAGAGAAGGATTGGGTGATGTTTTGGGTCAAGACCCTCGTTCAGACTGATGAATGCATCTTTTACCCAGGGAAAGGGAATTCTGAGGGGAAAGATTTAATAGCAACCTGAGGAGCAACTTATCATTCATGGGGTAGCAATGTTACAACATTTTGAGATTTAAAAAATCAAGTCTGCAATTTATTCCATCAGATAAAGCATAAAAAGAAGTTTAATTTGACCTAATTCACTTTCATATCTTCAGTATTAAAAAAGTTACGGACATTTTCATACTCGGAAATTAGCATCTTGTTCCCTATTGCTTTTCCATTGACTTAACATAAAAGCTGTGATCGAGGAGTCAAAAGCCCATAACTTTCTTAAAAATTAAGACTACTGAATGAAATTTTCTGTTTTTATAGATTGAAGATTTCTGAAACAAATATAAAACATCTTACTTGGATGACCTGAAATTAAAACATATAATTAATTAATTACCTAATTGTAGCTAATTACAAAATTGACCGTTGTGACGGAAATAGTAATAAACACCCAGACTGCCTTGAACATTCAAAAATGTGATATTCTCAAGATCAGAACTTTAATATTATTGTATTATATGCTGTAAGTCCATAACAGATAGATAAATAAATGACAATTTCTAGCAATAGACCAGGTCTTTATGGAGAAGATCAGTTGCCAGCTGGTACATTGGCATACCATAATCAGTAGCATCATCATACTCCGCAGATTGTAACCAATAAACAACTCTGTACACCTTGTTTTTCCTCAACTTTTCAATTTTAGCATTGTAAACTACAAGTTTTTGCTCTTCAAACCACACATGACATGCCTTTCTGCCCACTACTTTCACATTAAGAATGTCCTGTAGATTCCATTTCTTAAGAAAAGGATATTTTTTTTAAATAGCCTAAGTATCCAAATAACAAACTAATCCCATTCACACAATAATTCACAATATAACATGATATTTAAATCTCACTGTCATGAATTTATAGGAATTTAATGTTTAATTCCCATAAATTAATCTAGAAACATCCACTCAATATAATCAAAATTATTATTTTTTTGCACAATACATGGGACTAAAACTGATATTTAGTATAAAAATATTGACTATGGGTAGACAATAACACAAAATATAGACGATTTAGATGCTTTTATGACATGATTGTCCAAAAAAAAGAGCATTTAAATCATCTTGTGAGTGGGTGTTTCTGGAACGCGATTGATTGGAACGTTGCGGTTGCAGTGAATTTGAATCCCATATCGGCAGGGGCTCAAATAACATTTTCGCAACGTAAAATTAGATTAAAGCCATCCCAAGAAGCAAGATTATATGTAAAATATACAACTTACCCTTTGTTTTCTCCCGTTCTTGCGATCCGTCACGTTGTAGGCGTTGAGGGCGTTAGAAGTCACTTTTTATTTTAATCCAATTATTAAATTGTCCAGCGAATTGAAAAAAACCCAAACAGGAACGGAAGTCGGATCGATTTTTATTCATCAGCTAGCAGCCCGAGGAAATCCGCCTCCGACAAGCGAGACAAATCTGCATTTTAATTCCCCCCCCCCTCAAAGGCACCAGAGTCGCACGCACAGCCAGTGGCAGAACTGCAGCACCGCTGAAAGTAGGTTTTGTAACATCACTACATTCTGTAGTGGTGGATGTATGAAATGAGCTGCCAGAAGAAGTATTTGGGGATGGTACAATATCAACATTTAAGAGGCGTTTGGACCGGTACGAGGATGGGAGAGCCAAACTGAGGCAAATGGGACTAGATTAGTTGGGACACCTGGGTCAGCATGGAGGAGTTGGGCCGAAGGACCTGTTTCCATGCTGTATGTCTCTATATGAGAATGGACACCAAGTCCCTCTGTACATCAGGCATCCCCTCCCTTCCTTAGTTACATAATACGCTGCCATCTCTTGACCACATTCATCTTCTGTGTGTTTGATCTCTCAGTCAACCCGTCTCCATTGCCTCGAAGCCTCTTTGACTCAGAAGTTCATAAGCGATAGGAGCAGAATTAGGCCATTCGACCCATCAAGTCTACTCCACCATTCAATCATGGCTGATCTATCTCTCCCTCCCAACCGCATTCTCCTGCCCTCTCCCCATAACCCCTGACACCCGTACTAACGAAGAATCTATCTATTTCTGCCTTAAAAATATCTACTGACTTGGCCTCCTCAGCCTCCTGTGGCAAAGAATTCCACAGATTCACCACCCCTCTGGCTAAATAAATCTCCTCATCTCCTTCCTAAAGGTACGTCCTTTTATCCTGAGGCTGTGGTCTCTAGTCCTAGACTCTCCCACTAGTGGAAACTGGCCTCCTCCTGACATCTTACACCACCCCCCCCCTCCCCCCCTCCCCACCCCGAGTTCCCCGGCATTGACACAAGTCACAATATTACAGGAATCCAGATCAGTTACTTCATTCAATCTATGCTCAAACCTCCAGATATTTAGCTGGAGATTCAAGTTTAAATTCAAATCTCCAGCTAATTTTGAATTTAAACTCGCTTAGCTTAGAATTAGCTTAGATTTAGTTTAAATTTCGAGCATGACATTAGCTCCCAAACTGATGGCCACTGATATCTATTGTGAGGAAGTGTGGTACAAGCACTCATCTCTGATCACCCCACTGGTCACCGGCCATTGTTCCAGCTCGGGGTCCAATCTCTCACAGAATTTTCAATCTACGGTAACTTTGAGTTTATGATTATAATTTCTTTCCTTTGCCTCTTGTGGTCGACTGGGTTTTTGCCTCCATCTTGATCGCCACCTTCAGTTTTGCACCAAGTCGTGGACATCTATCGAATCTTGGAGCCAGATCACACACATCTGTGGGTGGCACGGTGGTGCAGTGGTGGAGTTGCTGACCTCAGAGCGCCAGAGACCCGGGTTCGATCCCGACCACAGGTGCTGTCTGTACGGAGTTTGTACCTCCTCCCCGTGACCTGCGTGGGTTTTCCCTGGGTGCCCCTGTTTCCTCACACATTCCAAAGATGTGCAGGTTTGTAGGTTTAATAAGGAACTGCAGATGCTGGAAAATTGAAGATCGACAAAAATGCTGGAGTAACTCAGTGGGTGAGGCAGCATCTATGGAGCGAAGGAACTAAGCGACGTTTCGGGTCTATTTCTTTTGCTCCATAGATGTTGCCTCACCCGGAGCACGAGAATGATTGCTGGAGAAGTTTAACATCTGCACAGCAACCAACTCCATTCCACGAGTCTGGCGAAAATCCAAGGTTGCTGCTTTACCAAAACCAGGCAAAGATGCCAATCTTCCCAGCAGCTACCGGCCTATATCCCTGCTGTGCCACCCATACAAACTGATGGAAAGATGCATACTGAACCACATCACTACGCTGGATGTAGACGATGTCTTGATACCTGAACAGGCTGAATTCCGCCAGGGAAAGTCAACAACAGGACAACTGCTGAACCTCACTCAACACATTGAAGATGGCTTCGAGGGGAAGCTGATCACAGATGCAGTATTTGTAGACTGGACCGCAGCATATGACACTGTAAACCAACGTACCATGAAAGCCAAACTACAACAAACACTACACGACTCTTGTCCAGTTCATCAAGGCAATGATGGGGAACCGACGCTTCTTTGTACGCCTGAATGGTCGGAACAGCCGTTGGAGACGCCAATAGAATGGTCTACCTACGGGGATCGCTGGTTGGCGTGGACTTGCGGCCTGTTTCCCCGCTGGATCTCAAAACTAAACTAAACTAATCTCCCACACTCTGGAATACTCTACCGTAGTTCCGCTTTCCACCCCTGGGTGGCAGTGCGATACCAGGGAGAAGTCCACATTCACTCTGATACCTGTAGTTCTGCCCAAAGATTCTCCTTTGACCTGAAACCTCTAACATCTGAACACTCCTGACCTATCAACGTTGAATAGAGAGATGGTGACACAAGGAACAGCAGATGCAGGTTTACTGAAAAAGGGCATGGCTGATCTATCTCTCCCTCTCAACCCCAATCTCCTGCCCTCTCCCCATAACCCCTGACACCCATACTAATGAAAAATCTACCTATCTCTGTCTTAAAAATATCTATTGACTTGGCCTCCACAGCCGTCTGTGGCAATGAATTCCACAGATTCACCATCCTCTGGCTAAATAAATTTCTCCTCATTTCCTTCCTAAAGGAATGTCCTTTAATTTTGAGGCCGTGGCCTCTGGTCCTAGACTCTCCCACTAGTGGAAACTGGCCTCCTCCTGACGTGCTGGAGAAAGCTCAAGTGGGTCAGGCAGCATCTCTTGAGAACTTGGGTAGGTGATGTTTCAGGTTGGGTCCCTTCTTCAGACATTGCAGTGGAGGGTGAAGGAAGGAACAGCAGTTTGCACCCAAGATAGACACAAAATATAGGGGGACAATCGAGAGCACATTAACCTACGGCATCACTTCCTGGTTCGGGAGCTGCAAGGCGTACGAACGGCACCAACTAGACAGGATTGTGAAGACCGCCAGCAGGATTATTGGTGCTCCACTCCCTTTCCTGCTGGACATATACAGGAAGAGATGTATCAGCAGAGCCATCTCCATCATCAAACACCCCTACCACCCATCCCATCACATATTCTCCATCCTGCCATCTGGGAAGAGGTACCGGAGCATTAGGTGCAAAACCAGCAGGATGCTCATCAGCTTCTTCCCACAGGTTATAAGATTGATAAACGGACTTTGCCCCCTGCCAAAGTATCGTGCACCAACCACCAACCTGGACACACTGCAGCAGAGCCACTGTCGTGCCGCTGCCGATCGGAACGCCTGTTGATGTTTAGTAGAGAGTAGAGTGTTAATTTGTTCATGATATATGTATTTTTACTTCTATTTATTTTTTACTGCACACACTGAAATGGACACTGGTTGAGGAACGTTTTTTTGTTTCCTCTGGGTATGTGAATACTCAGGAAATGACAATAAAAATATACAATACAATACAATACAATAAAATGCTGGAGTAACTCCGCGGGACAGGCAGCATCTCTGGAGATAAGGAATGGGTGATGTTTCGGGTCAAGGTTGAAGAAGGATCTCGACCCAAATCGTCACCCATTCCTTCTCTCCAGAGATGCTGCCTCACCTGCTGAGTTACTCCAGCATTGTAGTGAAGGGGGTGGGGTGAGAAAGTTGGAAGAGAGGAAGGGGCAGGACAGAGCCAGGCAAGTTGATAGGTGGATACAGGTGAGGGGGTTGATTGCCACATGAGCGTTTACTTTAGTTTAGTTTAGTTTTTAGTTTAGAGATACGGCGTGGAAACAGGCCCGATGGTCCAGTGACCCCCGCACACTAAAGGGCCTATCCAACTTTCACGACCTAATTCATGACCTCTGCCAAGTTTGCCCTTGACTCATACTCGCAGCATGGTCGTCACGAGGTCGTAGGAGGTCGTAGGTAGGTCGTAGGTAGGTCATAGCAGGCCGTGATGCTAGTCGTAGGTACTCGTGGCATCAAGTAGGTCGGGGCGTTATTCTAGCCTGATGAAAAATATCCATGAGTATAAAAGGTCGTGAATTAGGTCGTGAAAGTTGGATAGGCCCTTAACACTATCCTACACACAGTAGGGACAATTTACAATTTCACCAAAGCCAATTAACTTACATAGAAACATAGAAACATAGAAAATAGGTGCAGGAGTAGGCCATTCGGCCCTTCGAGCCTGCACCACCATTTGATATGATCATGGCTGATCATCCAACTCAGTATCCCATCCCTGCCTTCTCTCCATACCCCCTGATCCCTTTAGCCACAAGGGCCACATCTAACTCCCTCTTAAATATAGCCAATGAACTGGCCTCAACTACCTTCTGTGGCAGAGAATTCCACAGATTCACCACTCTCTGTGTAAAAAATGATTTCCTCATCTCGGTCCTAAAAGTCTTCCCTCTTATCCTTAAACTGTGACCCCTAGTTCTGGACTTCCCCAACATCGGGAATAATCTTCCTGCATCTAGCCTGTCCAACCCCTTATGAATGTTGTAAGTTTCTATAAGATCCCCCCTCAGTCTTCTGAATTCCAACGTGTACAAGCCGAGTCTATCCAATCTTTCCTCATATGAAAGTCCTGCCATCCCAGGAATCAGTCTGGTGAACTACAAGCCAGTACTTCTTTGGAGTGTGGGAGGAAACCAGAGTACCCGGTGAAAACCCACGAGGGTCACGGGGAGAACGTACAAACTCTGTACAGACAGCCACCCGAGTCTCTGGCGATGTGAGGCAGCAACTCTACCGCTGCGCCACCATGCCACAGATGTTGTATGTAGAGGGTGAGAAAGTTGGAAGAGAGGTGGGGGCAGGATAGTGCCAGACAAGTTGCTTGGTGGATACAGGTGAGCGGGTGGGGGTTGTTTGGCAAATGAGTGGAGAAAGGCCAGACATGAAAAGACAAAAGGCTGTGAGATAAAGAGATAAGGAGAGACGAGGTGTGAAATGAGAAGCCGGAGGGAAAGGGTGAAGGTGGAAGGGGAAAGGGGGAAAGGGGAAGGGCAAAGAGGAGCAGGATTATGGGAGGGATGGGTGCACATTAAGGTGGGGCACAGGGAAGAGGGTGAGGAACTTGCTGGGGGAGGGGTGTTGAGAGGGGGGGGGGGGTGATTGTTAAGGGCCTGTCCCACTTGGGCGACCTAATCCGCAACTTCTGGCGAGTTTGCCCTCGACTCATACTCGCAGCATGGTCGACACGAGGTCGTAGGAGGTCTTCGTAACTCTCCTTCATGCTCGAGAGTGGTCTCCGCGTACTCGAGGCCTCAGCTAGGTCGCGGCGTTTTTTTCAATATGTTAAAAAATGCCCGCTAAGTAAAAAAAGGTCGTCATGGAAAAAAATAGATACTTTTTTTACTCGTAGATTTAGTCGTAGTAGGTTGTAGTTGGTCGTCATGTTAGTCGTAGGTAATCGAGGGTAGTCGAAGGTAGTCGTAGATAGTCTTCATCATAGTCGAAGGGAGGTCGAAGGGAGGTCGAAGGGGATCGAAGGAGGTTGTCTTCACTCTCCACTATTCGGTGTCCAATTTTCTCGAAGTTAGTCGTAGCTAGTCTTCAACATGGTCGAAGGAGGTCTTCAACATGTCATTTTTTCAAACTCTTCTAAACTCGCCAATTAGGTCGCCCAAGTGGGACAGCCCCTTTAGTTAATTATCTAAAACGGGAGAATTCTTTGTGATATTTAATTCTCGTCTGTGATAGTGATATTGAGGACCATGGTGACTGAGTGGCGAGGGGGAACAAAGTCAGTATCTAGGAGTGAGGGAAGGAGTTATTTTAGATGATGAAAGACATTTCAAATGCTGGCATCTGGAATAAAAAATAAAATGATGGAGGATTCAATGATTCAATGATATTTTATTGTCAGAGGAGGAGAATTTCTTTTGGGACAGGCGGCGCGGACCAGCAGTGGAGCCCCAGGCCTGCGTGCGGTCGAGTCGAGGAGTCTCGGTGGAGGGACCGGTCTGGAGGTGGGCTTTTCTTTTCACGCAGGCGGCGCGGACCAGCGGTCTGAAGAAGGGTCTCGACCCATTCCTTCTCTACAGAGATGCTGCCTGTCCCGCTGAATGACTCCAGCATTTTGTGTCCGCCATACTGTATTGTTACATGTACCATGTTACATGTTTTGCGTACAACCTGGTAAAATCCTATAGCAGACTTCACCCAGACAGTACACAAGAGTTGCCACGTTTCTTGCACAGACAAAGTGACATAAAGTTCACGTGCGCAGCAAAAGCTGTGCCACCGTGCCGCCCAGTGTTCACGCTGCGGCTCAGAATAGTGAAAGGCCTGGATAGAGTGGGTGTGGAGAGGATGTTTCCACTAGTGGGAGAGTCCAGGACCAGAGGTCATAGTCTCAGAATGAAAGGACGTTATTTCAGGAAGGAGATTAGGAAGAATTTCTTTAGTCAGAGGGTGGTGAATCTTTGGAGTTCTTTGCCACAGATGGTTGTTTTTAAGGCAGAGATAAATAGATTCTTGATTAGTATGGGTGTCAGGGGTTATGGGGAGAAGGCAGGAGGATGGGGTTTGGAGGGAGAAATAGATCAGCCATGATTGAATGGCGGAGTGGACTTGATGGGCTGAATGGCCTAATTCTGCTCCTATCACATATGACCTTATGAATGTTGTCTTGTTGCCCCTGAATTAGGAAGGAGGGAATGAGCAGCTGTGTCTAATGGAATGGCTTTGTCAATGGCGTTGTTACAGAGGTTTGGGGCGGCATGGTGGCGCAGCGGGATAGTTGCTGACTTACAGCACCAGAGGCCTGGGTTCGATTCTGACTACGGGTGCTGTCTGTACGGAGTGTGTACGTTCTCCCCATGACCTGTGTGGATTTTCTCCAGGTGCTCCGGTTTCCTCCCACACTCCAAAGACGTGCAGGTTTGTAGGTTAATTGGCTTTGGTAATAAAAATTGTCTGCAGCGTGTAGATTGTATAAGTGTGCGGGAATCACTGGTTGGCATGGAATCGGTGGGCCGAAAGGCCTGTTTCCCAACTAAAGTCTAAAGTAGAGTCCATCAATAGCGATGACTTGAAGTCGAGTGTGGGTGTCTTGCTGGTAGGTCCACGTATCCATGTTCTCTAGTGACGTTGCCTGACCTGCTGAGTTACTCCAGCATTTTGTGTCTTGTATTGTAAACCACCATCTGCATTTGCTTGTGTCTATGTCATAGAGTGATACAGTGTGGAAACTGGCCCTTTGGCCCTATATGCCACACCGACCAACATGCCCCATCTACACTAGTCCCACCTGCCCGTGTTTGCTCCATATCCTTCCAAACCTGTCCTATCCATGTACCTGTCTAATTGTTTCTTAAACATTGGGATAGTCCCAGCCTCAACGACCTCCTCCGGCAGCTTGTTCCATACACCCTTTGTGTGAAAACGTTACCCCTCAGATTCCCATTAAGTCTTTCCCCCCTCACCTTAAACCTATGTCCACTAGTTCTACATTCCCTTACTCTGGCCAAGAGACTCTGTGAATTTACTCTATCTATTCCTTGCATGATTTTATACACCTCTCTAAGATCACCCCTCATCCTCCTGCGCTCCAAGGAATAAAGTCACAGCCTGCTCAACCTCTCCCAGTAGCTCACACCCTCCAGTCCTGGCAACATCCTCGTAAATCTTCTCTGCACCCTTTCCAGCTTGACACATCGTTCCTATAACATGGTGCCCAAAACTGAACACAGTACTGTAAATGCGGTCTCAACAACGTCTTATACAACTGCAACATGACCTCCCAACTTTTATACTCAATACTCTGATTGATGAGGGCCAAAGCTTTCTTTACCACCCTATCTACCTGTGATGCCACGTTCAAGGAACTATGTACCTGCACCGTCTGCACCTAGCTAGATCCCTCTGTTCTACAACACTGCCCAGAGCCCTACCATCAACTCTGCCTTGACCGGACTTCCGTGATGAAACTCTTCCCTGATGAAACTCTTACTTTATTGAAGTATGTAGTCGAAAAATCTGCAGGTTTAGTTTAGTTTAGTTTAGTTTTGAGATACAGCGCAGAAACAGGCCCTTCGGCCCACCGAGTCCACTCTGACTAACGATCCCCGCACATTAACACTATCCTACACAGTAGGGACAAGTTACAATTTTACCAAGCCAATTAACCTACAAACCTGTACGTCTTTGGAGGACGGGAGGAAGCCGGAGCACCCGGAGAAAACCTAAGCAGTCACAGGGAGAATGTGCAAACTCCGTACAGACAGCACCCGTAGTCAGGATGGAACCCGGGTCTCTGGCGAAGTAAGGCAGTAACTCTACCGCTGCGCCCCCGTGCCGGCCAATCTCCAGGGGTGGTTCAGTGAGCTAGGAAGTTGGGAATGGACAGCTGATATGTGGACCATCGAGAGGATGCTATGAGCTCAGGCCTGTATAAGGGGCAGATACAAAGCACTGGACCATCACCAGCTGATGTGAATGAACAAGTAGACTTGCTGAGGGAACCCACAAGATGGTTGATGAGACAGAGGGGGATTTATCAAATGTCCACAGATAGAGGTGACCCTGATAGATGTGGGAGCTTTCTATTCCTCTACTAGCTCCATGGGAGGTTGGTCTTGGTGGGGAGGATGCTGCTCACCCCCTCCATGACACACTGGTCAACCTGAGGAGCACCTTCAGCAACAGACTGGTTCCACCAAGATGCAGCTCAGAACGCCACAGGAGATCCTTCTTCCCTGTGGCTATCAAACTGTACAACTCCTCCCCCTTCTGTCGTGGGGTAGACTGAGACTGACTCCCCCCACTCCCCCCTCCCCAATCTTTGCACATCCCCAATCCGTTCCATTCGGCACTTTAATTTTGTGTTTTATGCATGTTGGCAGATCAATTTCCCTCCTGGGATTAATGAAGTTCTATCGTATCGTATCGTATTGCATCGTATACAGCTCCTGAGGGTGACCCTAAGGACATGGGATGACTGAAGTCCCCCACACCTGGCTGAAATAAGATTACAAGGAGATTGGAGCAGCTCGCACCAGCAATTATTTAACCCTGCAACGTTTTTAATTGAACGTTGCAAGAATTTTTCGGATGCAGACACAATCAAACCGGGTCTGGAGTTCCCAGTTGGCCCAATCCTGAATCAATTAACGAAACCGCTGCCTAATTGATGCCTCAAGTGTCAGAATCTCAGCAGTCCCAAGACGCTACAATGATCAAATTGTAGCAAGCTGTTCGAAGTACGCATGTGTACGCCACATGATGCTAAATGCTCTATCAGACCAGTCTGTCTCAGCTGCTGCCTGAGAGAAACTCAGAGTGTGTGAAGATTGAACATAGCACAGGGACTGGTAGTAAGGAAGGCAAACGCCATGCTTCAATGTCTGCAATCGGTGGTAGCCAATGCCATCTTCTTCACTGCCCTGTGCTGGGCGAAAGACACGGACGCCAACAGGATCAACAAACTCATCAGGAAGGCTGGCTCCGTCCTGGGGGTGGAGTTGGAGTTGGATTTATGGGAGGTTGGTCTTGGAGGGGAGGATACTCCTCAAACTGTGGAGCATCCTGGACAATACAGCTCACCCCCTCCGTGACACACTGGTCAACCTGAGGAGCACCTTCAGCAACAGACTGGTTCCACCAAGATGCAGCACAGAACGCCACAGGAGATCCTGCTTCCCTGTGGCTATCAAAGTGTACAACTCCTCCCCCTTCTGTCATGGGGTAGACTGAGACTGACTCCCCAACCCCCCCCCCCCTCCCCCCAATCTTTGCACATCCCCAATCCTTTCCACTTGTCACTTTAATTTTATGTTGGCAGATCAATGTAATAAATAAAGTTCTATCGTATCATATCGTAGCATTTATTTGAACAATACAATGCTGTCAGGCAGCAACTCTACTGCTGCGCCACCGTGCCAACCAGTGTTCAAACTGTGGCTCAGAATGCTAGAGTGTTGCCTCTTGGCTAGGTAGTAGAGAATGATCCCAGCAATGAGTGCGTTAACATATGATGGGCGTTTGACGGCACTGGGCCTGTACTCGCTGGAGTTTAGAAGGATGAGGGGGGTGCCCTCATTGAAACTTACCAGATAGTGAAAGGCTTGGATAGGGTGGATGTGGAGAGGATGATTCCACTGGTGGGAAAGTCTAGGACCAAGGGTCATAGCCTCAGGATTAAAGGACGTTCCTTTAGGAAAGAGATGAGGAGGAATTTATTCAATCAGGGGGTGGTCAATATTGAGCTGGGTCTCCTCCACTGGCAGAGTGAGGCCCAGCGCAAATTGGAGAAACACCACCTCATATTTGGCTTCAGGAGCTTACACCCCAGCGGTATGAACATTGACTTCTCTAACTTCAAGTAACCCTTGCTTTCACTCTCTCTCTCCATCTTTCCCCCTTCCTAGTTCTCCGACTAGTTTGACTGCCCCCTTGATTAAATTTTATCTCTGTATGCTTCATTGTCAACTTCTCCTAGATAACAACAATTAAAAGGCCTGTCTCACGAGTCTGCGGTCATTGGCGGCGAAACGGGAAGAATCTGCCGCCATAGACCGCGCACTCGTGAGAACGCACAATTCCGGGGCCGTGCGGCGGTGTTCCCAACACCGCACGGTGCTAAAATAAAACCTACACTGTTGAAAACTATATTCTTACCGCACAACCTCCACCAGTGATGCACGAGTGCAGCACGGCCGCCCGCACGGGCCGCCGCCAGTGTGGCTCGAGCGCCGTGCGTCAAACTTCCACTGCCACAGCCTCCGCCAGTGAGGCACGTGTGCGGCACGGCCGCAGGCACAGCAACCGCTACAGCGCCGCGATCAGGACGGCCGCCGCCACAGCCGCCGCTCGTGAGTCACGTGCAGCGGGCCGACGTCATCGCAGTCGGACCGCCCTTTTTTTTACTTACCGCAAGCACGTGGGACCAGCCGTATTTGAATCACTCGGCCCCCGCGCAGCATCTGTGCAGCGCTCCCGTGGATAGGCTCGGCGCTCTCGCCGTTGCCGTGCGATCCACTCTACAGGCGAAGCCGCGCTTCACCGCCGATGACCGCAAACAGGTAAGACAGAGCCTTAACTCTACATTTTCCTTGATCCACATCCCCTTTGATGTCTCGTTTTCACACCTTACACTTCCTTATTTCTGTGTCTCCCTCTCCCCTCACTCTCAGTCTGAAGAAGGGTCTTGACCAGAAACATCACCCATTTCTTCTATCGAGAGATGCTGCCTATTCTGTTTCTTGGACTTCTTCGGACTTCTTCGGACTGAGAGTCAGGGGAAAGGGCAATTAGAGATATAGACGGTGATGTAGAGAGATATAGAACAAATATGTCAATAAGTAATGATGATCAAGGAAAGGTGGAGCCCACAATGGGCCATTGTTGGCTGTGCAGAGGGTGATAACGAGTTATACAGACAGTGAAACGCAACAGGACGACAGTGAAACTAGTACGGCGACTTAGGTGGGCGAGGAATGGAGGGAGAGGGGATGCAAGTGTTACATGAAGTTAGAGAGGTCAATGTTCATACCGCTGGCTTGGAAGCTGCCTAAGCGAAATATGAGGTGCTGTTCCTCCAATTTGTGTTGGGCCTCACTCTGGTAATGGAGGAGGCCCAGGACAGAAAGGTCAGTGTGGGAATGTGTTTAGCAACATGTAGGCCAAGGCTTAGCTGGTATCTGACTCCACCACCACCCCTGGCAGTGTGTTCCAGGCACCAGCCACCCTCTGTGTGATAGATTTGCCCCGCACTTCTCCTTTAAACTTCCGCCACTTACCTTAAAGCGACACCCTCCAGTCTTTGATATTTCCACCCCGGGAACAAGGTTCCGACTATCTATCCAATCTCAATGGTTCAATGGTGCTTTATACGTCACAGGTGCAATTGCAGAGTGAATTTCCTTTTGCATATTTACACAAGCGGGGGCCGCCATGTTTTGCTGCCATTTCCAAAGTCCAATGTCCGTTAGTCCAAAGAGCTTTCTCAGTAGATTCCACACATTCCGGTCCCGATTATTCATCTCCGTTTTGCCTCAGGAATATCGTCGTCCCATGACCATCATTGGACAGAGGAATGTCAGGATTATTGTCCCGGTAAAAAAACTCCTCAAACAAGTGCGATATGAATTCATAGAAACATAGAATGTGGAGATGGTGTTTGCACCAGTGGGAGAGTCTGGGACTAGTGGCCATAGCCTCAGAATAAAAGGGTGGTGAATTTGTGGAATTCATTGCCACACACGGCTGTGGAGGTCGAATCATAGAATTATACAGCGTGGAAACAGGCCCTTCGGCCCAACTTGCCCACACTGGCCAACAATATCCCAGCTACACTAGTCCCACTTGCCTGCGCTTGGTCCATATCCCTCCAAACCTGTCCTATCCATGTACCATTCCAACTGTTTCTTAAATGTTGCGATAGTCCCTGCCTCAACTACCTCCTCTGGCAGCTTGTTCCATACACCCACCGCCCTCTGTGTGAAAAAGTTACCCCTCGGATTCCTATTAAATCATTTCCCCTTCACCTTGAACCTATGCCCTCTGGTCCTCGATTCCCCTATATAACCATATAACCATATAACCATAACAGCACGGAAACAGGCCATCTCGGCCCTTCAAGTCCGTGCCGAACATATTTTTTTAAAAATTTTTAAAAAAAATTAAAAATAAATACTTCCACCTAGTCCCATCTACCTGCACTCAGACCATAACCCTCCATTCCTTTCCCGTCCATATACCCATCCAATCTATTTTTAAAGGATAACATCGAACCTGCCTCCACCACTTCCACTGGAAGCTCATTCCACACAGCTACCACTCTCTGAGTAAAGAAGTTCCCCCTAATGTTCCCCCTAAACTTCTGTCCCTACTCTGGGCAAGAGACTTTGTGCATCTACCCGATCTATTCCTCTCATGATTTTGTACACCTCTATAAGATCTCCCCTCGTCCTCTTATGCTCCATGGAATAGAGACCCAGCCTCCTCAACCTCTCCCTATAGCTCACACCCTCTAGTCCTGGCAACATCCTCGTAAATCTTTTCTGAACCCATTCAAGCTTGACAATATCTTTCCTATAACATGGCGCCCAGAACTGAACACAATATTCCAAATGCGGTCTCACCAACGCCTTATACAACTGCAACATGATCTCCCAACCTCTGTATTCAATATTCTGACTGATGAAGGCCAATGTGCCAAAAGCCTTTTTGACCCCTTTATCTACCAGCGACTCGACCTTCATGGAACCATGCACCTGTACTCCTAGATCGCTCTGCTCTATAACACTACCCAGAGGCCTACCATTTACTGTGTAGGTCCTGCCCTTGTTCGACGTCTCAAAATGCAACATCTCACACTTCTCTGTATTAAATTCCATCAACCATTCCTCCGCCCACCTGGCCAATCGATCCAGATCCTGCTGCAATGTTTCACAACCATCTTCACTATCTGCAAAACCACTCACTTTTGTATCATCAGAAAACTTGCTAATCTTGCCCTGTATGTTCTCATCCAAATCACTGATGTAGATGACAAACAGTAATGGGCCCTGCACCGAACCCTGCGACACACCGGGATATTTATAGTGGATATTTTTAATCTGAAAAGTGGTCTCGACCCGAAATGTCACCTATTCATTTTCTCCAGACATCCCCCGCTCTCTGTGTCTTTCAGAGTCTGCTGGACCATACACCCAGGTCTTCCCTTTGCTCCAGTGAAATTAAACCTGACCGGCCCCTGAACACTAAGTCAATATTCCACCCACCCAGTCTAGCCCGTGCTTGGTGTGGCTGGGGGTAGGGGAGGTTGGTACAATAGGCAGGGGGGTGTGGGGAGTGGGGGAATGGAAGCAATTCCAGCATCCACATCTGACTGAAGCCACTTTGTGGTCGAGATGGGTCCTGCCCTGGGGTGTGTGGAGGTTGTAAGAGGAAGCAGACAGCTGCTAGCTGTCAGGGAAAGGAAGCTTCCTTGCCACATTCAACAGCCTGTGTTCCAGACCACCCTTACTGATCGAGATCGCCCACAAGCAAAGACGATTTGTACACGAGCTAAGCAAGGAGTCTTTTAGTTTATTTTAGACAACGCGGAAACAGGCCCTTCGGCACACCGAGTCCGCGCCGACCAGCGATCCCCACACACTAGCACTATCCTACACACACTAGGGACAATTTATAATTTTCACCGAAGCCAAATTAACCTTCAAACCTGTACGTATTTGGAGTGTAGGAGCACCCAGTGGATATCAAACTCAAAAAGGCAGCCAGCATCATCAGAGACCCACACCACCCTGGCCACGCTCTCAGTTCACCCCTGCCATCGGGAAGAAGGTACAGGAGTCCAAAAACTGTAACGTCCAGGTTCAGGAACAGCTTCTACCCTGCAACCTTCAAGCTCTTTAACACTTCACAACACAAACTAAACTCTGAACTAAGGACTGTCTTGATTACACCAGGTACTTGCCACTTTTGTTGCATTTTGCACTAAATTGTGTTTTATTTCATTTATTGAACATTTATTTCATTTGTGTAGGAACGAACTGCAGATGCTGGTTAAAACCAAAGATAGAAAATGCGGTGGGTCAGACAATATTAAGGGTTTGGACACGCTAGAGGCAGGAAACATGTTCCCGATTTTGGGGGAGTCCAGAACCAGGGGCCAAAATTTAAGAATAAGGCGTAAGCCATTTAGAACAGAGATGAGGAAACACTTTTTCACGCAGAGAGTTGTGAGTCTGTGGAATTCTCTACCTCAGAGGGCGGTGGAGGCCGGTTCTCTGGCTACATTCAAGAGAGAGCTAGATAGGGCTCTTGAAGATAGTGGAATCAGGGGATTTGGGGAGAAGGCAGGAACGGGGTACTGGTTGTGGATGATCAGCCATGATCATATTGAATGGCGGTGCTGTCTCAAAGGGCCGAATGGCCTACTACTGCACCTATTGTCTGTAGCGGCAGATTTTCATATCTTTCAGGAAATTAGCACCCTAGCCGCTAAATGGATGAGCATGGTTGAAGGGGGTGTCTTCGAAACACATGCGAGCTCACTAACCGAGACCTTCAGAGCTTCTTCACAGATAAGTCTTTGAAAACACAGTCTTTAGATGAATAAATGCTTTATTGTTGATAGAAAACGGTAAGATACATCCAAACATCTTCCGACGTTACTGCAATCTTCATCGAACTCCAGCTTATTACTTTAAACATTAGAAAACTCCTCGTGTCTCTGTTACACTTGAATGATCTCCTTTAGATCTGGCATGGACCCCGCATGGTCAAAGGTTTAACCTTCCCCATCGTCTCTCCAAACTAATCTAAAAACTAAACTTCTGCGCAAGCAACTTAGCTCCAAACATGCCCAAAAACACGTCATAAATCCCACCCACATTATAATGGGCAGTCTAAAATTTAAAGGCACATGCCATCATCAATGACATGCAAAACAGCCCAAATGGCCACTACATACCAGTCCCTGTTTGTTCAGAGTATATAACGAGGCAATTACTAATAAACATTAAAAAAAAGTGGCCATAAAGGCTTAACATATATCAAAAGCAAAAGGTCAGGGAATAAAACCCTGTGGCTCCTCGTCGGGAAATTGAATGCCCGGTCTACCTCGTGACAAGAGGAGATACTAAACCACTATACTAACGAGGAAAAAATAGCATGCACTATATATCCGCAATCAGAATTCTTCATCGATTCTTCCATCTTCACTTTCGCCTTCTAGAAGCAAGCATAACTTGGTTATTAATCTTATTAAAACAGTGCTTTTAATTCAAAGTCGTACCGTGCATACCAAACCCTTAAAATCAGGCATGATACCCAGTATATAGTCCAAAACATAACAGTCCAAAGCTTTGAAGCAGTGGGTGTCATGGTACACCAGTCATTGAAAGTAGGCATGCAGGTGCAGCAGGCAGTGAAGAAAGCAAATGGTATGTTAGCATTCATAGCAAAAGGATTTGAGTATAGGAGCAGGGAGGTTCTACTGCAGTTGGACAGGGTCTTGGTGAGACCACACCTGGAGTAATGCATACAGTTTTGGTCTCCTAATCTGAGGAAAGACATTCTTGCCATAGAGGGAGTACAGAGAAGGTTCACCAGACTAATTCCTGGGATGTCAGGACTTTCATATGAAGAAAGACTGGATAGACTCGGCTTGTACTCGCTAGAATTTAGAAGATTGAGAGGGGATCTTATAGAAACTTACAAAATTCTTAAGGGGTTGAACAGGGTAGATGCAGGAAGATTGTTCCCGATGTTGGGGAAGTCCAGAATAAGGGGTTACAGTTTAAGGATAAGGGGGAAGTCTTTTAGGACCGAGATGAGAAAAACATTTTTCACACGGAGAGTGGTGAATCTGTGGAATTCTCTGCCACAGAAGGTAGTTGAGTTCAGTTCATTGGCTATATTTAAGAGGGATTTAGATGTGGCCCTTGTGGCTAAAGGGATCAGGGGGTATGGAGAGAAGGCATGTACAGGATACTGAGTTGGATTATCAGCCATGATCATATTGAATGGCGGTGCAGGCTCGAAGGGCCGAATGGCCTACTCCTGTACCTATTATCTATATTTCTATGTTTCTATGAAACGTCTTCCTCTATGTCCAATCAACTCATGGATGTGTTGTAACAGTAATGTTGAAATGTGAAAATCCTTCATAAGAATAACAGGATCTTTAACAATAAAGTTCATCGTTAGGTTTGATTTAATGTCCGGATCATTAGCAGAGATTTCAAATCCCAGCTCAAGCTTTGGCCATTTCTCTGTCTGGCTTGCAGAGAGATTTTAGTTCATCCATCCATCTCTTACCGTTTAAGAAACGGTTCACTGTCAGTTCTCTGGAAACTTCATTCACTGAATTTTCTTTCGTGTTAACATATTTCAATTGTACAACATTAGTAACTCCCAATGCTCTTTCCATGGGCAGATTGTCTTTGTCCAAATCCAACTCTCTGGTTTCTTTGGCTCTATCATCTAGTGGAATGCTTTCACAATTGTCGCTGTTCCACTTGGAAAGTGTGAATCCTCCCTTATTGCAAAGAGAAGTCAGATGTTCTGCTGGTAGAATTGCTTCCTGCTCAGGAGACATGGATTTTGAGCAATCATCCTTGTGGAAATTATTCTTCAAAGAGATTCTTAATTCATGAAATTTGGTATTCTCCCCAAACTTGCGTTTCAAAGTCTGGGTACGTTGCTCTGCCATACGACAATTATACGGCAGATTAACACTTTCTTGTTTGAAAGGTAAGTCCACACAATAGTGTCCGTCAGTTTTCACTGAGTAGTTCTTAATTCCCATGAACTTCAACTCTTCTTTCAACATCTCATCAGATTCCTTGCTGGTACTTTCATTGAAGTCATGATTGTATTGCTTCATCACCGGCCTTTCTAATACATCAGTAGATATTTGATTAACAGCAATGGCAGGACAGTTCTTCTGATTTCCGATTTCGTGGTTCCTTTTCAAGGAGCCACAGATAACACGTCCAAGTCGGGTTTTCGTAGCATACGGTCCATCGCCTTGGCTCCTAACAATCTGTATAGGTTCCAACGCCTTCAAAACATTCATTCCAATAAGTAGATCAACATTAGAATTTATTTCAGATATCATGACATCCTTCAGGTAAGGCCATTGCTTCAAGTCTTCATGTCTTGGTATATTTTGACGACCAACAGGCATAGTTCCATGCGTAAACACCAGACATTGGTATGAAATTATCTTCATCCAAACTGGATATCTCCATACTTGTAATACAATGACTCATGCTCTCTTTATCTTTAGTCATGGTACGTAATCTAAACTTAGTCTCTTCTCCTGTGATATTCAGCCTTCTTGTCAGGTTTTCTGTGCAAAAGGTAGTCGAACTTCCATGATCCAGAAAAGCATATGTTTGCAACACTGTATTCGTCTTATTATTCCTTACCTGTACTGGTAAGATAGAAAAATTACAAGCTTCTACCCTGGCCCCAATATGAGCAGTTACTTGAGACAAGGTGATAGCATTTCTAGTAGTTGGCTTCTCGCCCTGTTCTGTTTGCTCCGGTTCATCTTCTTCTATTTGCTCTGGTATTTCATCATCCGTTTGTTCCAGTTCTTCTTCTTCCCAGTGCTCTGGTAGCTCTTCTTTAATGTGAAGTGCTTCAGGATGATATTGCTTGCACTCATAACAAATTATAGGACACTTACAGTCTCTCACCATATGCCCTTTTTTCAAACATCCAAAACAGATTCCCTTCTTTTTCAAGAAATCCATCTTATCTTCATATTCTTTCATCTTGAATCTTCAACACCATCTTATGGTGCGACCAACTTCATCACATAACAAACAAAATACTATTTGCTTGCTAGTAGACACATTACTTTTTATTCCATCTGTCGTTTCCACAGGTATGGTTGTGATAGCCAAATTACTTCTCTCAGATATTTCTTCAGTTTTGGAAAAGGTAGAACCTTTGTTAGTTGCAATCGGTTTGTAATCTTCAATAGTCCAGTGTGGTTCTAACATGTTTTCTACTTCCCTGTCCCAAAATTTCTCCAGGTCTGGTAGTCTGGCTCCTTGCTTCTTTTCATCTCTAATTTTGCCTGTTTCTCCACTTTTCTCTCAGTCTTGTGGGCAACTTGTTCAAGATGATTCTAGTATTACTCGGAAGATTCATTTCTTCCATGCGGCCGAGATTTATCATCGAGCTGCAACAATTTCTCATAAATATTGCATAATCGCTCAATGCTTTCCCATCTTCCGGCTTGATTCCTTTCCAAGCATGGGCCTTCTCCATGTGTGCGTTAGCAATCCTGTGTTCTTCACCAAAATGTTCTTTAAGTAATCTTCTCGCCTTTTTATAGCCATGGCTGCCTGGCTCTTTCTGACAACTTTCCACAAGCTCTTTCACACTTCCACTTGTTTACTTCACCAGAAATCGTAAGCGCTCTTTTTCATCCATAACTTTCGTTTCTAATATTTCTTCTAATGCTTTTACGAAAGCTTCATACTGCAAAGGACCTCCACCATACGTAGGAATTTCTGCCGGTGGCAGAATGAGAGGTATTTTGTCGAGCTATAAATTCAGTTTGATTTTTCACCAATGCCAATAACCCATCCTGGTATCCTTGGCTTGGATCTACTGGTTGATAAACAGGCCTTTGTGATTCAAACTGAATTGCTCGAGCCTGTGCACCAGGCCTCGAAAAAGCGTGGTCCGCTATTGGTTTGTCTCGAGCATCCACAGACGCTCCAAGTGTAATTTGTTTCAATCTAGCACTCATTTGCTAAGATGAAGTTTCACCCATCTTCCTTGTTCAAATAGGTTTTCAAAGCCTAGAAATCCAGTGGGCCTAGATTGTGGAATTGATCCAACTGCTGATTCACTTCGAGCAATTTTTCTTCTTGGTCTAGAGCTCATCGTCCTTGACGATCTAGAGCTGCATCTTGACCCCTCACTTTCCAGTATCTCCTTCTTTGCTTTGGCCACCGCCATCATTGTGTCTAATTCCAGTTGTTCCTTACATCGCCTCATCTCATCTTGCTGTCGCGTCATCTCTTCTTGTCTATGTCGTCTCATGGCTTCTTGATCCCGCTCGATCTCATGTTTTTTCTCCATGGCATCAGCTTCTATTGAGAGTGCAGCTAGCTCAGCTTTAGCTCCCATTTGAGCAGAAGCCCTCGAAACCGAACTGGCTGAAGAACCAGATTTATGTCTTGATCCTCGTGAAGATATATTGGAGATATTATCTCGTTGTCTAATTTCATCTTCCATTCTGGCTCCTTGTTGCTTCGCACTTCCAGCTACTAAGTTCGTAACGTGACATAATTTCAGATAACCACTTCTCTGCCTTTTTCATGAAACCATTGAATATCTTCTTCTTGTCTTCAACCCACTGGGTATGCCTTCTGCGTTCTTCCCAAGACAGCACTGAACACACTAGTACATCTTGTTTCTTGCCAACCTCCTGGTAGAGGTTCCATAGTTGGCTTATATTAGATTTCACCTTGATCACGTTCTGTTCTGATTCCATTAGTTTCTTCTGTGTATCAATTAATCTGTTAACCTGTAACCGTAATTCGTTTCTCTCTCTCTCAGTTTCTCTCAAGCAGGCAGTTAGTGTATTATATGTTTCTTCTCGATACACGAGTTCTCTGTAGCTATCAATGGATTTGTTAACTTCTTCCCATATTGAGCTCCTTTCTTTGGGTTTCTTTGTTGTCTGGGTCTTTCTTCACCACCACGTGGTTCATCTGGCACAGCTCTTTCTTCCATGATTTTAAAGAGGTCTTGGCAGATTGCCAAGTCTTTAAATTGATCAAACAAAAGTCTCTGCGAGTAGCTTTGGCTTTGTTTTGTCAACATTTCCTTCAAAACCATAACATATTGATAATGTAGAGAACATCTCAAACCCCAGGTGCATAAAGATGATGCTAATTCAAATGGAGTGCGCTTATCAAGAGATTCAAAACATTCCAAGATCGGTCTGCTTTCCCCAGACAAGCTGGAGAAAAACACCTTCTGGTAGCTCTGTTACAGAAGTCTTTTAAAACTAAAGCTTGCTGTACAAATTCAAAGAAATACAATCGATTTGTAATCACAAATCCTGCGATATGTCTTCAGATAAGTCTCGATGCTGTCGATAGACCTCAAGGCCTCCTCTGGACGAGATCTATTATCTTCAGTTCCTCCTGGAACCACTTTCTTCTGGCTAAAACATCTCCGAGAATCTTAGCCAATCTTCTGTCCCAATCTCTGGGACTTGTATCACTCCTGTGACGGAGGTCTCCTTCGATCGAATGTTCTGTCCCTCTCTCTGGGACTGGTATTTAACCTCCCTGCTGGAGGTTCCCTTCGACTTAATGTAGCGGCAGAGTTTCATATCTTTCAGGAAATTAGCACCCTAGCTGCTAAATGGATGAGCATGGTTGAAGGGGGTGTCTTCGAAACGCATGCGAGCTCACTCACAGAGACCTTCAGAGCTTCTTCACAGATAAGTCTTTGAAAACACAGTCTTTAGATGAATAAACGCTTTATTGTTGATAGAAAACGGTAAGATACATCCAAATTTCTTCCGACGTTACTGCAATCTTCATCGAACTCCAGCTTATTACTTTAAACATTATAAAACTCCTCGTGTCTCCGTTACACATGAATGATCTCCTTTAGATCTGGCATGGACCCTGCATGGTCGAAGGGTTAACCTTCCCCATCGTCTCTCCAAACTAATCTAAAAACTAAACTTCTGCGCAAGCATCTAAGCTTCAAACACGCCCAAAAACACGTCATAAATCCCACCTTCAATATAACGGGCAGTCTAAAATTTAAAGGCGCATGCCATCATCAATGACGTGCAAAACAGGCTAAATGGCCACTACGTTGTCTATTGTCTATTGTCTATTGTTATCTCTGGAGAAAAGGAATAGGTGACGTTTCGGGTCAAGACCAAACGCCACCTATTCCTTTTCAGGTCACGGTGCCGCAGTGGTAGAGTTGCTGCCTTGCAATGCTTACAGCACCAGTGACCCGGGTTCGATCCTGACTACGGGTGCTGTTTGTACAGGGTTTGTATGTTCTCCCCGTGACCGCGTGGGTTTTCTTTGGTTTCCTCCAACACTCCAAAGACATACAGGTTTGTAGGTTAATTGGCTTGGTGTATGTGTGAATTGCCCCGAGAGTGTGTAGGATACTGTTGGTGTGCGGACATCGCTGGTCAGTGCGGGCCAAAGGGCCTGTTTCCGCGCTGTATCTCTGAACTAAACTAAACTAAAGGTCAGTCTGAAGAAGGGGCTCGACTCAAAACATCACCTAAACCTTTTCTGCAGAGATGCTGCCTGACCCACTGAGTTACTCCAGCATTTTGTGTCTATCCCCTTTTCCTTTTGTTTGTTATGTTATCTATGAGTACTGTGTTTAGAAACCTTGAGTGCTGCTGTAAGTAAGAATTTAATTGTTCTGTTTTGCTACATATGACAATTAAACGCTCTTGACTCTTAATTCACAATCTTGTACATCTTCATAACATCACCTCTGCCTCCTATGTTCCAAAGTTTGAAGTCCAGGCCTATCTAACCTCTCCCTATAACTCAAGCCTGCAAGCCTAAAACCCCTGTCCCACGGTACGAGTTCATTCCAAGAGCTCTCCCGAGTTTGACCTGATTCGAACTCGGAGATTTACGGTAATGGCCACTCGTCGGTACTCAGAGATCTCGTGGACATTTTTCATCGTTGAAAAATCTTCACGAGTCTTCCCATGCTTACCTGCCGTTAGCGAGTCTTCCCGAGTACCTGCCGTTGGTGCTAAGAGACGTTCCCGAGCTCCGACGTACCCGCTACGTACATTCTCCGTGCTTACCACGAGTTTGATTTTTTTTAAACTCGGGAGAGCTCATGGAATGAACTCGTACCGTGGGACAGGGCTATAACTGGTGAATGTCAGGCACCCTTTCCAGCTTAGTGACATCATTCCTTCAGACACAAGGACGGAGCCGGCGGGCTGCAGTTAATGAAGACCCTCCAGGCCACCCTCTGCCACGTATAACGGGAGGCCTAGTCTGCTGTTCCGAAGAAGGACCTGGTGGGCCGAGCCTGTAGGGGGAAGCTCGGAAGCCGCCGAGCTCGGCCCCGAAGACCAGAGAACTGATGACGTGGGAGTCGCTAACAACGACAGATGCGAGGAGGGGTCTGGTAGGAGAGGGACCGGGTTAATGCCTTCAGCGCCTCCAAGATCATGTGATAGGAGCAGTATTGAGCCATTTGGCCCAGCTAGTCTGTTACACCATTCAATCATGGCTGATCTATCTCTCAGCCCCATTCTACCTTAGAAGGCTTCAGAAGTTCGGCATGTCCCCAACAACTCTCACCAACTTCTACAGATGCACCGTAGAAAGCATTTTATCGGGATGCATCACAGCTTGGTTTGGGAACGGCTCCACCCAAGACCGCAAGGAATTGCAGCGAATTGTGGACGCAGCCCAGACCATCACACAAACCAACCTCCCTTCCATTGACCAGCAGCATAATCAAGGACCAGTCCCTCTTCTCCCCTCTCCCATCTGGCAAGAGGTACAGAAGTGTAAAAACGCACACCTCCAGATTCAGGGACAGTTTCTTCCCAGCTGTTATCAGGAACTGAATCATCCTACCACAACCAGGGAGCAGTGCTGAACTACTATCTATCTCTTTGGAGACCCTCGGACTATCCTTGATCGGACTTTGCTAGCTTTTTAGTACCTTGCACTAAAATGTATTCCTTTATCATGTATCTATCCACTGCAAATGGATCGATTGTAATCATGTATTGTCTTTCCGTTGACTGGTTAGCATGCAACAAAAGCTTTACACTGTACCTTGTTACACGTGACAATAAACTAAACAGAACTGCCCTCTCCCCATAACCCCAGATGTCCGTCAGCTGCAGGAGGTGCCACCGGGGCACAGAGGTGGTCTGGCAGGCGAGGAGAGGGACGGGGTTGGGGGGCCGAGCATGACGGAGCAGGCCCTTTAGCTGGGCGACTGAATTACGCACAGTGCTCCTGGTGAGGTCTTGTACAGTTACACCATGATTTCAGAACTTTTGAACTCAGTATTCTTCTCGATGAACCCAAGCGTGCTACACTCCCTTCTCCAGCCCACGGTTCACCTGACTCCCCAACTGACCACAACACATCCATGTCCACACACTTCTAGGCCACAGTTATGGACTGAAAGCTTCAACATTAATTGCAGCTCGAAATTGAAATGTTGTGCAAGAGAAAGGTGTGAAAGGGCATCAGGGCAGTTGGAGTTGGGACGAGAGAGAGGGTGAGACAGTGATAGTGCTTCTGCTACAACAGGGCGGCACGGTGGCGCAGCGGTAGAGTTGCTGCCTCACAGCGGCACAGACCAGGGTTTGATCCTGACTACGGGTGCTGTCTGTACCTTCTCCCCGTGACCGTGTGCTTTTTCTCCGGGTGCTCCGGTTCCCTCCCACACTCCAAAGACGTACAGGTTTGTATGTTAATTGGCTTCGGTAAAGATTTTAATTCGTCCGTGGTGTGTATTCCTGAACTAGTCGCTGGCTAGGCATATGTTTGCTATTGATAATGTTTAAATAAAGTGTCGCCCAATGTAGGGCTCGAACCCTCGTCCCTGAGATTAAGAGTCTCATGCTCTACCGACTGAGCTGGCCAGGCATGTAGGATATTGCTAGTGTACGGGGATCGCTGGTCAGCACAGACTCAGTGGGCTGAAGGGCCTGTTTCTGCGTTGTGTCTCTAAAAACTAAAACTTATGGACCCTAACCTGAAAAATCACCTATCCATGTTCTCCAGAGATGCTGCCTGACCTACTGATACAGTATACTCCTGTACTTTGTGTCTCATTTAATATTGTGTACAGGTCTTACATATTGTTTAGACTGAGTGCCCTGTGATCACCTTATTGACATGCCTTGCTTCTTTTGAAACATGTTAAGAGATACAGTGCGGAAGCAGGTCCTTCAGCCCACCAAGTCTGCCGGCCATGCGATCGCCAGAGACTAACAATATCCTACACATACTAGGGACAATTTATAATTTTACCAAGCCAATTAACCTACAAACCTGTATATCTTTGGAGTGTGGGAGGAAGCCAAGCTCCTGGAGAAAACCCACGCAGGACACGGGGAGAACGTACAAACTCCATACAGACAGCAGCCGTAGTCAGGATCAAATCCCAGGTCTCTGGCGCTGTGAGGCAGCAGCTCTACCCGCTGCGCCACCGTGCCACCCACCGTTCAGCCGCCACATGTTAACCAGCTTTGTTGCAGTGTCAACCGCCTGCCGCACTCTGACCACGCTGGCTCTTTCTCCCATCGCTAAGCTGCCTCAGACAGAGCAGGCAACATGTGTGGGAAGGTGGTGAATCTGTGGAATTCTTTGCCACAGAAGGCTGTGGAGGCCCTCTGGATCAATGGATATTTTTAAGGCTGAGATAGATTTATTCTTGCTTAGTACAGGTGTCGAGAGTTATGGGGAGAAGGCAGGAGAATGGCAGAGTAGACTTGATGGGCCGAATGGCCTAATTCTGCTCCTTTCACCTATGGCCTTATGAACTAAGAAACTGCAGTTTCGCTGAACACCTCCGCTCAGTCCGCCTAAACCTACCTGATCTGCCGGTTGCCAAACACTTTAGCTCCCCCTCCCATTCCCACACTGACCTTTCTGTCATGCGCCTCCTCCACTGTCAGAGTGAGGCCCACCGCCTCATATTTCGCTTGGGCAGCTTACACCCCATTGGTATGAACATTGACTTCTCTAACTTCCAAGTGACCCTTGCATCCCCTCTCTCTCTCTCCGTTCCACCCCTATCCTAGTTCTCTGACAAGTTCTACTGTTCTGATTAAACATTACTGATTATATGCCTCATTGTCACCTTATACATCTCGACCCGAAACGTCACCTTTCCTTCGCTCCATAGATGCTGCCTCACCCGCTGAGTTGCTCCAGCATTTTTGTCTGCACTCTACATTTCTTAATCATCATCTGCTTTGATCGTCCTTTGCACTCCTTATCCTTCCATATCTCTATGTCGCCCTCTCCCCTGACTCTCAGTTTGAAGAAGGGTCTTGACCCAAAACGTCACCCATTCCTTCTCTCCAGAGATGCTGCCTGAGTTACTCCAGCATCTTATGTGTATCTTCAGACAGAGCAGGGACAGATCCCAGAATCCTGTCAAATGCTGGCAGTTGTTTCCGGTTCACGGTGGTCTGAAGATGTGTTGCGGGAGAATTTAATTCAGTTAGTGAGAAGGAGCGTGATTATTGTCCAGCATGTGGCATCCATGTGTGTGGGAGGATGTTTTGGTGGGGGGTGGTATCGGTGGGTGGAGCGATCAGAACATCGGCTGCGAACATCAAAAATCACCTCCTCACTTGAGTCTCTGAGAAACCTCGGTCACACTGAGTCCCGGCTCCACTAACCACCTGCAAATTAGAAGCAGAACAAGCATTCAGTTTAGAGATGCAGCGCGGAAACAGGCCCTTCGGCCCACCGAGTCCGCTCTGACCAGCGATCCCCGTACAGACAGCAACCGTAGTCAGCATTGAACCCAGGTCTCTGGCGCTGTGAAGCAGCAACTCTACCCTGTGCCACTGTGCTGCCCCGACCTATTGTATCTAACAAATGATATCCTTCAATACATTGATCAAAGGTTAATGACAACAGATAGGAACGGTTTAGACAGATATGGACCAAACAAAGGTGAGAGGGACTGGTTTAGATAGGATATCTTGGTTGTCATGGACAAGGTGGGCCGAATGGCCTGTTTCTGTGCTGTGGGACTCTCTGACTCTAGAATAGGCTGTTTCTGGTCATGTGTACTGTTGGTGCGCACACGTATGTCCACGTGTGCAGTAACATGTGTGTTTACTGTACGTATGCACGATCGTGTGTGTCAGTGTATGTGTTGGTACGACTTGTTCCCCCGTGTCCAAGTGTATCCGTGTGCCTGTACGTGTGTCAGTATGTGTGTGCATACTTGCATGTGTACGTGTGTGTGTGTACTTGCATGTGTGTGTGTGTGTATGCATTCGTATGTGCATTTGTGTGTATGTCTGTGTGTGTGTGTATGCATGTGTGTGAGTGTATATGTGTGCATGTGTGTGTGTGTGTGCATATGTGCATGTGTCTGTGTGCGTGCATGTGTGCACACGTGTGTGTACATGTGCATGTGTATGTGTTTAGTTTAGTTTAGTTTATTGTCATGCATACCGAGGTACAGTGAAAAGCTTTTCTTGCTATTCAGTCAGCGGATAGACAATACATGATTACAATTGATCCATTTACAGTGTGTGGATACATGATAAGGGAATAACGTTCAGTGCAAGGTAATGCCAGCAAAGTCTGATCAAGGATAGTCTGAGGGTCATCAAAGAGGTATGCATTGTGTGTGTGAGTATGTGGTCGGTTTGTGTGGTGGTCTTTGCTACGTCCACAACTCTGCAACTTCTTGCTGTTTTGGATGGAGCTGTTTGTGTGTGTGTGTGTGTGTATATCCGTGTGAATGTGTGTGTGTGTGTGTGTGTGTATCCGTGTGAATGTGTGTGTGTGTGTGTGTTTGTATATCCGTGTGAATTTGTGTGTGTGTGTGTGTATATCCGTGTGAATGTGTGTGTGTGTGTATATCCGTGTGAATGTGTGTGTGTATGTGTGTGTGTGTGTGTGTATATCCGTGTGAATGTGTGTGAGTGTGTGTGTTTGTATATCCGTGTGAATGTGTGTGTGTGTGTGTATATCCGTGTGAATGTGTGCGTGTGTGTGTGTATATCCGTGTGAATGTGTGTGTGTGTGTGTATATCCGCGTGAATGTGTGTGTGTATGTGTGTGGGTGTGTGTGTATATCCGTGTGAATGTGTGTGAGTGTGTGTGTGTGTATATCCGTGTGAATGTGTGTGTGTGTGTATATCCGTGTGAATGTGTGTGTGTGTGTGAGTGTGTGTATATCCGTGTGAATGTGTGTGTGTATCCGTGTGAATGTGTGTCTGTGTGTGTGTCTGTGTGTGTGTGCGTGTGTGTGAGTGTGTGCACTCTGTTTCTCTGCTTGTGTGTTTCTGTGCCTTTGCATCCATGAATATGTGCACGTGTGTGTGTGTCCGCCTCATGGACTCTGTCTGCTTGAGTCTCAGTTTGTTCAGACAAACATAATTCAGCACATCCTCTCAGAATGCTCTCCTTTGGGCGGCACGGTGGCGCAGCGGTAGAGTTGCTGCCTCACAGCGCCAGAGACCCGGGTTCCATCCCGACTACGGGTGCTGTCTGTACGGAGTTTGTACGTTCTCCCTGTGACCGCGTGGGTTTTCTCCAAGATCTTTGGTTTCCTCCCACACTCGACTTGGTAAAAATGTAAATTGTCCCTAGTGTGTGTAGGATGGTGTTAGTGTGCGGGGATCGCTGGTCGATGCGGACTTGGTGGGCTAAAGGGCCTGTTTCCATGCTGTATCTCTAAACTAAAGATTGCGATGGTTTCAGCTGCAGTGAACGATTGCTCATCCATTAAGTGCTTCATGCAAATTCTGACCGAGCAAAGAGAGAACTCGTGCACTTGGTGGGCCGAAGGGCCTGTTTCAGAGTTGTATCTGAACTAAACTAAACTACACTAAACTAAATTAAAAAAGCATGAATGGCTCCATTAAAGTAAAGGCCTTGGTCACCCCAACACACAGCACACCGCTTGGTGTGATCTTATCACGGAGGAGGAAGTGTGTTTCAGTAGGAAGGAACTACAGTTGCTTGCTTAAACTGGATAGACACAAAATGCTGAACTCAGCGAGACAGGCAGCATCTCTGGAGAGAAGAAATGGATGACGTCTGGACCCGGAATGTCACCCAAAAAATACAAGTCCATAGTAGTGCAGGAAGTCCATAGTCTGAAGAAGGGCCTCGACCCGAAACGTCACCCATTCCTTCTCTCCAGAGATGCTGCCTGTCCCGCTGAGTTACTCCAGCATTTTGTGTCTAAGTGTGTTTCAGTGATTGGGACCAAGACACTTTGTTACTCTGGGGGTGATTATAGAGCTGGCTCATCACTCTTGGTGGTCAGTCATTGATCAATTGATTGCTTGAAAGATACAGCACGGAAACAGGCCCTTCGGCCCACAGTCCATGCTGACCAATGATCACCCATTCACACGAGTCCTATGTTATCCCACTTTCATATCCACTCCCAACACATGAGGGACTGATTAACCTGTCTTTGGGATGTGGGAGGAAACCGGAGCACCCGGAGGAAACCCATGCGGTAACAAGGAGAACGTGCAAAGTCCACACAGACAGCACCTGAGGTCAGGATCGAACCCGGGTCTCTGGTGCTCTGAGGCAGCAGCTCTACCATCCGCATACTTAGCCCTCTAGATGAACTCTGGGACCCTGCAAGGCTTCCCAGGAGCCTGACTGCTTCAAGTGCCAACCTTCCCACTCCTATTGTAAAGACTTTACCAACCAGATGGAGGCCATTTGGCCCATCATGACTGTTCTCTATGTGGTAAGGGTGGCACGGTGACTCAGTGGTAGGGTTGCTGCTGCCTTTTACAGCGCTTACAGTGCCAGAGACCTGGGTCCGATCCTGGCTATGAGTGCTTGTCTGTACGGAGTTTGTACGTTCTCCCCATGACATGCGTCAGTTTTCGCTAATATGTAGGGAGTGAATGAGAAAGTGGGATAGCAAAGAACTAATGTGAACAGGTGATCGATGGTCGACGTGGACTCAGTGGGATGAAGGGCCTGTTTCCGTGCTATAGCTCTAAACTCAGCGGGTCGGGCAGCCTCTGTGAGGGGAAAGGGCAGACACCCGACTTCAGACTGATGAAGGGTCCCGACATGAAATCAAACCTGGGTCCCTGGCGATGCAAGGTAGCAACTCTGGGCCGCACGGTGGTGCCAGAGACCCGGGGTCTCGGTGCCAGAGACTAAGGGTCTTGACCCGAAACGTCACCTATTCCTTCACTCCATAGATGCTGTCTCATTCGCTGAGTTCCTCCAGCATTTTTGTCCACCTTCGATTTTTCCAACATCTGCCGTTCTTTCTTAAACAGTTATAATTATACAATAATGACACCAAACCAATTAGCCTACCAACCTGTACGTCCTTTGGAGTGTGGGAAGAAACCGGAGAAAACCCATGCGGTCACGGGGAGAACGGACAAACTCCGTACAGACAGCACCCGTAGTCAGGATGGAACCAGGGTCTCCGGTGCTGTGAGGCAGCAACTCTACCGCTGCGCCACCCTAATAGCTGCTTCCCGCAGCAACGCCACTATCCATATTTGAGGAGCAACATGTAAAGATGGAATTATTGGGGCAAGGAACATGTGACACAATGTTCAGCCTCACAGGGAACACTCCCCACTCCACAGAAACATTTCCACAGTCTCCACAGAAGCATTGCCACAGTTCAATATAACACAATGAATCTGCTGGCATAAGTGTGGCTTGTGATTCAACAGGGAACATAGAACATAGAACAGTACAGTACAGGAGCGGGCCCATTGGACAACATTGTCTGCACCGAACATGATGCCAGGACCAACTCTTATGAGCCTGCACGTGATCCATATCCTTCCATTCCCTGCATGTCCCTTTTTGTAACCATGGTATATAGGTGGCTTGTCCCAGTGGAGCTCTGCCTAATGGTGGCCGCGAGGATATTGCTGCCAGACGACTTGGTAATGGGAATGCCACAGCCCAGGAACAGGCCATTCGGCCCACAATGACTGTGCCGAGCATGATGGCAGATTACACTAAACCCCTCTGCCTGCACATGATATCTTACCATTCTCTGCATGTCCATGTGCCTATCCAAAAGCTCCTAAATGCCACTATTGCATCTGCCTCCACCACCACCCCAGGCAGTGCGTTCCAGGCACGGTAGGCACCCACCACCCTCTGTGTAAAGAACTTGCCCTGCACATCACCTTTAAACTTTACTCCTCTCAACTTAAAGCTGTGGCCTCTCCTGTTTGATATTTCTATTCTGGGAAAAAGGATCTGACTGTCTAACCTATCTATGCCTCTAAGTATCTATAATACCATTAAGTATTTTATCTACCTCCATCAGGTCTCCCCACCTTCCAGACAGAACAATCCAAGTCTGGCCAACCTCTCCTTGTAACTAACACGCACTAATCCAGGCATCAAGTATGCAGATGATACAACGGTGATTGGCCTCATCAGCAACAACGATGAGTCGGCCTATAGGGAGGTGGTCCAGCTCCTAGCAGCATGGTGCGCTGACAACAACCTGGCCCTTAACTCCAAGAAGACCAAGGAGCTCATTGTAGACTTCAGGAAGTCTAGGGGCGGCATGCACAACCCCATCCACATTAACGGGAGGGAGGTGGAACGTGTTTCCAGCTTCAGGTTCCTGGGGGTCAACATCTCCGATGACCTCTCTTGGACCAACAATACCTCAACTCTGGTCAAGAAGGCTCACCAGCGTCTCTTCTTCCTGAGGAGACTAAAGAAGGTCCATCTGTCTCCTCGGATTCTGGTGAACTTCTACCGCTGCACCATCGAGAGCATCCTTACCAACTGCATCACAGTATGGTATGGCAACTGCTCTGTCTCCGACCGGAAAGCACTGCAGAGGGTGGTGAAAATTGCCCAACGCATCACCGGTTCCTCACTCCCCACCATTGAGTCTGTCCAAAGCAAGCGTTGTCTGCGAAGGGCGCTCAGCATCGCCAAGGACTGCTCTCACCCCAACCACAGACTGTTTACCCTCCTACCATCCGGGAGGCGCTACAGGTCTCTCCGTTGCCGGACCAGCAGGTCCAGGAACAGCTTCTTCCCTGCGGCGGTTACACTACTCAACACTGTACCTCGGTGACTGCCAATCACACCCCCCCCCCCCCCGGACACTCCTCCCACCAGGATTTATTAGATTTATTTATTTACTGCTCATATTTATGTCGCTCTTCTAGGGAGATGCTAACTGCATTTCGTTGTCTCTGTACTGTACACTGCACTATGACAATAAAGTTGAATCTGAATGTGAATCTGAATCTGAATCATAGTCATAGAGTGATACTGTGTGGAAACAGACCCTTCGGCCCAACTTGCCCACACCGGCCAACATGTCCCAGCTACACGAGTCCCACCTGCCCGCATTTGTCCCATATCCCTCCAAACCTGTCCTATCCATGTACTTGTCTAACTGTTTCTTAAACGCTGGGATAGTCCCAGCCTCAACTACCTCCTCTGGCAGCTTGTTCCATACACCCACCACCCTTTGTGTGAAAAATCATTCTCGTAAGCCTCCTCTCTATCCTTCCAAAGTCTTCAAGGGTAATTGTTTTCCACCAGCATGAAGTCAAAGAAAGGACAAGAAAGGGGCCCAGCGGTGGAGATGCTGCCTTGCAAATAATCCTGGTTTGATCCTGATTACGGGTGCTGTCTCTATGGAGTTTGTTGGTTCTACCTGTGACCGCATGGGTTTTCTCCGGGTGCTCCGGTTTCCTCCCACACTCCAAAGATACGCAGGTTTGTATGTTAATTGGCTTCCCTCATGTGGAAGATGGAACAAGTGTACGGACAATCGATGGTCGGCGCAGACTCGATGGACCGAAGGGCCTGTTTCCATGCTATATCTCTGGAGCTAAAACTAAACAACGAAAGATCCACGACTTTTCAGTGCTCTCACGTCCCAAAGACGTGTGGGTTTGTAGGTTAATTGGATTCTATAAATTGTTCATAGTATGTAGGCTGTAACTAGTATGCAGATGATCAAGGGTGAGCATGGACTCGGTGGGCTGAAGGGCCTGTTTCAATGTTGTAACACTGAACTAAACTAAGCTAAACTAAAGATACTCTTGGACAGCCAGCAACAGTAAGCCTGCCTGAGAGCATCTGCTCTCCAGATAGTTTGTAATCATTACATTGTCCCAGCCACCCACAGCTTCTGAATGGGAACACCGGATTTTGGGACCTGGGACTTGTTTGTGTCAAATTGTGGCAGGGTTTGCACAAACACCATGTGTGCAAACTGTGTCGGGTGGGGGGCAGAGGGGGAGGGGGGACAGAGTATTCTCCTCAGACTGCAGTAGACGGGCTGTACATGTGTGGTCTTGTCGCCCCATGCGATGCTGAGGGGAACGCAGACTCTATGGACCGAGGTGGTTGCCACACACACCACGCAGATACAATCCACTGTTTATAGAACTTCCTGCCTTGTGGTATAGAGTGGGAGAATCGATAAGCTACTGTACCTCCCACGCTAGTCTGCTGCTCCGATAAGCACTCCCACCAGCTAACATAAGGCATGCAGTGTTCAGTGGGGAGAGAGCAAGTCTATATCAAGCATACACATGCTTTCCCTCTCAACCCCATTTTCCTGTCTTCTCTCCATAACCCCTGACAACCCTGAAACATACAGAATAGTGAAAGGCCTGGATAGAGTGGACGTGAAGAGGATATTTCCACTAGTGGGAGAGTCTAGGACCAGAGGTCACAGCCTCAGGATTAAAGGACGTTCTTCTAGGAAGGAGATGAGGAGAAATTTCTTTAGTCAGAGGGTGGTGAATCTGTGGAATTCTTTGCCACAGAAGGCTGTGGAGGCCAAGTCATTGGATATTTTTAAGGCAGAGATAGATAGATTATTGATTAGTACGGGTGTCAGGTGTTATGGAGAGAAGGCAGGAGAATGGGGTTTGAAGGAAGAGATCGATCAGCCATGATTGAATGGCAGAGTAGACTTGATGGGCCAAATGGCTTAATTCTACTCCTATCACTTATGACCTTATGATACCCGTACTAATCAAGAATCTCTCTCTCTCTCCCTCCCCCGCCCAAGTTGCACCAACTTCTCTTTTCACCCAACAGACAGCTAACAATGACCTGTTTCCTTTATCATCGTAACTTTTTGCACATCTGTCATTCAATGATCTTTATCTCCCCGCATCACTGTCTGTATCTCTCCTTTCCCTTTCCCGTGACTTTCAGTCTGAAGAAGGGTCTCGACCCGAAAGGTCACCCATTCCTTCTCTCCAGAGATGCTGCCTGTCCATCTGAGTTACTATAATAATTGGGATGGGAATACCATCAAAGTTTGCAAATGGAAGAAGTGTAATGCACAAGGTTGGTGAGCTGCAGGTGCCTTGAACCACCAAGCATCATACACAATCTTAAAGAAATAATTGCAAGCTGCTAAAATAGCGAAGAACAGGTTCAAATTATTCTTGGAAATAGCGTAGTGGCCATATGGAACACGCTGCCATAGGAAGTGGTTGAGGCTGGTACAATAATAACATTTAAAAGTCAATTGGACAGTGTATAAAATCATGAGAAATAGATTGTGTAGATGCACAGAGTCTCTTGCCCAGAAAAGGTGAATCGAGGACCAGAGGGCATGGGTTTAAGGTGAAGGGGAAAAGATTTAATAGGAATCTGAAGGGTAACTTCTTCACACAAAGGGCAGTATGGAACAAGCTGCCAGAGGAGGTCATTGAGGCTGGGACTATCCCATCGCTTAAGAAACAGTTAGACAGGTCCATGGATAGGACAGGTTTGGAGGGATATGGACCAAGTGCAGGCAGGTGAGACTAGTATAGCTGGGCAAGTTGGGCCAAAGGGCCTGTTTCCACAGTGTATCACTCTATGACTCTGTGTATGGATAGGAAAGGTTTAGAGGGTTGTGGGCCAAACACAGACAAATAGGACTAGTTTAGATAGGATGTTTTGGTCAGAATGGATTAGTTGGGCAGTGGGGCCACTTCATTGGTGTATGACTCTAACAAGCTCCACATCAACCACCCATTTACACTAATGCTAAGTGAATGTCCCTTTTCCTCTCCTTCCTATATTCTCCTCAGCTCTGTCTGAATCCTACCACTCACTATCACGCCAGGGACAATTTATAACTTCCGTTTACCCTACCAATACCTTGGAATGTGGGAGGAAACCGGAGCACCCGGGGAAAACCCAGGGAGATCACAGGGAGAACGTACAAACTCCGTATGGACAGCAACCTTAGTCAGGATTGAACCTGGGTCTCTGGCGCTGTGAGGCAGCAACTTTACCGCTGCGTCACCGTGCTAGCCCGCTTCTTTACCACTTTTTCCGGCGATTGGGCCAGAGGATAATATAGTCATACAGCACGGAAACAGGCCCTTCGGCCCAAGTTGCCCATGCTTGAATTGAATTGAATTGAATTTCCTTTACTGTCATTCAAACAATAGTTTGAACAAAATTGCGTACCTGGCAGTCATGACAGAAAAAAAGCAACGAAACGCACAATGAACACAATTTAACACAAACATCACAGTGAATCTCCAGGCACCTCCTCACTGTGATGGAAGGCAAAAAGTCTTCTCTCATCCTTGCTTGTTCTCCCGCTGCGTCGAGGCGATCGAGGCTCTCGATGTTGAAGCCCCCGCCGGGTGATGGTAAATCCCGCGGCCGATTCCGATTCCAAGCTCCGCGAACGGGCCGATTCAAACTCTGCAACTCGGGGCGGACGAAGCTGCTACCCTCCAGTCCAACGCACGAAGCTGCCGTTGCGGGAGCTCCCGAAAATGCTGACCAAGATGCCCCATCTACACTAGTCCCATTTGGCCCATATCCCTCTAAATCCTTCCAATCCATGTACCTGTCCAAATGCCATCTAAATGCTGTTATAGTACCTGCATGAGCTACCTCCTCTGGCAGCTCGTTCCTTATACTCAACACCTTCTGTGAATATGAATTATCATAGAATCAGACATGCAGTGGGTATGGTAAGCAGATATGGAAAACAGGCTGGAGTCGGGCCATTCACTTCCATGAATCTTCTCCAAAACGCAACGGGCAAGCATCATACTTACAATGAAGGAGTGAAGAAGGGCTCCGACTCTAAACGTCACCTATCCATTTTCTCCAGAGATGCTGCCTGACCCGCTGAGTTACTCCAGCAGTGTGCTCTTTAAAAGTGCATCCGCACTCACATATTCACAGACGCACATACTAGTGCATCCACACTCAAATCTGCGCACACACGCACACTTCAGTGTTACTCCAGCATTTGTGTCTATCATTGGTATAAACTGGGATCTGCACTTCATAAGGTCATAAGTGATAGGAATGTCAGTGGACAGTGTGGAATGTGGGATGATGTGATAAGGTAATAAGGTCAAGGTCATGTCAAAGGAGCAGAATAAGGCCATTCGAACCATCTAGTATACTCCGCCATTCAATCATGGCTGATCTATCTCTCCCACTGAACCCGTTCTCCTGCCTTCTCCCCATAACCCCTGATTAAGAATCAAGTCCTAATCAAGAATCTATCTATTTCTGCCTTAAAAATAGCCATTGACAGCATCCACAGCCTTCTGTGGCAAAGAATTCCACAGATTCACCACCCACGGACTAAATATATTCCTAGAGGAACATCCTTTAGTTCTGAGACTATGACCTCCAATCCTGAACTCTCCCACTTTCACAAGTTATAGCAGTAGAATTAGGCCATTCTGCCCATCGGGTCTACTCCATTGTTCAACCAAGGCTGATTTTTCTCTCCCTCCAAACCCCATTCTCCTCCTTTCTCCCCATAATCCTTGACACCAGTTCTAATCAAGAATTTGTCTATCTCTGCCTTAGAAATATCCACTGACTTGGCCTCCACAGCCCTCTGTGGCAGTGAGTTCCACAGATTAACTACCCTCTGACAAAAGAAGTTCCTCCTCACCCCCTTTCTAAAAGAGCGCCCTTTAATTCTGAGGCTGTGACATCCGGTCCTAGACTCTCCCACCAGTGGAAACATCCTCTCCACATCCACTCTATCTATGCCTTTCGTTATTCTGTAAGATTCAATGAGGTCCGCCCTCAATCTTCTAAACTCCAATGAGTACAGGCCCAATGCTGTCAAACACTCATCATATGCTCACCCACTCATTCCTGGCATCTTTCCAGTAATCCTCCTCTGGACCCTCTCCAGAGCCAACACACCCTTCCTCAGATATGGGGCCCAAATTTGGTCACAGTTCTCCAAATGCACCCTGACCAGCGCCTTGTAGAGCCTCAGCATTACATCTCTGTTTCTGTATTCCAGTCCTCTTGATATAAATGCTAGCATTGAATTTGCCTTCCTAACTACCGATTCGACTTGCAAATTAACTTTTTGGCAGTCCTGTACCTGCACTCCCAAGTCCCTTTACAGTTCAAATTTCTGTATTCGCTCTCCATTTAGAAAATAATCTACGCCTTTATTCTTATTACCAAAATGCATGACTCCACACTTTGCTAGACTGAATTTCATCTGCCACTCCTCTGCCCACTCTCCTAGCCAGTCCAAGTCCTTCTGCAGAGTCCTTGCATTT
>CM075992.1:9693723-9908723 GCA_038087875.1 Malacoraja senta
CAATTTACACATACATCCATCACAGCGCTGTGGTGGAAGGCAAAAAAACGTATCTCTCCACTGCACTCCCCCCCCCCCCCCGATGTCAGTCAAAGTCAAAGCCCCCGGTGGGCGATGGTGATTATCCCGCGGCCATTAAAGCCACGCCGGGTCTTGGTGTTAGAGCCCCGGCGCGCGCTCGCAAAGGACCGCGGCCACTCCAAGTCGCGCGGGGCGACGATGTGAAGCCCCGCTCCAGGTGCTCTTCAACCCCGCAACTCGGGCGGGAGAAGTCGCAGCTGCGGTCTCCCCCCAGGGACGCGGGCTTCCGGTGTTGCCGTCCGCCAGACCCGCGGTTGTAGCCTCCGAATCTCCGGGGGTCGGGTAGCAGCACCGATTGTCTCCACTACAGCTCCACCCGCTCAGGACTCGGCCAGCCCCGTGACGGTGAGTAGTCCGCAGCTCCGCAACTGGAGCCCCAGGTCGTTCCTGCTGGAGGCCGCTCCACGTTGCCGAGCCCCAACGACAACGGAGACCCGACAAAGAAAAGGTCGGGTCTCCCGTGCAGGGGAAAGATTTTAAAGTTTCCCCCCCCCACCCCCACCCCCACACCCCCACACACATACCCCGACAAAAAAAATAATAAAAACTACATAAAAACGAGACAAAAATAATAAAAAGACAGACGGACTGCAGAGGCCGCTGCTGACGAGAGTCGCGCCGCCCACCAAGTCGCAGGTTAATCGGCTTGGTATAATTGTAAACTTTCCCTAGTGTGTGTGTGTAGGATAGTGTTAATGTGCGGGGATCGCTGGTTGGCGCGAACTCGGTGGGCCGAAGGGCCTGTTTCCGCGCTGTATCTCTAACCTAAACTAAACTAAAGAAATTCCTCCTCGCCTCCTTTCTAAAAGAGCGGCCTTTAATTCTGATGCTATGACCTCTGGCCCTAGACTTCCACCAGTGGAAACATCCTTTCCACATCCACTCTATCTACAGTATGTCTTTCATTATTCTGTAAGTTTCAATGCGGTCTCCCCTCAGCCTTCTAAACTCCAGCGAGTAGAAGCTGAGTGCTGTCAAACGCTCATCAAATGCGGTCACTGGGAGAGCGTACAAACTCCATACAGACAGCACCCGTAGTCAGGATGGAACCCGGGTCTCTTGCGCTGTGAGTCAGCAACTCTACCGCTGCGCCACCGTGCCGCATAACTTGCCTGACGAAGTGGCAATAAAATGATTCAGGGACCCTCAAAGCCTCAGAGCCAGATATCTGCCCTGTTAAACATCTAACACCAGGCAAGAGGGAGAGTTACAAACAGCTGTGTTCATTTAAGTTGTGTTTTATGGCCCTAACTCCGCACCTCCCATCCTCACTCTGCTCTCAACCAGCCATCAACATTATTTTTTTATACTTTGAGATAAGGCCACAAAAAAACGTTTTGTAACCCTTGCATCCCCTCTCTCTCCGTCCCTCCCCCACCCAAGTCTCAAAGTCGTCTTGTTGCGTCTCATTAGATGTAACTCCTAGCCCACAATGTGTAGGAAGGAACTGCAGATGCTGGTTTAAACCGAGGATAGACACATAAAGCTGGAGTAACTCAGCGGGACAGGCAGCATCTCTGGGGAGAAGGAATGGGTGACATTTTGGGTCGAGATCTTTCTTCAAACTCGAAACATCACCCATTCCTTCTCTCCAGAGATGCTGCCTGACCTGCTAAATTACTCCAGCACTTTGTGTCTATCTTCCATTAAAGACAAGACTTCAAGACAGCTGGGATACTCTGCCAGACTGAATCCACTGTGTCTTTTGCTTGCAAAAGCATGTTGATTTTACTGCAGAATAAATGTTGGTGAATTTATGGGGCCGTGGAGGCGAATATATTGCACGATCCAGGCTATGATTCATAATCTGTTATAAAAAACATTTAAATGTTGGGATGCTGATCCTGATGTTGTTTTTCTGGAGCAGGAACTTGACTCTGTTTTATGAATTGCACATGTGGCCGACTGATCCCCTGACACCGAGCTTAAAAAATGCATGTGTTATTATTGTTTTCACTGGGACTTGGTTACGGATTCCTCAAAGTTGGTTCCAGTGAAAGTCAGGAAGGAAAGTCGATGTGGAACTCACTGTTACAACTTGCGAATACTGCGCCAACAACTCCCCCTCTTCAACAAGCTACCACCAACAGCGAGGGCATGGGTTCGATCCTGACTACGGGTGCTGTCTGTACAGAGTTTGCACGTTCTCCTCGTGACCGCATGGGTTTTTTCCGGGTGCTCCAGTTTTCTCCCACACTCCAAAGACGTGCAGGTTTGAAGGTTAATTGGCTTTGGTACAATGGTAAATTGTCCCTTGTGCGTATGTAGTTTAGTATAGTTTAATTAGTTTAATTAGTTTAGTTAGTTTAGTTTAGTTTAGTTTAGTTTAGTTTAGTTCAGTTCAGTTCCGTTCAGAGAGACAGCATTGAAACAGGCCCTTCGGCCCACCAAGTTTAGTTTAGTTTCGTTTAGTTTGGGTTAGTTTCGTTCAGTTTAGGGTAGTTTAGTTTAGTTTAGAGATCCAGTGCAGTAATAGGGCTCTTCGGCCCACAGAGTCCACGCCGACCACCAATCACCCCGTATACTAACTGCCCTACACACACAATGGACAATTTACAATTCTTCCAAGCCAATTATCCTACAAACCTGTACGTCTTTGGAGTGTTGGAGGAAACTGGAGAAAACCCACATAGGTCACGGGGAGAACGTTCAAAGTCCATACAGACAGCACCCGAGTCTCTGGCTCTTTGAGGCAGCAACTCTACCACTGCAACACCGTGCTGCTGTGTAGGATAGTGTTCGTATGCGGGGATCACTGGTCAGTACGGACCTGGTGGGTAAAATGGTCTGTTACCCACTAGACTAGACTAGACTAGACTAAACTAGACTAGACTAGACTAGACTAATGGAAGCCCACCAGCTCTCATGTCCAGTTAACCATGTCCACTGTTAACCCACACCCATAAGGCCCTTCATTCATCGGCTCTGGTTCTAGGTGTCGGAACCAGCCGCTAAGAGCCCCTTTAACCACCAAGTACAGAGGTATGAAGACCATTCCAGACGAAGGTCATGAGAATGATCCCAGGGATAGAAACATGGACAATGGGTGCAGGAGTAGGCCATTCAGCCCTTCAAGCCTGCACTGCCATTCAATATGATCATGGCTGATCATCCAAAATCAGTACCCCGTTCCTGCTTTTTCCCTATATCCCTTGATTTCTTTAGCCCTAAGAGCTAAGAGCTAAATCTAACTCAATGTACAAACTCCGTACATACAGCATCCGTAGTTGGGATCGAACCCGGGTCTCTGTAAGGCAGTGGATGATTAGGTTAATGCATAATGAGCCTTTGATTGTTCTGGGTCTGTACATGAGTTTTGGAGGACAAGGGGGCATCCTCATGGAAACCTATTGAATAATAAAAGGCCTGGATAGAGTGGATGTGGAGAGCATATTTCCAGTAGAGGGAGAGTCTAGGACCAGAGGTCACAGCTTCAGAATAAACTGACTTACATTTAGAATGGAGACGAGGAGGAATTTCTTTAGTCAGAGGGTGGTGAATCTGTGGAATTCTTTGCCACAGGCAACCGTGTTCGGCCAAGTTATATTTAAAGCAGAGATAGATAGATTCTTGATTAGTAAGGGTGTCAGGGGTTATGGGTAGGGGGCAGGAGAATGGGGTTAGGATGGAGAGATAGATCAGCCGTGATTGAATGTTGGGCCGAATGGCCTAATTCTGCTAGTCCTGTGATCTCATGATTCACCAACCCTTCTCAAGGGGAACTCGTATTGGGCAACTCCACTGTTCTTGCTGAGGAGAATAGAACAGAGTACAGAATACTGAACTGAGAGTTCAGGGTGGCACAGTGATGCAGCGGTAGAGTTGCTGCCTTACAGCGCTTGCAGCGCCAGAGACCCAGCTTCGATCCTGACTGTGGGTGCTGTCTGTACCGAGTTGGTATGATCTCCCCGTGTCCTGCGTGGGTTTTCTCCGAGATCTTCGGTTTCCTCCCATACAGCAAAGACGTGCAGGTTTGGAGGTTAATTGGCTTGGTGTATGTGCAAATTGTCCCTAGTGAGTGTAGGAGAGTATTAATGTGCGGGGATCGCTGGTTGGTGAAGACTCGGTGGACCGAAGGGCTTGTTTCTGCGCTGTATTTCTAAACTAAACTAAACTAAACTAAAGTTACAAAGGCTTCGGGAGCTGCTCACGGGTCAGGGCTGGACATCAGAACTCTCAGACGCCATTCCACTGCACGGGAATTGCAAAGACTGAAAAGCAAACACTGCTCCGGTTTCCTCCCACATCCCAAAGACGTACAGGTTTGTAGGTTAATTGGTTTGGTATAAGTGTAAATTGCCCCTAGTGTGTGTAGGATAGTGTAAGTGCACAGGGATCGCTGGTCGGTGCCGACTCGGTGGGCCGAATGGCCTGATTTCACATTGTATCTCAAAACTAAGCTAAACTAAACTAAATGGATCAATGGAATTCTCACTTTCAAACTCAAGGGGAAACACCATTCACTAAATGCCCCTAGGGTGTACGGAGTGGATGGGTAAGTGGGATAACACAGAACAGGTGAGCGATGGTCGGCGTGGACTCAGTGGGTTGAAGGGCCTGTTTCCATGCTGTATCTCTAAACTAAACTAAACCTGGGTTCAGCATTGCGAGATAACTGCCTGAACCATTTTGTGTCCAGTAAAATGGAAAAGGCAATCTGAAAAATCTGTATCAACTGTGTGGCAAAACGTTCTCATGCCTGGTGCTGTGTAGGAAACACTGCACAGCCCCTTCTGCAGGTCAGAGTTAGGGTTACCTAGTGTAGTTTCCTTAGACTGCTCCGTGGATCAGAGAACTGCGACCAAAATAGTAACGTACACTGGAATGAATGATACTGTGCCGTCATGTGTACCTAGGTATAGTACACAACCTGGGCAGTAGACAAGTGTTGCCACGTCTCGGCACCGACAGGGTTACAACAGTTCACCGAATGGTCCTATCTAGTGCCTGCCGCAGCACATGACAGCAAGGCCCCCCACCCTCCCCCCACCTTCCTTCTCGGCGACCCCCTCCCCCCCACCGGGTCATCCTTACTTCCACTCCTTCTCAGCGGCACCCCCTCATTCATTGTTCTTGGCGCTTCACCTCCCTCTCAGCCCCTCCTCCCTCTCAGCCCCGCCTCCTTCCCAGGCCCGCCTCCTTCTCAGCCCCGCCTCCATCTCAGCCCCTCCTCCCTCTCAGCCCCTCCTCCCTCCCGGCCCCTCCTTCTCAGCCCCACCTCCTTCTCAGCCCCTCCTCCCTCTTAGTCCCTCCTCTTGCTCCCTCTCTCTCACAGCCCCTTCTTGGCCCCTCCTCCCCCTCAGACCCTCCTCCCTCTCGGCCTCTCCTCTGTCTCGGCCCCTCCTCTCTCGCGGCAGTGTAGGTCCCGTCCACGCCAGTTTGTGCCGTCGGTCAGCACCCGGTGATCCCGTGTCCTCTGTCCGCGGTGAGCATCGGTCCATGGTGGGTGAGCCGGGACCACCGGTGGGCAGGTACAGAAATCGCTATCAAAACATGGGGTGACACAATTTCTTCGCGGCCGCACGCACATGCATGTGCACACATGCGAGGCTTCAGCCGTGGGCCCTGTGGACGGTACACATCGGGAGCTGACCTGGTTGGTGACCGACTCTGAACTCCAGCAATAGCAGCTTCATCCGCCCCGAATCGTGGGGCTTGAATCGGCCTGTTCACGGGGTCTTTCATCGGCCGGTGGTGGCTTCAACATTGGGAGCCTCGATCGCCTCGATGCAGCAGTCTGATTTTAAGCCGCGCCGGGCGATGAAAGGCCCCGCGAACGGGCCGATTCACCCCTTAAAAAGCGTCTGATAAAGTCTGGATTACAAAACATGGATTTCTGCCCGTGCTGGTGGGTCCTCCACCGTCGGTCGGTGCCGGGCAATCCCCGGTTCTCTGACTGCGGCAAGCGATCCTCGGTGCACTGCGGGCGTCTGGGACCTCCCTCCTCAGTAGGCACCAAATGCTGGAGTAACTCAGCAGGACAGGCAGCATCTCTGGAGAGAAGGAACGGGTGACGTTTCGGATCGAGACCCTTCTTCAGACACATTTTGTCTCCTCCATCGTTGGTCCATGGTGGCGAGCTGAGCCTTGCCATGTAGTCCATTGATGAACGAAGTCAGAAGATAATTACATACATCGATGGGCCAGGACAGTTCTTGTTGCCAGCAAAATGCCTGACAGTACAACTGTTGGAAGGATGCTCTATTTACTCATGTGGAAAGAATTTGTTGGGGAACCACCATTTTTCAGAATTAATCTCATCAGCAGTCAAGTTTTTTTCTGCAAATGTGAACATGAAAGTGAATGTAAAATTATTTGGCATTGTCCTAGAAGCAGATCAGAATATCATAATTGTGCAAAGTGAGTTCCAAAAGCATTTAAAGTATTTTATTCAATCTATTGTTTATATTTTCAATTACTACCGAACAGCCAGTGCTGGCAAGATCCGCTGCTTGTCATCATCTTGACTCAAACTAATTCAACTTAATTTAATTCAACACAACCCAGAAAAATCCAACACAAGTCAGACCAACCCTGCCCTGCAGCCGCAGTGGCCATCTTATTCATGCGTTGTGTAGTTTACTTTAGTTTAGAGATACAGCGCGGAAACAGGACCTCTTCCACTGATTCCGCACCGACCAGTGATTCCTATTCACTAGCACTTTCCTACACACACTGGGGACAATTTATAATCTTTACCGAAACCGATTAACCTACAAACCTGTACATCTTTGGAGAGTGGGAGGAAACTCATGCAGGTCACGGGGATAATGTACAAACTCCGCACAGACAGTACCCGTAGTCAGGATGGAACCCTGGTCTCTGGCGCTGTGAGGCAGCGACTCTACCGCTGCGCCACCGTGCAAGGAACGGCAGGTTCTTTGATGATGCTAATACTTTATTGTCACCGACAAAGTACACAAAAGAGTCGCAACAAAGGCGGCGACAAATTACAAAAAGTACTCATCCCCTCTTCAAACCCCCCACCACCACCACCACCACCACGCTGGGTCCCCCTTTGTTCTGGGTGACGCAGCCCTTCAACCTCGGCCCGATCACCGGATCTCCGACGTCGCACAGCGCCGGCTTCTCCAGATCATCGGAAGAAGGATGGCAACCCGAACCGTCACCTATCTGTGTTCTCCAGAGATGCCGCCTGACCCGTTGAGTTACTCCAACACTTTGTGTCTTTTGACTACGCGAAGAATGTTTGACTGCGAACAATGTAAGAAGATTAATTGGGATTTAATTTGCATTTATTGAAAACTCATTTGGAGAATCTACTTCCCTTGTTTCCTTCTCCGCTTCAATAAAAGCAAATCTTCATGAAGATTGGAAATACGGAGAAGGTAGAATTTGTGCGGCACAGTGGCGCAGCGGTAGAGTTGCTGCCTCACAGCGCCAGAGACCCGGGTATGATCCTGACTTCGGGTGCTGTTTGTACGGAGTTTGTACGTTCTCCCCATGACTGCGTGGGTTTTCTCCGGGTGCTCCAGTTTCCTCCCACATTCCAAAACGCTGCAGTTCTGTCACTGCCCGTGTGCGCGACTTTGGCGCCTTTGAGAGGGGGGCGGGTTTAAAATGCGGTATTTCGGCAGCCTGTTCTAAACGATCTTGAACAGGCTAAATAGTTGATGAAGAAAAATCGCTTCGACTGACGTTTTATTAAGTTTATTAAAATTAGCGCTGGATAATTAAATTGTTGGAGTAAAATTAAAATCATCTTCAAATGCCATCAACGCCGACAACGGGACGGATTTCATGCACGGGACAAGGCAAGGTACGCCGTTTATTTTTTCATATAAACTTGCTTCTTAGGATGCCTTTAATAAAAATTTCAAGTTGCGAAAATGTGATTATTTAAATATACCAACCGGCAGTATTTTTCCTGCCGATATTGGGGTTTAACTCAGTGCAACCGCAGCGTTCCAAACCAGCGCGTTCCACAAAAACCCACTCGCAAGATGATTTAAATGGCCATTAATTTACAGGAATTAAACACTAAATTCCTTCCATTTGGCCTATAAATTAATGACAATGAGATTTAAAAGTAATGTTATATTGTGAATTCTTGTGTGAATGTTATTTGGACACTTAGGCTTTTTAAAAATGTTAACTTTTTCTTAAGAAATGGATAGATATTTAGATCTAGCAATTGAATTTTGTAATTAGCTACAATTGGGTAACTAACTAATTATATGCTTTAATTTCAGGTCATCCAAGTAAGATTGTTTCATATTTGTTTCAGAATGCTTCATTCTATAATAACTGAAAATTTCATTGTTCTCTTAATTTTTAAGAATGTTATGGGCTTTTGACTGTCCTTGATCACAGCTTTTGTGTTAAGTCAATGGAAAAGCAATAGGGAACAAGGTGCTAATTTCCGAGTATGAAAATGGCCATAACCTTTTTAATACTGAAGATATGAAAGTGAATTAGGTGTCAAATTAAACTTATTTTTATGCTTTATCTGATGGGATAAATTGCAGACTTGATTTCTAAAATGTCAAAATTTTGTAACATTGCTACGTACAGGTTTGTAGGTTAATTGGCTTTGGTAAAAATTGTACATTGTCCCTAATGTGTAGGATATTGCTAGTGTATTGGGATCGCTGGGCAGCACGGACTTGATGGGCCGAAGGGCCTGTTTCTGTCCTGTGTCTTTAGATGAACTAAATTGGAGGAATGAAGAGGCTTCAGATGGTGAGGTGGGCTGGAGGACACTCAGAAGAGAGTAGTCCGTGGAGGGATTGAAAACAAAGATAAGAATTGCATGGTCAATAATAATAATAATAATAATAATCATTTTATTTACTGGCGCCTTTTTAAAACCCAAGGACACCTTACAATGCATAGAATCACAAAAAAAAAATACAAAACACATAATCGGAATAAATTAAATATAAAAACACCACAGTACACAAATCAAGGACAGAATTCAATTTCAAGAGCACCAAAAGAAAATAAGAAACACAATTTGAGGAGAGAGCAGCGGCGACCAATTCGCGCCAGCGTCCACTCTCCCCTCCGACCGCCATCTTGCACACGGACTGACAGGCACAGCACACAAAATCATCCCCCCACAATGACCACCACTGTGGGGGAAGGCACAATGTCCAGTCCCCAACCCAGTTCTCCCCAGAGTCAGGCCCATCGAGGCCACCACAGTTGCCTCTACGGAGGCCCGATGTTCCTGGCCATCGGGAGAGTCCTCGGAGCGGCTGGAACGGCCGGTTTCCCGACGGAGTCGATGGCACCTGAAGCCGACAGGGCCGCGCCGATTTGGAGCCACGAGGCTCACAATGTTGGAGTCGGCGCCGCCGCCCGCAGCTGGTCGCTCCGCAGTCCCGCAGCCCGGAGGTGTTGGTGTCAGCGGTCAGCTCCAGCGCGTCGATCCAGCGCGGCGACCCAGGCAAGGCATCGCCCGCTCCGCTCCACGATAGCGCTCCAGCGCTGTGCCACCACCGAAGCTGAAGGTGCTGGGCGGTCCCCGTCAGGAAACGGTAGGCCACGAGGACGGGTCGACGAGGCAGCCCGGAGAAAAAGCTGCCTCACCGACCAGGTAGGGACCTAGGAATAGTTTCCCCCTTACCCCCCCACATTAAAAGTCAAAATCCCCCAAACAAACAAAGAAATAAAAAACACCAAAACAAAAGAAAGAGTGAATTTGACGGACGGCTGCTGTTTAGCAGCCCTTCCTCCAAGATGGTCCAGGAATGTGTGTGTGTGCGAAGGACGATGTAGTGAGGTATGATGTAGCCGGAGAACTTTGGAGCTTAGGGTATAAGATTGCAGAAAAAGTCCGTTCAGCCCAACTCTTTTTGGAGGCCTTCCGTGAACGCTGGTCGCCGCGGGGGGGTCGAGTGTTTTGTTGATAAAGTTCGCGTTATTTTTAATTTGATGATCGTTTGTTTGTAAAACTGTCAACATAGGCAGTCTTTGATTGTGTTAATTTGTATATATATATATTTTTGAATGAAAGTATCTGTACAATAAAAAAATAATAAAATATTTTTTTCCCCATCAAACGTAAGCCCGCCCGTACTCCATATCCGGCCCATATCTTTCCAAGCCTTACATAGACACAAAAAGCTGGAGTAACTCAGCGGGTTGGGCAGCGTCTCTGGAGAAAAGGATTAGGTGCCATTTTGGGCCAAGGCCCTTCTTCAGACTGAGAGTCAGGGGAATGGGAACCGAGGGATATAGAAGGTACATAGGACAAATGAAAGTAAAATATGCATAGAGCAATGACGATCAAGGTAAGGTGGAGCCCACAATGGTCCATTGTTCAGTTTTCCAAGCCGTGCCTGTTTAAGTGTCTGAATAAATATAGTGATTATATCTGATTCTCCACCTCCTCTGACAGAGTTTGAAATAGAGTCATAGATTTCTAGAGTCATGGAATTATAGTAAGTAAGTAAGTAAGTTTATTGGCCAAGTATTCACATACAAGGAATTTGCCTTGGTGCTCTGCCCACAAGTAACAACATGACCATACAGTGACAGTTACGAATCTCAGAAAACACTAAACATTAATAATAATAACAAAACATTAATGATAAAACACCATTGATCATGCATGTGAAGCAACAAAATACCAGATCAATGCGAGGCTACAGATTTTTGGCTAAGTAGAGCAACTACTCGTGGATAAATACTGTCTTTATGTATGAGTCACACAGCACGGACGCAGGCCCAGTGCTCCATCTCATTGGGGACGCCTCCCAGCAGGTCATGGCGGAACCGAAGCCAGAGCCTCGTGGGTCGGAGCCTGCGGCCGACGGAGATAACGGAGCCTGGGTCGACAGAGTCAGTGGGTGGGGCCTTGGTCGGCGCTACGGAGGCGTCCGGAGAGGACCCGGCAGCGACAGTGGAGAAGTCGGCGTGGCGGTTGATGATGGTGCCGACCGACGGACACGTGGAAGTGAGGACGCCGCTGCCGAGAGAAGGAACAAAGGGGGGAGAACAATGGACACAATGGACAATGGGGGACCTGGTGTGTGTGTGTGTGGGGGGGGGGGGGGTGGCCACCGTGAGGAGGAGGGAGGGGACAAAGGGGGACCTGGTGCAGATAATTTGTAACTTTGTAAGCGCCCCTTATGTGGCGACTATTTGCATACCTTGGGTGAGCAAGCAAAGGATTATACTGTGACTTGTCACTTGTCACTTGTGACAATAAAGTATTTATTCATTCATTCATCCATTCATTCATCCATGCCAAACAAGATGCCTCATCAAAGCTAGTCCCATTTGCACGCATTCAGCCCAAATCCCTCTAAACCTTTCTTATCCATGTCCCTGTTCGAATGTATTTTAAATGTTGTGTTATTACCTGCCTCAACTACCTCCTCTGGCAGCTCGTTCCATACACCCACCACCCTCTGTTGGACAAGTTGCTCCTCTAGTTCCCATTACATTTTCCCCTCTCACTTTAAACCCATGTCCTCTTGTTCTTGATTCCCTCTCCGAGGTAAAAGATTCTACTTTATACCCCTCGATAAGATCACCCCTCAGCCCTCCTGTGATCCAAGGAATAAAGTTTCAGCCTGGCTGGACCTGTCCAAATAGCTCTGGATTTATTTACAATTCAGAGATACAGGATGGAAGCAGGCCCACTGAGTCCACGTCTATTAGGAACGGGGTACCGATTGTGGATGATCAGGCATGATCACATTGAATGGCACTGCTGGCTTGAAGGGCCAAATGGCCTACTCCTGCACCTATTGTCTATTGTCCATTGTCTATCCACCAATCACCCATTCACATGCGTCCTCTCACACTCCCTGCACACTAGGGACAGTTTATGGAAGTGACTAAACTACAAACCTGCATGTCTTTGGGATATGGGAGGAAACGAGGTGTTGCCCGACCTACTGAGTGCTTCCAGCAAACTTCTCTTTCATCGTTTTTTATTTCAGATTTCCAGCATCAGCAGGTTTTTTATAATTGTCACTCTTTTGGGAGCTGACATGGACCTGATGAACTGAGTGGTCTCAAAAGTTTGATGTGATTGAACAGTATGGATGGTTTGCAAAGTGCCAAAATACGATCACTAACATTGATTTTATCTCAGATTCTGCAGATCTTATCTTTAAGGTGCTGTCGGTACGGAGTTTGTACGTTCCCAGTGACCTGTGTGGGATTTCGCCGAGTACTCCGGTGTCCTCCCACACTCCAGAGATGTGCGGGTTTGTAGGTTAATTGGCTTCAGTAAAATTGTAAATTGTCCCTAGGGTGTGCAGGATAGTGTTAGTGTGTGGGGATTGCTAGTCAGCACCGGCTCGGTGGGCCGAAGGGCCTGTTTCCGTGCTGTATCTCTAAACTAAACAAAAAATTCCAAAACATAGCTGTAGATGAGAAACAAAGTCTTATTAACAAGAGTGCATCAACGTGCACCAATCACCGTAGGGATTAGAACAGTACAGTACAGGGACAGGCTCTTTGGCCCCAATGTCTGAACCAAACATTATGCCTAGACCCACACTTATCTGCCTGCATATCCAAAGATGTACAGAGGGCCAATGCAGAGCCCGTGGCTGGTACGACCAAGTCACTGTTCATCCCTTGCATTTAAACTACGGGATCAGCCTAGCTTGAGGGACTCTGCCAAATGCCTTATGAAAATCCATGTAGACAACATTGCCCGCCATATCCCTGCGATTTGTCGGTGATGTTTGGTTGTGCTATGTACCCTTTTGTTGCTGGCCTATTTGATTAACAGAGAGATGCAACCCTTGAGTCTGAGATATTGGTGTAGGTTTATTATTGTCATGTGTACCGAGATCCAGCGAAGTGCTTTGTTTATGTGCCATCCAGTCAAGCAGTGCTGAACTACTATCTACCTCATCGGGGACCCTCAATAGTTTATTTGTCACATATACAACTGCATTGTGAAATTATTTTTGTGTATATTACACATGAGGGGGCCGCCATTTTTTGGTGCCATTATTCGAAGTCCGGTCGGCCCACACGCTCGATGTACTGGAGCAGTTCCCGTGAACCGACGTCTCTCTCCTCTCCTCGCCCAGCCATCTTTGTGTCTCGGGGGCGCCTCCTGCAGCTGACCCTGAAGGCTCTGGAGGCATCACCCCGGTTCACCCACCCACCAGCCCTCGCTCCTCGTATCCGACGTCTCCAGCTCCCTCCTGGTCACGCCGACCGACGTGCTTTTGGGCGGACAACGCATCCGTGGGACCTTGGGAGACGGCAGGAGACTGGGTTTAGGAGGGAGAGATAGATCAGCCATCATTGAATGGCGGGGTAGACTTGTGGGGCTGAATGGCCTAATTCTGCTCCTATCACTTATGATCTTATGACCTGTCACCTGATAACAGCGGATAAGAACTGTTCCAGAATCTGGAGGTATGTGCTTTCCAACTTTCCTACCTACTTCCCAATGGGAAACGGGAGAAGAGAGAACGATAAAGGTCCATGATTAAGTTGGCTGCCTTCCCGAGGCAGCGCAAAATGTAGTTAAAGTCAATGGAGGCGAGTCTCGTCTGTGTGATGGGCTGGGCTGCATCCACGTCTATGACTCGTTTGAACGTCTTGGCGTCTTGGGCAGAGCTGTTGCCAAACAAAGCTGTGAAGCATCCCGATGCGATGCTTTCTACCGTGCATCTGTAGACATTGACAAGCAGTCATCACGGTGGCGCAGCGGTAGAGTTGCTGCTTTACAGCTCTTGCAGCGCCGGAGACCCGGGTTCGATCACGACTACGGGTGCTGTCTGTACGGAATTTGTACGTTCTCCCCGTGACTGCATGCGTTTTCTCCGAGAACTTTGGTTTCCTCCCACACTACAAAGACGTACAGGTTTGAAGGTTAATTGGCTTGGTGTATGTGTAAATTGCCCCTGATGTGTAAGATAGTGTTAATGTGCGGGGATCGCTGGTCGGTGCGGACAGTGTGGGCTGAAGGGCCTGTTTCCGCGCTGTATCTCTAAACTAAACTAAACTAAGTTGTTGGAGACACGTTGAACTCTCTTAGTCTTCTGAGAGAGTGGAGGCGTTGGTGTGCTTTCTCAGCTGCAGCTTTGGTGAGGCTGGTCCAGGACAAATTGTTGGGATTTTTACAAGGTCAGTCAGGATACTGAAGGAGAGGAGTGGTGGAGCAAACGTTATTGAGCCTGTTGAACTCTATGTCCTCAACTCACCCTTGGAGGGTGACTCTCTGCGGACGTGGCCGGTTCCCAATCAATGCAGCTTGGACACGAACACTGATCCTGGGTGTGCTTGATCCACACACTCCCCTGGTCGCTCCGGCCACTACAGGGGGGGCCTGCAAGCTGCAGGCTGTCTCCCGACATTGGCAGTATAACCCACCCAGGGAATGAGAAGCGGAGACTTCCATTCAGGGAGGCTGCAATAAGCATTTTAAATTACAGTGCTTGGGAGTTTCGCTTTCTAATTGGAAACATCCACTCATTTGCACCTGACCATATTCCATGGCTTATCACCCCGGCCCTCCCATGGAGCTGCTCAAAGCCCCTTTGTTTCGACATGCATCAATGTACAATACAGATGCTGGCTGCAGATGTTCTGCGTGTGTGTGTGTGTCCATGAGCCAAGAGCGTTATATTGTCATATGTCCCAAACTACTGAGAATGAAATTCCCACTTGCAGCAGCACAACAGAATATGTCAACATAGTACACTGTAGCTAATATAATAAATAAAAATACATTTGGTATATGTATACACACACACACACACACACACACACACACACACACACACACACACACACACACACACACACACACAAACACACACGCACACACAAACACACACAAAACAAAACAAACAATAATTCCTACAAAAAGACAAAACCAATGCTCCCAGGTTGACGTAGTTCAGAGCTTATTTGAGGTTGTAGGGTTACAGTTATTATGGTTCCAATATCTTTGCATGTGTGTGTGTTGTTGGCATGTGTGTTTGCATGTGTTTGCATGTGTCTACATGCGTGTGTGTGTGTGTGTGTGTTTGTATGAGTGTTTGCATGTGTGTTTCCATATGTGTATGTGTTGATGTATGTTTGAGTGCGTATATGTGTTTGCATGTGTGTGTGTGCAGTCTGTGTTAGGGTAATTGATCTTATTGAGGTGGATAAAATCATGAGAGGAATAGATCGGGTAGATGCACAGGCTCTTGCCCAGAGTAGGGGAATCGAGGACCAGAGGGAATAGGTTTAAGGTGAAGGGGAAAAGATTTAATAGGAATCCGAGGAGTAACTTTTTCACACAAAAGGTGGTGGGTGTATGGAACAAGCTGCCAGAGTAGGTAGTTGAGGCTGGGACTATTCAAACATTTAAGAAACAGTTAGACAGGTACATGGATAGGAGAGGTTTGGAGGGATATGGTCCAAATGTGGGCAGGTGGGACTCGTTTAGCTGGGACATGTTGGCCGGTGTGGCCAGGTTGGGCCAAAGGGCCAGTTTCCGCACTGTATCACTTTATGAGTACATGCATGTGCATGTGTGTGTGTGCATGCACGTATATGCTTGCACTTTGCATGTGGGTGTGTGTGTGCGCACATTTGAATGTGCATTTGTGTGCTTATGTGTAGTTGTATGTGTGTGTGTGTGTGTGTGGGTGTGGGTGTGATGTGAGTATTTGTAGATGTTAGCTGTTTTGTGTGTGTGCCTGTGCATATGTGTGGGTGGATGCACTTTTAAAGGATCCAAAGTTGGAGTAACTGGTCGGGTCAGGCAGCATCTCTGGAGAGTCTAGATAAATGACATTGCAGATCACCTGTCCATGTTCTCCAGAGATGCTGCCTGACCCATTGAGTTACTCCAGCACTTTGTATTCTATGCAAGACTCGTTAGACTAACACTTCAGGCTACACTCTCGACTACATGCCGTCATGGGGAATGAGGTGCCAGTGATATGAGAATTGCTGAAAAACACTGGGTAGCCCACAAACCCATGGTATGAACATTGAAGTCTCCAATTTCAATTAAAACCCCTTCCTCTTCACCACCATCCTGATGTGCACAGATTTCTCCCACCACCCAGTCATCCTGCTCTGATCTGATTTAGGACGGAGATGAGAAAAACATTCACACAGAGAGTGGTGAATCTGTGGAATTCTCTGCCACAGAAAGTAGTTGAGGCCAGTTCATTGGCTATATTTAAGAGGGAGTTAGATGTGGCCCTTGTGGCTAAAGGGATCAGGGGGTATGGAGAGAAGGCAGGTACAGGATACTGAGTTGGATGATCAGCCATGATTTTACTTTGGAGTCACGTGAGTGACTACATGAAGAGCCCGCCAGCCCGCATGCGCGTCATTACGTCTAACGCATGGCGCACGACTGGCTGGCAGGCGCATCGCTCCTCCAGCGGTAAGTTTCAAAACCTGAAAGTAAGTTTCAAACTTATTTTTCAGGTTTTTCTTGCAGGAAGCTCTTTTACAGAGTTCCTGCTGGATGTCATTCCGGTAAATCCTGTCCCCGTGGGGGGAAACCCGGCTCGGGGAAACCCGGCTGCGGAGACCGCGGGGAAGCCCGGCTCCGCGTGGGGAACCCCTACTCGGGGAAACCCGGCTGCGGAGACCGCGGGGAATCCCGGCTACACGTGGGAAGCCCTGCTCGGGGAAAACCCGGCTGCGGAGACCGCGGGGAATCCCGGCTCCGCGTGGGGAATCCCTGCTCGGGGAAACCCGGCTGCGAAGACCGCGGGAAATCCCAGCTCCGTGGGGAGACCCGGCTCGGCAGGCCGGTTGACTCGGATGAGTCTGGCCATCAGGGTTCGCCTCCTGCAGGGGGGAGCATCCTCGGAACTCTTTCCCGGATAGAGCATCTCATGGATAAGATGCTCCACCATGATATACTCCAAGGAATGGAGTCATATCAGCGCGGGTCTCGGGGGCCTGCGGCAGCGCCTGGTGCAGGACTGCATTATATCTCCCTCTCTGAGGAGGGAAGCGTAGGCAGTCAGTTTTGAGCTGACTCGCAGTTCGGTGGTGTGGGGGGAACATTCCATGACACATCAGCTGCGTGAAGAAAAAGGAGGGTTCCCCTCCATGGGTACGTCCTCGGACGGTTACCCAGGTGGAGCATGGATGCGTCCGCAGGGCGTTCATCCCACTGAGGAGATGCTCCATCCTGATATGGTCCGTGGACGGGGCCATTTCATCCCAGGTCTTGTCGGGGACCTGCAGCAGCGCCTGTTGCAGGGCTGCATTATATCTCCCTCTCTGAGGAGGGGGGAGCGTAGGCAGTATGTCCGTGAAACATACGGGAGTGCATGCGTGGGGACCTCATGTCACATCATTACAGGAACAAAGTGCCGGCAGTGAACAGCCCTATCTGGGGAGACATTGGATGGCGCAATGTCCAGCCGCCGAATCTTCTCCTTGGAGAAGACCTAGCCAAACAGGGCAAAAAACCTGGATGAGGAAGTAAAGCTGTCGGACTAATCAAGGTACCTACGATGAGCAAAAAGCCTCACCGTTTCGGCGACAACACCCCTACGCCTCCAGTAAGTGGTTCACTGAAGCTGGTGGCAGCTTGAAAGTGATTCTCTGGGCAGAGGTCTTTCGGGGCCAATGCCCAAGCCGGCCCTGAGGGAAAATGTGCAATCCACGCACCCCAGCAGTCCTATCCTCCAAATCAAGGATGGAATTAGAACCTGAGGACGGAAACAGAACCCGCATCAGGGGCCTTTGGGCTTACCATAAGACCACCGGTAACCATCGAGGTAGGTGGGTCTGGTTCTTTCCGAAACACGGGGTGTGTGGACTAGTGACGAGTAGGTAATAGATTACACTTGTTTTACACAAATGTCGACAAATACATCAGATCAGTTTATGCTGCACAGTATACAAGGATTCCAAATTGAATTTCCTTTAACTCATTGCCACCCATACAATATACACCAAATTGGACATCTAATTATTCCAAACAAAAAGGTTTGGGTATACAAGCAGATATCCAAACAAGCAAAAGATGGATGATGTCGGATCACCCTTGATTAACTCACATTCACATGTGCAGTATAGACTTTTTAGAATGGGAAACTTCATTACTGTCTAACAAACGGATTTCCATAGGATACTTTATGGCATGTATCAATCTCAAAGATGCATACCATTCAGTTCCCATTCACAGGGTTCACCAGAGATATTTGAAATTTAGCTGGATGGGCAATGATAGCAGTTAAAGCATTGCGAAATGGGCTAACTTCAGCTCACAGGTTGTTTACTAAATTACCAAGCCAGTGCTTGGGTTGCTCAAAGCTCGAAAATACATATTTATGGCCAACTGGATGATATTCTAAAACGCTGAATCTTGCTAAATTAGCTGTTTCAGCCGCAAAACTAATATTTGAGAAATTGGGGTTTCTCATCCATCCAGTTAAATTTAAGTTGATATCAACTAGAGTTATAAATGGGATTTACCTTTAACTCTATTAATTGTCTGTGACTCCGCCCTGCGGCAAGAGATTAGAATTAATGGAAGTTTGTAACAATCTTGTTGTTTATTCATCAAGTGGCCAGTGTAATTGGCAATTTAGTGGCTGTTTTTCAGCTGCGTATTAGGGCCTTTGCATTATCAGAACTTACATCGTGCAAAGGAGCAAGCTCTCAAGTACCATATAGGTCATTGTTAACAGATCTATGCTATTACCAGCTGAAGCTATAAAGTCGCAATGATGGACAAACAGTATTCAGCATTGCTCCAGTACTTTTGGTCATTTAACCTTCAGTTATATTACAAACTGATGCTCGTGCTCAAAGATGGGAAATTACTATCCCATCTCTAGTCACAGAGGCGGATGGGATGTGCATGATTTACCAATCCCTCAGTTATATGGTATCAACCACCTAAAATCACTAGGTGCGTTCTAGGGGTTAAAGGCTAATTGTACGAATATGCATATCTGCATGCTCAACTACAAGTTGACACACTACGGTGGTGGCATATATTAATCACATGGGTGCAATCAAGTCTATATCCTGTGATAGTTTACCTAACCTCATTTGGCGCTGGTGTATCATCACGTAAATCAATGACAACACAGAATGGATGTTGGATCACAAAGTATTTAATGACATATTGGCTTGATGGAACACCAAATATCGATCTGTTTGCATCTAGTCTCAATCACCAGTTGCAAAAATATCTGGCATGGCGGCCATTCTCAGGGGCAGTGGCGATGGATGCATTCTCGCTACACTGGGGAGGAATGTTCTTTATGTCTTTCCTTCATTTTGCCTCATCAGTCGGTGCTTGCTTAAAATCCAGCAAGACTCCGCCTCAGGCTTTTGATAGAGCCTGACTGGCCTGCACAGCCATGGGTCCACTCATACTGGGAACGATAACAGAGCCTTTTACGGCTGTCCCCAAACGTTAAAAAATAAATTAAAAAAATCTGCTGGTTTACCCCGTGACTGGGGAGAACCATCCTCTGCATGAGCGAATCAAATTGTTGGTTTGCAGACTATGAGAAGACCTTTCCTGGGGTACGGACTGTCAGGTTGTACAGTGGATGTAATCACTGCAGCCTGGAGAGATAGTACCAAGAAACAGTACATATCCTATATCAAGGAATGGGAAGTGTTCTGTTTACAGTCCAATATATCGTATGACACGGCACGTATAACAGATGTCTTGGAATTCCTCTCAAAGCTATATTTCACGAGAGATGGAGTTATAGTGCTATAAATTGTGCCAGAAGTACCTTGTCATCATACATCGTGCTGGGGTCGGGACACCACGCTGTCGGGTCTCGACCTCTGATATCCAGATTTATGAAGGGTATCTTCAACTCAAATTCCCCCAGGCCCAGGTACTCGGAGATATGGGATGTTAATGTCCTGCTGACGCTGCGCTGCGGTCGGCCATTGGGCTCCAGCTACATCCCTGTCCTCGGTCAAATCACTTACCAAAGTGGTCATCCTCATGTCACTGGGTTCAGCGCAACGGGTCCAGTTGCTGCATAGCTATGACTGGACAGGATGGTTACATCTGCAAAGAATATGATACTTTAGGTTCATGACTTAGTCTTGCCGAGTAGACCGGGGCGTCAGGTCTCGAACTAGTTCATGGCATACCCCATGGACCTTTGGTTGTGTGTGTGGTCACACATCTACAACAGTCATTATCTCACCTAGAGCCTTAGAGGCTCTGAACTAGCAATGTTTGCTAGTTACAAAAAACCTCATACGTAGGTATCAGTATTAGAGCCATCCCCAGGTGATTAAAGCGGGTTTCTGGCTTGTGCAGGAGTGACCATTGATGTTTCAAAACTCACTTCACCAGGGCTGCAACAACATCAGCAGCGAGGGTTATGGATGTTTCGCTGGACCACATCCTAGCAGCTTCAGGATGATCAAACAAGCAAATTTCCAAATGTGTTAAAACAAACCCATAGCCAGACCGGGGTATTGCCAACTCTATTTTAGGTTCTGTTTTATAATTCCTCCTGGATGAGTGGGATTACTATGATTATCACTTTCGTCATTAAAAAGCATCAGCATGTTTACATTTATGTCATGCTTTATTTAATTTCACTCATCCCTGGTCAATTGATGACGCATGGACTCGTGTCCACAGCATGAAATCACAGAGCTTAGAATCTTCACGTAGTCACTCACGTGACTCCGACGTAAAATAGTAAGATTAAACGAGAACTTACCAGTTTGAAGTTTGATCTTTATTTTATGAGGAGTTACGATGAGGGATACGTGCCCTCCGCTCCCAACCCTCTCTCATAAAGGTAGCTGGTAGTTCTAGTTTCTCGAATCTTACTATATTCAGTTCAACAACTGTTATCTGTGATTTCACACCGCTGCTTTGAAGATTGACGCGCATGCGGGCTGGCTGGCTCTTCACGTAATCCCTCATCGTAACTCCTCATAAATAAAAGATCAAACCTCAAACTGGTAAGTTCTCGTTTAATCTTACTATCATATTGAATGGCGGTGCAGGCTCGAAGGGCCAAATGGCCTACTCCTGCACCTATTTTCTATGTTTCGATGTTTCTATGATGCAGCGGTAGAGTTGCTGCCTCACAGCGCCAGAGGCCCAGGTTCAATCTGGCTACGGGTGCTGTCTGTACGGAGTTTGCACGTTCTCCCTGTGACTGCGTGGGTTCTCTCCGGTTTCCACCCACACTACAAAGACGCGCAGGTTTGTAGATTATTTGGCTTCTGTAAATTGTATATTGTCCCTTGTGTGCAGGGCAATCGCTGGTCGGCGCGGACTCGGTGGGACGGATGGACTGTTTCCCTGCTGTATCTCTACAGACTAAAGTCTAAGCTCCCACCCCTCTGATCTCCTAGTCCGCCTGGTCCCCTTTATCCCCTGTTACCCCTCCCCCCTGTCCTCTTCCAATCATCTCCCTCCCCCCGGCTTTACATTTCACTCAACTTCTCTCACTCCCAACCACTCTTTTGCAATCCATTTTCATCCCTACCCTTTGTCATTGACTCCATCCATCTGCCAATGACCCCCTCACCTGTATCACCTATCACTAGCCAATCTTTGCCCCACCCCCAACTTTCTCTTCAGTTTCCTCCCCCTCCCACCCCACACCATCACCCGACCTGAACATCACCTGCACTTCCCGCCACAGAGGCTGCCGGACCTGTTGGGTTCTTCCAGCAATTAGCTCAAGATTCCAGCATCTGCGGTCTCATTTGTGATTCAATTGATGAGCTACATGGCATCCTCTTCACCCTTTTACATTACATTTTACACTGCAATTCTCTATTTTAGACAATACAGTATTAATGCCACAGAGAGCACAAAGTACGTGGCAATCTTTAAAGACATGTTGCCAACTTTAGATATAGGCATTATGCTTTAGAGATACGATGCTGAAACAGGCATGACGGCCCACCGGTCAGCACCGACCTGCGATCCCCCGCACACGAACGCTATCGTACACACACTAGGGACAATTTATACTATTCCCAAAGCCAATTAACCTTCAAACCTGTACATCTTTGGAGTGTGGGAGGAAACCCACATGTCACAGGAGAACAGTACAAACTCTGTACATACAGACACCCATAGTCGGGATGGAACCCGGGTCTCTGCGTTGTAATGCAGGAACTCCACCGCTGAGCCACCGTGCCGCCCTGCCAACAACTATTAACAACTGCTCTGCCCTATGTCAAAATGTACATAGACGTTGCAGGTCGAGACCCTTCTTCAGACTGAGTTACTCCTGCATTTGTTTCTATCTTTGTCGTAAACCAGCACCTGCAGTTCCTTCCAACACATTTTGTCTGTTCAATTGCATGATCTCCTCAAGCTATGCCTACTTTAACGAAGTTCTCCTCCTCTCTCCCACAGTCTGAAGAAGGGCCTCGACCCGAAACGTCACCCATTCCTTCTCTCCAGAGATGCTGCCTGTCCCGCTGAGTTACTCCAGCATTTTGTGTCGATCTTAATCACAGAAACTTGACTAACAACAAAATGAGGTCTTATACAGGATGGAGCTCAGAAAGACTTAATTTGGTGACAAACAGAATTAAATGATTATCCACGAGTCTAACTTCATTAACAGTCTGAAGGGTGCCACGATGGTGCAGCGGTAGAGTTGCTGCCTTACAGCGCTAGCAGAGCCAGAGACACGGGTTCGATCCCGACTACGGGTGCTGTCTGTACAGAGTTTGTACGTTCTCCCCGTGACCTGATGGGTTTTCTTCGAGATCTTCGATTTCCTCCCACACTCTAAAGATTTACAGGTTTGTAGTTTCATTGGCTTGGTAGTAATGGAAATTGTCCCTAGTGTGTGTAGGATGGTGGTAATGTGCGGGGATCGCTGGTCGGCACAGACTCGGTGGCCGAAGGGCCTGTGTCCACACTGTATCTCTAAACTAAACTAAACTAAACTAAACTAAACTAAACTAAACTAAACTAAACTGAACTAATGCGATCCAATTTTCTGTTACAACGTTATAACATAATCAATGAAATTCCAGAAACGTGGGTGTCGTCAATGCTGCATTCCATGTCTCTACTTTTAGTCTTTGTCTGCGGTTCCCCGTCACCACTTTAGCACAATCCACATCCCTGTTTACTAGTTATAGCTCTAACTTATTAGCCCTATAACGGTGGAGTGTGGTGGTGGCGCAGCGGTAGAGCTACGGCCTGACAGCGCCAGAGACCCAGGTTCGATTCTGACTACGGGCGCTGTCTGTATCCGGAGTTAGTACATGCACCCATGTGATCTGCGTGGGTTTTTCCGAGAACTTCAATTTCCTCCAAAGACATACAGGTTTGTAATTTAATTGTCTTGGTATCAAATGTAAAATTATCCCTAGGGTAGTGTTAATGTGCGTGGATAGCTGGTCAGAGTGGACTTGGTGGACCAAAGGGTCTGTTTCCACGTTGTATCTCTAAACTAAACTAGCTACTCTTTAGCTTACAACACCCAGGTTTGATCCTCACCTGTCGGTGTGGAGTTAGCACGTTCTCCCTGTGACCGCGTGGGTTTCCTATCACAACAGCGCAGTAGTGAGGGTGAGGGATCTCCATTCTGATGTCTGAGCCCACACGTGATGGTGGGGAAAGGCTCGAGATCTGGCAGTGTCTAACACACCACAACACCAGAGTGACTCACTCCATGTCAGACAGATTATTTATTTATTTAGCGAATGCAAAGTCCTTTAGCCAAGCAGTTGCCTCTTGATCTGCTGTATGAAGGATGACAAGTCCTCCTTTAAGTCTTTTTTGTGGGCATGCTTCAATGATGTGTTGCATTGTTTGCTGCTCTCCGCAAGCACACCGTGGGGTTGGGCTGCTGCCCCATTTGTGAAGGCTGGCCAAGCGGGGGCCATGTCCAGTCCTGAATCTATTCAGCGTCATCCACTGCTTCCTTGGGAGATTGGTGCCAGGGACCGGTAGGGTTGGGTCTGACACCAGATGTTTATTTGGGACGTCCTTGGGCTCCCATTCCTTTTTCCAAGCTGATTGGGTGGTGAAATCAGCTGGTGGTGGGTTCTTCCAAATTGGTCGTCTAGATGGAAGTCGAGCAGTGGGTGGGTTGAAGATGTCCATGTGAATTGGCAGATGAGGGGAGTTTTTGGTCTTTTGGAGCATCCTTTGAGTGAGGGCTGCTCGCCGGATGTGTGGAGGGGCTATATTGGATAGGACAGCGAGCCAGGGGAGTGGTGTTGAGCGGATTGTTCCTGTGATGATCCTCATTGTTGAGTTCAATTGGGTGTCCACATGGTGTGTGTGGGATGACCTGGACCAAACAGGGGCGCAATATTCGGCTGAAGAAAATGCAAGGGCTAGTGCTGAAATGCGCAGTGTGGGGGTTGCTGCCCCCCACTTTGAGCCAACAAGCTTACTGAGGAGATTGCTTCTGGACTTCACCTTAGCTGCTGTTCTTTTGAGATGTTCCTTGAAGGATAGGGTCCTGTCAAAGGTCACTCCGAGGTAGGTTGGAGTGGGGGCATACTTCAGTTTGGTCCTGCTCAGATAGATGTTTGGTTCTCTTGTGGCTTCTGCATTATGGAGGTGGAACACACTGGAGACCGTTTTTTCTGGGCTTGGTTTTAGGTGCCAGGTTTTGCAGTACTCGTCTAGTTTAACAAGGTGTTCATTGACAGATGTAGGCAAGGCACAGAAAACAAGATAATTGGATCAATAGCCTGAAACAATCCTCAGTGTACACTGAAGAGGAAGTACAGAAAATGGTCACTAGTCTGAAATAACTCCTTCTGCAGATGGGCAATGGATTTACATTTGACTTTATGAATTGGATTTGTTTAGGAAGGAACTGCATATGCTGGTTGAAACCGAAAATAGATACAAAATGCTGGAGTAACAAGCAGCATCTCTGTAGATCATAAGATTTTAAGTGATAGGAGCAGAATTATGCCATTTGGCCCATCAAGTATACTCTGACATTCAATCATGGCTGATCTATCTCTCCCTCAAAACCCCATTCTCCTGCCTTCTCTCCATAACCTCTGACAGCCATACTAATCAAGAATGTATTTATCTTTGCCTTAAATATATCCACCAACGGCCTACACAGATTCACCGCCCTCTGACTAAAGAAATTCCTCCTCATCTCTTTCCTAAAAGAATGTCCTTTCATTCTGAGGCTATGACCTCTAGTCTGAGACTCTCCCATTAGTAGAAACATCCTCTCCACATCTACTCTATCCAAGCCTTTCGCTATTCTGTACGTTTCAATGAGGTCCCCACTCATCCTTCTAAACTCCAGCGAGTACAGGCCCAGTGCTGTCAAACACTCATCATTAACCTACTCATTCCTGGGATCATGCTTGTAGACCTCCTCTGGACCCTCCTCAGAGCCAAAACATCCTTCCTCAGATATGGTGCCCAAAATTGCTCACAATATTCCAAATGCGACCTTACCAGCGCCTTATAGAGCCTCAGCATTACATCCCTGTCTTTGTACACACGCCCTCTCGAAATAAATGCTAGCATTCCATTTGCTTTCTTTACTACCGATTTGACTTGCAGATTAACTTTTTGGGAATCCTGCACCAGCACTCCCAAGTCCCTTTACACCTCCGATTTCTGGATTCTCTTCCCATTTAGAAAATAATGTACATCATTATTCCTACTAGCAAAATGCATGACTCCACACTTTGCTACACTATATTCCATCTGCCACTTCTCTGCCCAATCTATCCAAGTCCTTCTGAAAAGTCCCTGCTTTCTCTACACTAACTGCCCCTCCACCTATTTTCATATTATCCACAAACCTGGCCACAAAGCCTTCAATCCCCTCGTCCAAATCATTAATATACAACGTGCAGCGGCCCCAGCACCGACCCCTGCGGAACTCCGCTAGTCACTGGCAGCCAACCAGAAAAAGACCCACTCTTTACCTTCTGCCATCCAGCCCATCTACTATCCATGCTAGTATCTGCCCTTTGATACAATGGACTCTCATAATCCTTGGCAGCATCACATGTGGCACTTTATAAAAGGCTTTGTGAAAATCTAGGTAAACAACATCTACTGACTCTTCTTTGTCTGTCCTGCTATTTACTTCTTGAAAGAATTCCAGCAGATTCGTCAGGCAAGATCTCCCCTTCACAAAACCATGCTGACTTTGGCCTATTTTATCGTGAACTTCTAAGTACTCCATAACCTCATCCTTTATAATGGACTCTAAAATCTTACTAACCACCAAAGTCAGACTAACCGGCCTATAGTTCCCACTATTCTGCTTTGCTCCCTTCTTGTGCAGCGGGGTAATATTTGCAATTTGCCAATCATCTGGAACCACTCCTGACTCTTGAAATATCTCGATCAATGCCTCCACAATCTCTAAAGCCATCTCTTTCAGAACCTTAGGGTGCAGTCCATCTGGTCCAGGTGACTTATCCACCTTCAACCCTTTCAGCTTCCCAAGCACCTTCTCCCTAGTAAAAGCCACTCCGCTGACTTCCACCCCCTGACTCTCTTGAATTCCAGGCACGTTGCTGGTGTCTTCCATTGTGAAGATGGATGCAAAAAAGTTATTCAACTCCTCTGCCATTTCTTTATTCCCCATTATCACTTCTCCTGCATCATTCTCCAGCGGTCCAACGTCCACTCTTGCCTCTTTCTTACGCTTTATATAATTGAAGAAACTCTTGCTATCCTCTTTTATATTATTGGCTGGCTTACCTTCGTATATCATCTTTTCTCCCCATATTTCCTTTTTAGTCACCTTCTGTTGTTCTTTAAAAGCTTCACAATCCTCTGGCTTCCCACTAATCTTTGCAATGTTATATGCCTTCTCTTTTAGTTTGACATTGTCCTTGACTTTTCTTGTCAGCCACGGTCGCCTCTTTCTCCCCCTAGAATCGTTCTTCTTCTTTGGAATGAAAAGATTCAGCATCTTCCGAATTATTCCCAGGAATTCCTGCCATTGCTGCTGTTCCACTGTCAATCCTGCTTGGGTCCCGTTCCAGCTCCTCCCTCATGCATCTGTAATCCCCTTTGCTCAGCTGTAATACTCACAAATCCAATTTCATCTTCTCTCTCTCTCTCAAACTTATCATATTGTGGTCACTACCTCCTAATGGTTCCTTTACCTTGAGTTCCCTTATCAATAGACAATAGACAATAGGTGCAGGAGTAGGCCATTTGGCCCTTCGAGACAGCACCGCCATTCAATGTGATCATGGCTGATCATCCCCAATCAGTACCCCGTTCCTGCCTTCTCCCCACATCCCCTGACTACGCTATTTTTAAGAGCCCTATCTAGCTCTCTCTTGAAAGCATCCAGAGAACCGGCCTCCACCGCCCTCTGAGGCAGAGAATTCCACAGACTCACAACACTCTGTGAGAAAAAGTGTTTCCTTGTCTCCGTTCTAAACGGCTTACTCCTTATTCGTAAACTGTGGACCCTGGTTCTGGACTCCCCCAACATCGGGAACATGTTTCCTGCCTCTAGTGTGTCCAACCCCTTAACAATCTTATATGTTTCAATGAGATACCCTCTCATCCTTCTAAACTCCAGAGTGTACAAGCCCAGCTGATCCATTCTCTCAGCATATGACAGTCCCGCCATCCCGGGAATTAACCTTGTAAACCTACGTTGCACTCCCTCAATAGCAAGAATGTCCTTCCTCAAATTAGGGGACCAAAACTGCATACAACCACTCAAATCCGGTTCATTACAAAACATTAAATCCAGAATTGCCTTTTCCCTGGTAGGCTCCACTACAAGTTGCTCTAAGAATCCATCTCGGAACCACACTACTAATTTCCTTTCTTGGGGTCCAGTGCCAACCTGATTTTCCCAATCTACCTGCATATTGAACTATCCCATGACCACCGCAGCATTGCCTTTCTTACATGGCAATTGTATCTTCTGATGTAACTTGTACCGTCTATTCTGGCTACAGTTTGGGGCCCTGTAAATAACTCTCATTAGGGTCTTACTCAGCTCTATCCACAATGACTCTACATCTTCTGATCCTATGTCACCCCTTGCTAAGGGCAGAATTTAATTCCTTACCAACAGTGCTACCCCACCCCCTCTGCGCACCTGTTGGTAGGACGTGTAACCTTGAACTCCTAGCTCCCAGCTCCGATCCTCTTGCAGCCACGTCTCTGTAATTCGCACAACATCATACCTACCAATTTCTAACTGTGCTACAAGCTCATCCACTTTGTTTCTTATACTGCGCGCATTCAAATACAACACCTTTCATTCGGTATTCACCTCCCCTCTCACACCGGTCCCAATTTTACCCGAACTTACTCTCTTATCCCTTCTTAAACTTTCCGTCCCATTAGGACTGAGATGAGGAAAAACTTTTTCACCCAGAGAGTTGTGAATCTGTGGAATTCTCTGCCACAGAAGGCAGTGGAGGCTGATTCACTGGATATTTTCAAGAGAGGGTTAGATTTAGCTCTTCGGGCTAATGGAATCAAGGGATATGGGGAGAAAGCAGGAACGGGGTACTGATTTTGGATTATCAGCCATGATCATATTGAATGGTGGTGCCGGCTCGAAGGGCCAAATGGCCTACTCCTGCACCTACTTTCTATGTTTCTATGTTTCTAATTCTGGAGAGTTCTGTAACAGTTCCTGCACTCTCTTTCACTTTAACTCCACCCTAACACATCCAATTTGTTGATCCAACCCCCTCACTATTTCGTTTAAAGCTCTATCTACAGCCCTGGTTATACGGTTTGCCAGGAGTCTGGGCCCAGCCGGGTTCAAGTGGAGTCCATCACATCGGAAAAGAGCCCTCCTTCCCTAATCCTGGTGCCAAAGTCCCACAAATTCAAACCCATTTCTTGCACACCTGTCTTTGATCCAAGCATTCAACTCTCTAATCTGCTCGAGATAGGTGACGTTTCAGGTCTGAAGAAGGGTCACAACTCGAAACATCACCCATTTCTTCTCTCCAGAGATGCTGCCTGAGTTACTCCAGCATTTTGTGTCTAGCATTGGATTTATGTCTAAAATCTCATTTTATTTCATTCGTGGAAAAAATTCACTTGGACAACCTAGAAAAGGTGGGAAGACACAAAGTATTGGAGGAACTCAGCTGGTCTGGCAGCATCTGTGGAGGGAATGGATGGACAATGTTTCAGGTCGGGACCCTTCTTCAATCTGTTCTGATAGGGGGAATGGGGGACTCAGGGATGGGAGATAGGGTACGGAGGAAGGGAAAGGAGCTGACTGCGGGTTGAGAGATGGTGGGAGAAATGTGTGGGGGCCACAGAAAGAGAGAGGAGTTGGGCAGAATGAACTAATATTGGAGAATTCAATGTTGTTACCTTTGGGTTGCAATCATCCCATGCAGAATAGGAGGTGCTGCATGAATATACCCTTGGAGTGGGTTATTTTGGAGAACACAGTGGTGCAGCGGGTAGAGCTGCTGCCTCATAGCTGTGGAGAGCCTGCTGTGTGGAACTTGCATATTCTCCCTGTGAAAGCGAATTGTGGATGCAGTCCAGACCATCACACAAACCTATCCATCACATATCAGATTCTGTAGACAAAATGATGTGTAGATGCTGGAGGTTTGAGCCGAAAACATGGCGTGCTGGAGTAACTCAGCGGGTCAAGCAGCATCTCTGCAGGACATGGACAGGCAACATTTTGGTTCGGGTCTGAAGAACGGTGCCAACCCGGAACATTGCCTAACCTTGTCCTCCAGAGATGCTGTCTGACCTGCTGAGTTACTCCAGCACGCCACATTTTTTGCCTGGAAGCCTACTGCAGTTGGATTTATTGCAGTAATGTGGACACAGCGATGATGCAGGTCTCAAATGTTTATGCTGTCTCACTCTTAGTGCCATTGTTGGGGCTGAGGCTGATGGTGCCCATCTGTCAATGGTTTCCATCCATCAATGGCTAATGCCCATCAATGAAGCCCATCCACCAATAGCGCCCATCCATCAATAGTGCCCATCCATCAATGGCACCCATTCATCAATGATGCCATCCATTGATGGTGCCCAACCATCAATAGTACCCATACATTAATGATGCCCATCAATTATTGGTACCCATCTATTCATGGTGCCGATCCATAAATGGTGCCCATTCATCATCGGTGACCATTCATCAATTGTGACCATCCTACAATGGTGCCCATCCATCAATAATCCCATCCATTGATGGTTCCCCTCTGTCAATGGTACCCATCCATCAATGGTGACCATCCAACAATGATGGCCATCAATCAAGAGTGCCCATCTAAAGATGGTTGAGTGGTCAGTGGGAGCATGGCAGGACAGATTCCAGGATGGATCCACCTCTTTCACTCATCAATGCATCTGTTGGAACCCCCTGAACCACCCACCTGTAGGCTCAGGGTTTATGCTAGCTGGGGTGCTGCTAATATCCTATGTCCAGGCCAGACTGGTGTGATTCAGGTGTGACTTTTTGCTGGACAAATGAACCTCCAGCCACTCACCAAATTGAAAACCACCAACACACTCGGCACAATCCCAGCCTAAGGAAAGGCCGTTCCCAGCTCAAGAGATCCTGACCTGTCTCCAACTCTGGGCCAGACCAGACAATGACCCCTGCCTTGGGCAAGGAGAACTGTAATTGGGATGGGCTGGGGTTGGATTTCAAATTTAACTGTGAACAGGCCTTTATCCACCAAACATGGCTGCTTACTGAGGGAGGATGGCTGGGAATGTCCTGAAGCACACAGAACCTCATCAATAAAAAGAACGTATCATTTTAAGATGAATTTCTTTATAACATAGAACAAGGACAGTACCGAACGGGAATAGGCCCTTCAGCCCACAGTGCTGGTCATGATGCAAATATAAACGAATCCCCCTCAGCCTGCACGTGATCCATATCCCTCCATTCCTTGCATATCCATGCGCCTATCGAACACCATCAAACATCACTATCACATCTGCCTCCACTACCACACCTGGCAACACGTTCCAGGCACACACCACACTCTGTGTAAAAAAATCGAGCCAGCACCGCCATTCAATGTGATCATGGCTGATCATCCCCAATCAGTACCCCGTTCCTGCCTTCTCCCCATATCCCCTGACTCCGCTATTTTTAAGAGCCCTATCTAGCTCTCTCTTGAAAGTATCCAGAGAACCTGCCTCCACCGCCCTCTGAGGCAGAGAATTCCACAGACTCACCACTCTCTGTGAGAAAAAGTGTTTCCTCGTCTCCATTCTAAATGGCTTACTCCTTATTCTTAAACTGTGGCCCCTGGTTCTGGACTCCCCCAACATCGGGAACATGTTTCCTGCCTCTAGCGTGTCCAAGCCCTTAACAATCTTATATGTTTCAATGAGATGCCCTCTCATCCTTCTAAACATCCTTTCCTCCGAGATCTTCGGTTTTCTCCCACACTCCAAATATGTACAGGTTTGCAGGGTAATTGACGAAGTAAATGTATGATGTAAAAAATTGTCCCCATTGTGCGCGGATCGCTGGTCGGTGCTGGCTCGGTGGGACAGAGGGCCTGTTTCCATGCTGTATCTATAAACTAAACTAAACTACACTAAACGTTAAACCTATGTCCTCTCGTTCTTGATTCCTCTACATGTGCGTTCACCCTATCTATTCTTCTCATGATTTATACACCTCAAAAATACATCGCACATCAGCCTTCTGTGCTCCAAGTAATAAAGCCCAACCTCTCCCCATAGGTCAGGCCCTCGACTCCTGGCAACATCCTCGTTAATAGAATTGCAAACAGGTTGCTATTTGTCTCAAGGGCTTGAGAGAAATATCATTGATAGAGAATGAATAGAAGTCTCATCCTGTGAGGAGCGGTGAAGTGTCCCTGCCAGTAGTGCCCAGAAACTGTGGTCAGTTGGAAGCCACTGGCTTGTCTATTCAGGACAGAGATCAGAAGAAACCTGTTCACCCAAAGTATCACAAAGCCATGGAAACTGACCATTTGTCCCAACTTGCGCACACCGACCAACATGTCCCAGCTGCACTAGTCCCACCTGCCTGTGTTTAGCCCATATCCCTCTAAACCTGAACTATCCGTATGTTTCTTTTCTGCCTCAGATAGTCCCTGGCTCAACTATCTCCTCCAGCAGCTTGTTCCATATACCCACCACCCTTTGTGTGAAAAAGGTCCCCTCAGTCTCCCAGTAAAGCTTTCCCCCCCTCACCTTAAGCCTATGTCCTCTGGTTCTTGATTCCCCTGCTCTGGGCAAGAGACGCTGTGCATCTACCCGATCTATTCCATGCATGATTTTGTACACAGTCAAATAGTCATATAGCATGGAGACAGGCCCTTCAACACAACACATCCATGGTGACCAAGATGCCCCTTCTAAGCTAGACTCATTTACCTGTACTTCGCCAATATATCCCTCTAAAACCAGGGGCCACGGTTTAAGAATAAGGGGTAAGCCATTTAGAACAGAGATGAGGAAACACTTTTTTTCACAGAGAGTTGTGAGTCTGTGGAATTCTCTGCCTCAGAGGGCGGTGGAGGCCGGTTCTCTGGATTCTTTCAAAAGAGAGCTAGATAGGGTTCTTGAAGATAGCAGAGTCAGGGGATATGGGGAGAAGGCAGGAACGGGGTACTGATTGTGGATGATCAGCCATGATCACATTGAATGGCAGCGCTGGCTCAAAGGGCCGAATGGCCTACTCCTGCACCTATTGTCCATTGTCTAATGTCCTGTCCATGTACCTGTCCCAATGTCTTAGGACGGTGAAACTCAGTGGCTGGGTATCTTTGGCAGAGAGAACGATTGATTTTGGATGCCAAATGAATGAAGGGATGTGGGGGTCAGTGTAGGGGTGCCTCTGAGGTGAAAGAGCAGCCACGATCTAAAAGAATGAGTGGAGGCAGAGGCTGAGTGGCCTCCCCTGCTGCTGTTTCTTGTGTCCTGACGTGTATGGGAGGAGTACAGTCTGGATATTGCAGGATGTGCAAGTGGTGTGTGATCTGCTTCAATTACTTTTGACTTTAGAGATACAGCACGGAAACAGGCCCTTCGGCCCATCAAGTCTGCTCCGACCACCGATCACCCCGTGCACTAGCACTATCCTACACACACCATGGACAATTTACAATTTTACTGAAGCCAATTAACCTACAAACCAGCACATCTTTGTAGTGTGGGAGGAAACCGGAGCACCCGGAAAAATCCCACGGGGTCACAGGGAGAACGTGCAAACTCCGTACAGACAGTACCTGTAGTCGAGATTGAACCTGGGTCTCTAGCAACTCTACCGCTGCGCCACCGTGCCGCCCAATGGATTATTGGTTCTTTTATTATCACGTGAACCAAGGTACAGTGAAATTATTTTTTGCAGATCAGTAGGATTGTTGCCATATATGTACGATCCCCATTTAAATAGAGAATGCATAGAAACAGAGCACAGCGTCCACATGCAAAAGATGCCAGGTCTTGCCGCCATTTTCGCAGTACCAACTACAGTTGGCCATAAAGGCCTGTTGCAGCCATGGCCTCCATCCGCATCCTCCCGTGAACCCTTGTCCCTCTCCTCGCCTGGCCCAGCTTCAGATCTGTACCATGGCAGAAACCATTGCTGTGTTCCTTGGAAAGCAAGAGGTTTGCTTTAGGGATTAACACAGAGTGCTGGAGTAACTCAACGGGTCAGGCAGCATCTCTGGAGAAAAAGGGTAGGCGATGTTTCAGGTCCGGACCCTTCTACATGGTTTGGTGATGTGCAAACAGGAGGGCTGGAGTTGTTAGGAGAGGCTGTATCAGCTGGGGCTTTTGTTCCCTGGAACGTAGGAGGTTGAAGGGTGACTTCACAAGCTATTTACCACATGAGGGGCATAGACAAGGTGTATTGTCACAGTCTTGGGGAGTCTAAAACTAGAGGGCATAAATTTATGGTGAGATGGGCAGGTTTTTCACATACGTAACCTCGGTACACGTCACAATAAACTAAACTAAACTAGTACGGAGGATAGTATTTGGAACAAGCTGCTACAGGAAGTGGCCAGAAAAATGACAACATTTAAATGACATTCACATGGATAGAAAATGTTTAGGGGGATATGGGCCAAACACGGGCAACTGTTGACTAGTTTATTGTCATATATAGACTGGGGAGCAATGAAATTCCTTGTTCACATGAAGCTCACAAAGTAAATAGTCCTCAAGCAGTAATGATAAATACAACAATAAATACAATGATGAGTGTGAAACAGCAGAATGGTGCAAGATTGTGATGCAATCTGCAATGGTGCCAAACAGTAAGGTCATTGGATTGAGTTAGAGTTCAGAGTAAGAGTATGTGGCAGCACCTCTGGGAAGGGGTGTGAAAGAGGGTCAGGAGTCAGATATCTGTGGGGAAGAAGCTGGTCTTAAGTCTGGACGTCGGAGTTTTTAAGCCCCGGAATCTTCTCCCAGACGGTAGAAAAGAGCAAGGGGACTGGCATCCTTGATGATACTTCGAACCTTCCTGTTGTCCTGTACTGTGAAGATGCATTGGATGGAAGGCAGTGCCGAGCCTGTGATGGACTGGGCTGTGTTCACCACTCGCTGTGGATCCAGGCGATTAGAAGCGGGATCAGTCCCCATTACTATCCAGGCTGAGATGGGATAAGCAACTTTGTCGGTATGGACACGTTGGGCCGAAAGGCTTGTTTCCATATTGTATGATGCCATGACTGTGAGGAAACTCTTCCCCCACTTCAGGAGAATTAGACGAGAAGACAGAGTTTAGTTTAGTTTAGTTTAGAGATACAGTGTGGATACAGGCCCTTTGGCCCTCTGAGTCCACACTGACCAACAATCCCCGCACACTGACACTATCCTACACACATTAGGAACAATTTACATTTATACCAAGCCAATTAGCCTACAAACCTGCACGTCTTTGGACGATAACCTGGCGACAACCTACGACAACCTACGACAGGCCAATTTGTCGCCACTGTCGCTGAAAATGTTTCAACATGTTGAAAGTTTTTCGGCAGTCGGCTGTAGTCACCTAATAAAATCGCCTAAGTGGGACAGGCCCATAAGGCAGCAACTCTACCGCTGTGCCACCATGCTACAGAGGGCCTGAGCTATAGGGAGAGGATGGGCAGCCTTGGAGTGCAGGAGGCTGAGGGGTGATCTCATAGAGGTGTATAAATAAGGTCATGAGCGGAATAAATAGGGTGACTAAAGAGAGTCTTCAGGCGAGGGAGTGTAAAGTTACATTGAGTGGATGGGAACAGAGCTGAGGTTCGAGTCACATCAGCCATGGTCACTGTACGTTGGAGCAGGAATGAGACTGCATCCTGCTCCTACTTTGTCTGTTTGTATATTCTGGCTTTGCCAGGTTGGGACACACCCTGAGCATGGGTTGATTAATCTTCCATAAAAACGGAGTGTAGGAAAATCAGGGAATGATTCACTTGGATCCATTGCAAACAGCCCACTCCAGATTGGCATTAACCTAGGCTTGGCAATGGGTCACCTGCAGTCCAGAAACAACCTTCTCCCATGTCTGACGAAGAGTCTCGACCCAAAATGTCACCCATTCCTTCTCTCCAGAGATGCTACCTGTCCAGCTGAATTACTCCAGCATTTTGTTTCTAGCTTCCTCGACCACCGTCTGCACCCCACCATCAAGCCTGTCCCAGTTAACAGCTTGGATGTCAGCCCTTCCATATGTTACATATCCCGATGGTGTTGGGTTCCATTGATTTCGAGGTCAGGGCAGGAGATACACCAGGGGCAGCATGGACAGGGATGGGAAGCAGGGTTACTCTGGGATAGTAGGGCAGGCAGAGTTCCCGGGCTGCTCCCTGTGGCAGAAGGAGCAGAGGACAGGGAGCAGACTGGAGCACCTCAAACACATCGCTCAGCATCTGTGTGGGACTGAGTCCACCACACCACCCCAGCCAAAGTCCACATATACATAGAAGATAGATACAAAATGCTGGAGTAACTCAGCGGGACAGGCAGCATCTCTGGAGAGAAGGAATGGGTGATGTTTCGGGTCGAGACCCTTCTTCAGACTGAGAGTCAGCGGAGAGGGAAACGAGAGATATAGATGGAACGTAGAACAAATGAATGAAAGATATGCAAAAAGCAACAAAAGCATAACAGCCCCACTCAACACATACTCATGTTTGCAAATGCACACTCTTACATGCACACACTCACTTACACGCACACTCGCATATACACACAGACACTCATACACAGACATACACAAACCCACACGTATCTACACACACTCATACAGACGCACACAAACACACACTCATATATACACACTCTCATTTACACACATACTTACACATACACACACTCACACATGCATGTAATCTCACACATTCTTACATTTTAATAAGGGGTAGGCTATTTAGGACTGAGATGAGGACAAACTTCATCCAGAGAGTTGTGAATATTTAGTTTAGTTTAGTTTAGAGATACAGCATGGAAACAGGCCCTTCGGCCCACCGGGTCTGCGCCGACTAGCGATCTCCGCACACTAACACTATCCTACACACACTAGGGATAATTTTTACATTTACCAAGCCAATTAACCTACAAACCTGTACGTCTTTGGAATGTGGGAGGAAACGGAAGATCTCAGAAAAAACACACGCAGGTCACGGGGAGAACGTACAAACTCCGTACAGACAGCACCCATAATCGGGATCGAACCTTGGTCTCCGGCGCTGCATTCGCTGTAAGGCAGCAACTCTACCGCTGCGCCACGGTGACTGCCTTCTGTGGAATTCTCTATCTTGCATCCACACACACACACAAACATGCCTTGCGCACATACACATGCGTACATACACACATGCAAGTGGTGCACAAGTATATTCTACACGAATATGCCAAACATGTCAACAAACACACACTAAAATATATTCTCCCTTTCTCTCTCATGCACGCACACAATGCACACACTCACACATACACCCCTACACCCACTCACACACACATCTGTGCACACATTCACAAGCACCCACACACTCACACATTCACGCACACACACATGTGCATGCACGCATACACACACTCATGCATGCACTCACTTGTGCACACTCACACATACACCCCTACACCCACTCACACACACATATGTGCACACATTCACAAGCACCCACACACTCACACATTCACGCATACACATGTGCATGCACGCATACACACACACAAGCACATACTCGCTTGTGCACACACTCGCCCATTCACACTCTCATTCACTCACTCCCTCCCCTCTTCCTCCCCCTCTCACTACTTCCTCCCTTCCTCTCCCCCTCTTCCTCACTCATTCACTCCCTCACACACTCACACTCACTCACCCACTCACACACACTGGCACTCACTCACACACTCACTCACCCACTCACACACACACACACACACACACACACTCACACTCACTCACACACACTCGCTTACTCACTTACACTGACTCACACTCACCCACTCACACACACTGACACTCACTCACACACTCACTCACACACACTCACACTCATTCACACACACTCACTCACACATTCACACACACACACTCACTCACACACTCACACGCACTGACACTCACTCACACACTCACACGCACTGACACTCACTCACCCACTCACTCACACACACACACACACTCACACTCATTCACACACACTCACTCACACACACACACACACTCACTCACACACACACACACACTCACCCACTCACACACTCACTCACTCACTCACTCTGCAGAATAGATCACGGTGAGCTAGAGGACGGTAACAATGAAGCATACAAAGATAAAAATATAATCAGGGGGGCCGTCGAACTGGTGGGAGAACGAGCAAGGGGGAGGGATGGAGAGGGGGTTACTTGAAGTTAGAGAAGTCAATGTTCATACCACTGGGGTGTAAGCTGCCCAAGCCGAATATGAGGTGCTGTTCCTCCAATTTGCGCTGGGCCTCACTCTGACAATGGAGGAGGCCCAGGACAGAGCGGTCAGTGTGGGAATGGGAGGGGGAGTTAAAGTGTTGAGCAACTGGGAGATCAGGCAGGTCCAGGCGGAGGTGTTCAGTGAAACGTTTGCCGAGCCTGTGCTTGGTCTCGCTGCTCTGTCGGAGTCCACGCCTTGAACTGGGGCCGGCTTGTATCTCAGTCTGTGCCCTGCCCAGCCCAGCCCACTCTGCCTCCGCTGGCGAGGAGACAGGTCGCAGGGTGCCAGGAGCCGGAGTGGAAAGACTTTGGGGAGAGAGTGTGGGCAACGATTCATGCGGGAAGAAGGTCTCTCTGGGCAGCGCTCACATCTGCAACCAATGTACCAGCAGTAGATAGAATTATTTCTGTGTTGGGGGAAGGGGTCATTTGTAGATGTTTCCTCCTATTTCTTTACTTAACCTCATTTGCCCCGAGTCTTCAATATGCCGCAGGCAGCGGGGTCTATCTGTCACCTCCGATGAGGCACACTCTGCCAAAGCTCACACACACACAAAGCTGCAACTTTGACACTTCAGCCCATTAAAGTGCCAAAGGCGCACTAAAAAGCCAGAAGTGCACCTCTGGAGAAGGGTCTCGACCCGAAACGCCACCTATTCTGCCTGACCCGCTGAGTTAAGGGCCTGTCCCACTTACGCAACCTTTACAGGTGACTGATGGGTCATACAGGTGACCCCTGGCGACATGTCGTGGGAGACCTCTCACGACCATAGTAGACCTCTCGCAACCATACAGCCTGCATGGTCGTGAGATGTCTCCAAAGAGTCGTAGAGTCTTTCTGGTCGCCGCTGAATTTTCAACATGTTGAAAATTTTGGCGACCTATGACGGGTGCCAGCAGTCGCCTGTAAAGGTCGCGTAAGTGGGACAGGCCCTTTACTCCAGCTTTTCGTGTCTATATTATTTTTATTACCTCACTGGTTTGGTCCCCGGTTTAGTGAGTGTACAGCGAAGGGGCTTACTTATAACACGGGTATCTCCAACGAGACAGTGCTAGAAAGGCACCTTGTTTGCACTGGAATTCCCACCGCCCCACCTCTCTCCCTCTCCCCCTCCCTCCCTCTTCCCCACTCTCTCCCCCTCTCTATCCCTCCCTACCCCCACCTTTTCTCCCTCCCCCCTCCTTCCATCAATGTAACGGAGGTAGAGTTCGGGGATAGGCCCAGTGTACGCCTGGAACAGTGATTGTTCGACGTACCCTACAAAGAGGCAGGCATAGCTGGGCCCCATGCAAGTGCCCATAGCTTTGGATTTGGAGGATATGGAAGGAGTCGAAGGAGAAGTTGTTGAGGATGAGGACCAGCTCTGCTAGGCGGAGGAGAGTATTAGTGGACGGAAAGTGGATGGTTCTGCGGCTGAGGAAGAAATGGAGGGGTTTAAGACATTCCTGGTGGGGGATGGAGGTGTAGAGTGACTGGACATCCATGGTAAAGATGATGTAGTGGGGGCCTGGAAAATGGAAGTCATTGAAGAGACGAAGAGCGTGTGAGGTGTCTTGGACACAGGTAGAGAGGGATTGGACCAGGGGGGATAGGAAGGAGTCGAAGTATGTGGAAATAAGTTCGGTGGGACATGAACAAGCAGAAACAATGGGTCTGCCAGGACAGTTCTGTTTGTGGATTTGGGAGAAGATAAAATCGGGTAGTACGTGGCCCTCTCTTGAAAACATCCAGTGAATTGGCCTCCATTGCCTTCTGTGGCAGAGATCTCCACAGATACACACTCACTGGGTGAAATACGTCTTTCTTCATCTCAGTCCTAAATGGATTAGCAAAAGGTCTCATCTAAAGGTCTCACCACATTCACCAAAGTAACCAAGGGAAAATACAAATAATTGCCTTCACAATGTACATGCAATCGTAGGTAGACACAAAAAGCTGGAGTAACTCAGCGGGCAGGCATCATCTCTGGAGTGTGATGTTTTGGGTCGAGACCCTTCTTCAGATTGGTTAGAGATAAGGGAAATTAGAGAAATAAACAGTGATGTGGAGAGATAAATGAATGAAAGATATGCAAAAAAGTAACGTTGATAAAGGAATCAGGCCATTGTTTGCTGTGTGCTAGGTGATCTTGACCTAATCTCCCGGTTTCAAAACACTTTAACTCCCTCTCCCATTCCCACGCAGACCTTTCAGTCCTGGGCCTCCTCCACTGTCAGAGTGCGGCCAAAAGCAAATTGGAGGCACAGCATCTCATATTTTGCTTGGGCAGCTTACAACACAGCGGTATGATATTGATTTCTCTAACTTCAAGTGACTCTTGCACTCCATCTCTCTCCACCCCTCCCCCACCCAAGTCATACCAGCCTCAAAGTCGTCTTGCTGAGTCTCATTGTCTGTAACTCATTTTCACCTAACCTTTGGCCGACAATGGCCTATTTCGTTTGTCATTGTTACTCTTTTGCATATCTTTCATTCATTTGTTCTATATCTCTCTCTATCACCGTCCATATCGCTAATTTCCCTTTCCCCTGACTCTCAGTCCGAAGAAGGGTCTCAACCCAAAATGCCACCTATTCATATTACTCCAGCTTTTTGTGTCTATCCATGTGCCTCTTAGCCTGGTGGATCTTTGCCTGAAATGGCCACTTGAGTCAGTTCAGGGCAGTCAATGATCACCAATTGCCAAAGGGTCTCATCTGTGATCCTCACAGTCACCAAAGTAACCAAGGGAAATTAAAATAATCTCCCGCTCAAAGTACATGTTATAGTGCTTTAAGATCTTGCGCTGGACCAACACATGGCTCAAGTTCCCCAGTGTAATACGGCAAGACATTCAATGTGTGTATGCACATGTGAGTGTCTGTGTGCATCTACATATATGTATGTGTATGCATCTGTGTGTATGTCTGCAAATATGTGTGCAGGGTTCTACACATATGTGTGTGTCTGCACTCTGTGTATGTTCACATGTGAGTGTATGATGTATTTGCACATGTGTGAGTGCATATGTGTGGGTTGATTTGTATGAGTCTACATGTTTCCATGTGTGTGCCCAAGCGTGCATGTGCGTATGTAGCAGGGGCTATGGACTATAACTAATTACCGGAGCAGCCCCCCCTCAACCGGGAGTGCCGGCGCCTCCTCAGATAATGACTTGAACTCTTTCTATGCACGATTTGAGGCAGGCAACATCACCTCTAGCTCACCGGCTAACAACAACACTGCCAGCGTGCTGGCTAGCGAGGCTGGAGGGAGGCACACCGCTGGGGATGTGCACACATTCTCGGTGTCCGAGCACGACGTGAGGAGGGCTCTGACGCATGTGAACACGAGGAAAGCTGAAGGCCCAGATGGTATATCTAGGCCAGTACTAAAGTCCTGTGCTACTCAGCTAGCTCCAGTGTTCACCACAATATTCAACCTCTCCCTGACCAAGTCCATGGTCCCTGCCTGCTTCAAGAGATCCACCATTGTACCAGGGCCTAAGAATGCCTCTCCAGCCTGCTTGAATGACTACCGACCAGTGCTCCTCACCTAAGTGGTCATGAAATGCTTCGAGAGGCTGATCAAGAACCTCATCTGCGCCTTCCTCCCTCACACCATGGACCCGCTGCAGTTCGCATACCGTCAAAACAGATCCACGGATGATGCGGTCTCCCAGGTTCTGCACACCGCTCTCTCTCACCTTGACAGCCAGAAGGGGGGCTGTGTGAGGATGCTCTTCATAGACTTCAGTTTGGCCTTCAATACCATAGTCCCCACCAGACTTGCTGAGAAGCTGCTGGAATTGGGGCTGAACACTCCCCTGTGTGCCTGGGTCCTGGACTTTCTCACCGCCAGGCCCCAGGTGGTCAAGATGGGGAGACATACCTCCAACCCCCTCACCCTGAACACAGGATCCCCCCAGGGTTGAGTCCTCAGCCCCCTACTGTACTCCCTGTACACACATGACTGTGTGGCCAGGTTCAGCTCCAAATCCATCATCAAGTTTGCTGATGACACTGTGGTGGTGGGGCTGATCTCAGATAACAATGAGAAGGCCTACCAGGAGGAGGTGGCTGATCTGGCACTCTAGTGTCAGAATAACAGCCTCCTCTTGAATGCCACAAAAACTAAGGATTGTGGACTTTTAGAAGGGCACAACAACCGAGGACGTACACGCCACTGGAGATTAATGGGGCTACTGTGGATAGGGTGAGCAGCTTTAAATACCTGGGAGTCCACATCACCGACCATCACCGAGGATCTGACATGGACATCACACGCTGCCGCACTGGTGAGTAAGGCAAGGCAGCGCCTTTACCACCTCAGGCAGCTGAGGAAATCCAGAGTCTCTCTGAGGACCCTTCTACTTTGGTGCTGTAGAAAGTATCCTGTCCGGAAACATCTCGATCTGGTTTGGAAACTGTTCTGCCCAGGACAAGAAGGCTCTGCAGAGAGTAGTGCGTTCAGCCAAACACACTATGGGAACTACACTCACCCCCCTGCAGGATCTATACACCAGGGGGTGCAGATCCAGAGCCAGCAAGATAAGGAAGGACCCCTACCACCCCAGCAACGGACTGTTCCAGCTGCTACGGTCAGGCAATCGCCTCCGCTGTCACGCTGTGAAAACAGAGAGGGTGAGACAGAGTTTCTTCCCACAGGCCGTCAGGACTGTAAACTCTAATCTCACCAGGGACTAATTTACTGTTGTGTCTTTTTTTTAAATGTAAATACTCATTCTGTTCTGTTCTGTTGTTTCGCACAATCCCGCAGGCATTGCCACTTTCATTTTTCTGTATATCTTGTATGTGTATGTGACAAATACAGTTGACTAGATGTGACTTTTGTGTGTCCATGTGGGTGCGCATGTGTGTGTGTATTTAAATGTGGGTATGTTGCAGTACACAGACAATACTTGAATTTGAGCAAAAACCAGAAGTGCTGGAGGAACTGAGCGGGCCAGGCAGCATCTATGGTGGGATTAGACAGCTGGGACAATACTTGCATTCACATGGGCTGAAAGGTCACGTTCCGAGCCATTTTTGACGTGTTTGCTGAAGCAGACGAGGGGAAGATTAGCTACAATCCACGGCTGCAAGGCCAAGGCCAAGGCCCTGCATAGCCGGCCTCTGTCCCAGCACACAGGCCTGCCAACAAAAGGAGTGCTGTCTGTACGGAGTTTGTACATTCTCCCTGTGACCACGTGGGTTTTCTCCGAGATCTTTGGTTTTCTCCCCACTCCAAAGACGTACCGGTTTGAAGGTTAATTGCTTGGTGTAAAGTGTAAAATTGTCCCTATTGTGTGTAGGATAGTGTTAATGTGCGGGGCTCGCTGTTCGGCGCGGACTCGGTGGGCCGAAGGGCCTGTTTCTGCGCTGAATCTCTAAACTAAGGCTAAGCTAAACTAAACTAAACTAAACTAAACTAATTTAAACGGTGTGTGACCAAACCCTGGATACTGGCGATTACTCCCCAGATCATGTCAGCCACTGAGCAATGAAGGCTGGCATTGGTGCTGAAATACAAGTACCCCCTCTCTGGCCATCACGGCCTATGGTCAGTTGAGCAAAATATCTCAGAACTGGCAAAAAACGTCATGATCTTCCAGCGGCAGTAATCCTGTCCTCTGAGATGCGTCTGGATTACCAGAAGAACAAGGCAGTGAACAAGCTGAAGAAGGGTCTCGACCCGAAACGTCACCCATTCCTTCTCTCCAGAGATGCTGCCTGTCCCGCTGAGTTTACTCCAGCGTTTTGTGTCTATCTTCGGTTTAAACCAGCATCTGCAGTTCCTTCCTACACAATACCATTAAAGCACCCCCACAAAAACCTTAAAAACGTGCTGGAAGGAGTTGAACCAACATCAGAGGAAACAGCATCTCATATTTCATTTGGGCAGCTTACAGCCCAGTGGTATGAATATTGATTTCTCTCACTTCATGTAGCCCCGGCATTCCCTCAATCTCTATCCCCCCCCCACCCAAGTCACACCAGCTTCTCATTTTCACACTACAAACGGCTTACAACGGCCTGTTTCCTTTATCTTCGTTACTCTTTTGCATATCTTTCATTCTTTGTTCTTTATCTCTCCTCATCACCGTCTATATCTCTCGTTTCCCTTATCCCTAACCATTCTGAAGAAGGGTCTCGACCCGAAACGTCACCCATTCCTTTTCTCCAATGATGCTGCCTGTCCCGTTGAGTTAGACATAGAAAATAGGTGCAGGAGGAGGCCATTCGGCCCTTCGAGCCAGCACCGCCATTCATTGTGATCATGGCTGATCGTCCCCTATCAATAACCCGTGCCTGCCATCTCCCCATATCCCTTGATTCCACTAGCCCCTAGAGCTCTCTTAAATCCATCCAGTGACTTGGCCTCCACTGCCCTCTGTGGCAGGGAATTCCATAAATTCACAACTCTCTGGGTGAAAACGTTTTTTCTCACCTCAGTCTTAAATGACCTCCCCTTTATTCTAAGACTGTGGCTCCTGGTTCTGGACTCGCCCAACATTGGGAACATTTTTCCTGCATCTAGCTTGTCCAGTCCTTTTATAATTTTATATGTTTCTATAAGATCCCCCCTCATCCTTCTAAACTCCAGTGAATACTAGCCTAGTCTTTTCAATCTTTCCTCATATGACAGTCCCGCCATCCTAGGGATCAATCTCGTGAACCTACGCTGCACTGCCTCAATCACAAGGATGTCCTTCCTCAAATTAGGAGACCAAAACTGTACACAATACTCCAGATGTGGTCTCACTCAGATGTGGTAACAAAAGAGTTACTCCAGCTGTTTGTGTCTAACATCAGTATCCTCACTGAGGACCACACCGGGTTATGAACTTAGTTACATGCAGAGTTATCGAGTCATATGGCAAGGAAATGGGTCCAGCTCATCCATGCCGATCAAGATGCCCCATCCAAGCTACTCCCAAATACCCATGTTTGGCCCACATCCTTCTAAACCTTTCCGATCCATGTATCTGTCCAAATGTCTTCTAAGTGTTGTTACAGTATCTGCATCAACTACCTCCTCTGGCAGCTCATAAGTTCTAGGTGCAGAATTCGGTCATTTGGCCCATGAAGTCTACTCCGCTATTTAATCATGGCTGGTGTGTCTCTCCCTCTCAAACCCATTCTGCTGTCTTCTCCTCATAACCCCCGACAACCTTACTAATCAAAATTATGTCAATCTGCATCTTAAAAATATCCATTGACTTGGTCTTCACAGCTATCTCTGGCAATGAAGTCCACAGATTCACCATCCTTTGACTAAATAAATTCCTCCTCATCTCCTTTCTGAAGGTATGTCCTGTTATTCTGTGCCCACTGGTCCTAGACTCTCTCACTAGTGGATACATCCTCTCCACATCCACCTCTACCCCAGCCTTTCACTATTCAGTACGTTTCAATGAGGTTCCTCATCCTTCTAAACTCCAGCAAAGTACATGCCCAGTGCCTTCAAACGCTCATCATATGTTAAGCCAATCATTCCTGGAATCATTCTTGTAAATATACTAAATATAGCTCATTCCATCTTCACACGACCCTCTGTGTGATAACATTATTAAATCTTCACCTTCTCACCTTAAATATGTCCTCTAAGTCTTGATTTCCGTACTCTGGTAAAAGACCTTATGTATTTCCCTCGTGGTTTTGTAAGATCTGTGGGCCACATTGATGAATCACTTTGTTTGCATGCCCGACTCCAGATTCCTGAAGCAGGCATTCTCTTCCATAACAGAAAGACACCACCAGTGGGCAGAGGAAAAGATAGAAGACGTTGATTAACATGGAGAAGGAGCATTTGGGATGGTCCCACTGAATTACTCCAGCTCAATCTCCAGGGAAAGCTCACAAAATCAGAGTGCTAAAGTTGATCATATCCGCCCCTGCTATTCAAACATTTCCACCATAACATCACCGTACACTGCCCCTTCCTCACTGTATATCCCGCTGAAACCAACCCCAGGCCTTGTTGCCTCTGGAGAACTATTCCAACTCCTCTTGCTTGGCTTCCCTTAGTCACACGTTTAGTTTAGTTTAGTTTAGTTTAGAAATACAACACGGAAACAGGCCCTTCGGCTCACCGGGTCCGCGCCGACCAGCGATCCCCACACACTAACACTATCCTACACACACTAGGGACAATTTACACTTACACCAAGCCAATGAAACTACAAACCTATACGTCTTTGGAGTGTGGAAGGAAACCGAAGTTATCGGGGAAAACCCCACGCAGGTCACGGGGAGAACGTACAAACTCCTTACATACAGCACCCGTAGTCGGGATCGAACGAGACTCTGGCGTCAAACGTGTTCCAAGTCATACGTGTCCCAACTCATACGCGTCGCACCTCACGCGCGTGTTCCATAGAAACATAGAAAATAGGTGCAGGAGTAGGCCATTCGACCCTTCGAGCCAGCACCGCCATTCAATATGATCATGGCTGATCATCCAGAATCAGTAACCCGTTCCGGCTTTATCCCCATATCTCTTGATTCCCTTAGCCCTAAGAGCTAAATCTAAAACATCCAGCGAATTGGCCTCCACGGCCTTCTGTGGCAGAGAATTCCACAGATTCACAACTCTCTGGCTGAAAACGTTTTCCTCATCTCAGTCCTAAATGGCCTGCCCCTTATTCTTAAACTGTGACCCCTGGTTCTGGACTCCCCCAACATCACTGAAAATTTTCCACAGCTACCCTGTCCAATCCTCTAAGAACATTATATGTTTCAGTAAGATCCCCTGAATTCCAGCGAATACAAGCCCAGTCGACCCATTCTTTCATCATATGCCAGTCCCGCCATCTTGGGAATTAACCTGGTGTACCTACGCTACACTCCCTCAATAGCAATAATGTCCTTCCTCAAATTAGGAAACCAAAACTGCACACAATACTCCAGATGCGGTCTCACCAGGGCCCTGTACAACTTCAGTCGGACCTCCTTGCTCCTCAACGCAAATCAACTCACCCAAATCCTCTCGCAATGGAGGCCAACGTGCCATTTGCTTTCTTCACTGCCTGCTGTACCTGCATGCTTACTTTCAGTGACTGATGTACAAGGACACCCAGGTCTCGTTGCACCTCCCCTTCTCCTTATCTGACATCATTCAGACAATAATCTGCCTTCCTGTTCTTGCCACCATGGTGGATAATCACATGTATCCACATTATACTGCATCTGCCATGCTTCTGCCCACTCACCCATCCTCTCCAAGTCACCCTGCAGTCTCATAGCATCCTCCTCGCAGCTCACACTACCACCCAGCGTTGTGTCATCTGCAAACTTAGAGGTTTTACATGAAATCTCCTCGTCTAAATCGTTAATATATCTTGTAAACAACTGTGGTCCCAGCACCGAGCCTTGTGGCACCCCACTAATCACTGCCTGCCATTCTGAAAAGGATCTGTTAATTCCTACTCTTTGCTTCCTGTCTGCCAACCAGTTCTCTATCCATGTCAATACCCTGTCCCCAATACCACGTGCTCTAATTTTGCACACTGATCTCTTGTGTGGGACCTTGTCAAAGGCTTTGTGAAAGTCCAGATACACCGCATCCACTGGCTCTCCCTTATCCATTCTACTTGTTACATCCTCAAAAAATTCCAGAAGATTAGTCAAGCATGATGTCCCCTTCATAAATCCGTGCTGACTTTGACTGATCACTGCTTTCCAAATGCGCTGCTATAACATCTTTAATAATCGACTCCAGCATCTTCCCCACTACCGATGTAAGGCTAACTGGTCTACAATTGTGTTTCATTTCTGATTTTAATTTTGGGTAGCACAGTGGTGCAGCTGGTAGTGCCCAGAGACCCGGGTTCGATCCTGACCTTGGGTGCTGTCTGTGTGGAGTTTGCACGTTCACCCTGTGAATATACAGTCCTATGACTATGACGTACTTTGTGGCAATACGATGTCAGATTATGGTAAGAAGGAACTGCAGATCCTGGTTTATACTGAAGATAGCATCTCTGGAGAAACGGAAATGGTGACATTTTTGGCTGAAAAGGGCCTTTTCTCCAGAGGCTGCCTGACCCACTGAGTTACTGCAGCTTTTTGTGTCTTATCTTCAGATTATGGTGGACTTTCCCCTCGGAGTGAGTGAGGAAGACTGCCAGCCCTCTGACAGGAGGGAGCCCTCTCTGAAGGGGAGGCAAAGCACAAAGCTTGTCCTGGGAGCTGACTAAGTAATGGACCACCCCGACTGTCCATCACATGTCCAGGGAAAGTTCGGATGGTCCCAGCCTCTGCTGCAGCTTACCTGATCTCCCAGTTGCTAAACACATTGACTTCCCCTCCCATTCCCACACTGACCTTTCTGTCCTGGGCCTCCTCCACTGTCAGAGTGAGGCCCAGCGCAAATTAGAGGAACAGCACCTCATATTTTGCTTTGGCAGCTTACAACCCAGTTCTCTCCATCCCTTCCCGTTTGCAGTTCTCCGACCAGTCTGACTGTCCTCCTAATTAAACTTTATCTCTGTATGCTTTGTTGTTAACTTCTCCGAGCTAACAATGATCTATTCTAAAGATGGACACAAAATGCTGGAGTAACTCAACGGACCAGGCAACATCTCTGGAGAAAAGGAATTCCTGCTATAGTTACTTCAGCTTTTTGTGTCTATCTTCGGTCGGTTTAAACCAGCATCTGCAGTTTCATCCTACACAAATATCTATTCTACATTCTTCCTTGATTCGCATCCCCTTTGAAGTCTCTGTTTCACACTTTACACTTCCTTATCTCTGTTTCTTCCTCTCATAGTCACAGAGTCATAATTCGGTTCCTGTGGGCGCTGCTAGTCGGCTGCCTCTCCTGCAGCGGGTTCATTGTTTCGACTTTTTTTGTTTTGTTAGTATGTCCAAAAGTATGTTTTAGTGTTTCTCTGTATGTCTTGTTGGGGGGTGGTGGGGGGGGGGGGGGCAATAGGGATAACCGTTTCCAGGCACCCACCTCGACTGAGATCCGACTTTCTTCCTTGTCGCGTCTTCACACCCCCCTTCCTCGTGGCCTTACAGCTGGTTTGGTGCGCCTTTCCCGGAGTCGGGCCGAGAGCTTCAACAGCGGCGCAGCAGGGACTTTAACATCGTGGAGCGGGGCGACCCCTCACCGGGGGTCACCGGAGAAGCGCTCAGACGCTGGCCTGCGGCCTACAACATCTTGGAGCCTCGGTCTGTGGAGCTTCTGGCGGCGGGCGTGGAGTGGACCTTTCATCATGGAGCGGGCGATCCCTTGCCGGGGGTCACCAGAGAAGAGCTCCGACCGCCGGCCTGCGGCCTACAACATCTGGAAGCCGCGGTCTCCGGTAAGGAGGTGGAGGAGGAGGACTGTGTGAACTGTATTGCCTTCCACCACAGTGAAGAATGCTGTGGTGGATGTCTGTGTTAAATTATATTGTGTATTGTGTCCTTGTTTAATTGTAACGCTGCATGGTAAATTTTACTTCGGAGTCACGTGAGTGATTCCGTGAAGAACCCCGTCAGTCGGCATGCGCGTCATTACGTCTGACGCATGGCGCAGAGACCAGCTCGGAGGACAGAGCTCCTCCAGCGGTAAGTTTAAAAACCTCAGGTAAGTGTTAAACTTAGTGTGAGGTCGGCTTCTGCACTTGTTAATTCTTGATGCAGGAGGGCAAGTCCAAGCATGGAGAAGTCGTTGCGAGCAAGGCGAGTCATTTTGAAAATTACCAAGGACCACGGGAGTGCGGGTAGCGGACGGCCGCCTAGCTCATCTATGGAGTCGCCAGTTGTTAAACCAGCGACTGCAGGCTTGGGGTCTGAGGACGCAGGGCTACGCCGGTAGGGCGTAAGGCCACCAGCAAGTCTGCACGGCCGATAAATTCGGACGAGTCTGGTCGGGAGGGTTCTCCTCCAGGAAGAGATACAGTGTATGGGCAGTTATCCACGGTGGAGCACCTGTTGGGGAGGATGCTCGCATCAAGAGCGCAGGTCTCTCCAAGAGCCAGTGCCAGCAGCGCCTATTACAGGGCTGCCTAATGTCTCCCTCGAGGAGGAGGTTAGCGTACCAGGTCAGGGCGAATCTGACGCCGACTCTGAGGGGTTAGTATTGGAGGCTGCCCCGAGGGACGAAAGTCATAGAGCTGGAGGTCCCATTCCTGGCAGCGAAATTTGCCGTCCCGACAGACTCGGGAGAGCCGCTGGGTGAGGATTTGGCTGCCACGATAAATTATCTAGCCTCACACCAGCTCCAGGAGCTCACTATGGATGCCACAGCCCGCAAATACGATACTCCGGCCAATTGTGTTCTGTTGAAGGTGCCGGCAGTAAATCATTCCATCTGGGGCCAAATGGGAGTAGGCATCAGGGCACAGGAGATGAAGTTGCAGAGGGTGTTGAAGCTACCGGCTTCCGGTATTACGGTGTTTGGGAGGTCGGTGGATGGGGGGCACCTGTCTGAGATACAGCAGGATGCCCTGGCTCTCATGTGCAATGTGCACTTTGAAATAAACTGCCGTAGAAAGAGCGCCATCCGCCTCACGATTAATCCGAAAATCGCTGCCTCTGCAAGCCCATCAATGTCCAGCCACCAAATCTTTTATTTGGAGAAGACCTCGCGAAGCGGGTGAAGGAATTGGACGACGAGGCAAAGACCGTGGGGCTCATTAAGGTGCCACTGACCGGCAAAACACTGCGGAGGCAGCACCCCTACAAGCGGTTTGCCGAAACCGGGGCCGGGCAAGGACCAAGTCGGTCTTTCAATGTGCGCAACTGGCGCACTCCTCCAGGAGCACGAATAACTATGCCGTTTCCCACCAGAGCCAGGGGACAAAGACCACCGGTAACCATGGAGGTAGGTGGGTCTGGTGCTTGTAGAAACATGTTCAGGGAGAGTCACCTACCAGTTGGGGGAAGGTTACACTGGTTTCTGAAAGAATTGTATTGGATAACATCCGAATTGTTCATACTGCAAGCAATACAAGGGTTTAACATTTAATTCATTGCAAATTTGTGTCCACCTACACAACATTCACCCAGAAGGGCACTTGTGTTCTCACAAAAAGAGAATTTGTAGGTTCAGGCTTAAATTGAGAAATTGTATCTCAAAGGTGTAATTGAAAAGACAGTTTGGCAACCTCATCAATTCGTATCTAACATATTTCCTAAACCAAAGAAAGATGGTGGTAGTTGGATCATTTTGGACCTGACGGACGTTAATCCGTTTATGCAGTATAGGCATTTCAAGATGGAAACTTTTGCCACTGCCAAGCAATTGGTTTCCAAAGGGTGTTATATGGCATGTATAGATCTTAAGGATGCATATTACTCAGTGCCTGTTCGTAAAGACCATCGGAGGTATTTCAAATTTAGTTGGATGAGGCAGTTGTGGCAATTTAAAGCACTGCCTAATGGGTTAACCTCAGCCCTAGATTATTTACAAAACTGTTGAAACCAGCATTGGGGCTACTCCGGGTTCAGGGTCATATTGTAATGGCTTACTTAGATGATATCTTTTGGGAAAACTCGGGAAGCAGCTGGGGTATCTGTTGCAGCTGTTAAACTCATGTTTGAGAGTCTGGGTTTCTAATTCATCCAACTAAATCAAAATTGATACCGGTTAAAGTTATTGATTATCTGGGCTTCACAGTTAATTCAACTCACATGTCTGTAACTCTACGCAAGGGCAAGAGTTTAGATTTAATTGAAGGCTGTATCAAGCTCATAGCAGAGCAATCACCTTCAATTAGGCATGTGGCCAGCTTGATTGGCAAATTGGTAGCAGCCTTTCCAGCTGCACAGTATGGAACCTTTGCATTACCAACACTTACAGAGATCAAAGGTACAGACACTAAGGAATCATGCAGGCCATTACAGCAGACACATGCATTTACCAACGGAAGCAATTGCTGAAATTCAATGGTGGATTAGGAACATTTCGAATGGTCCCAGCAAAATCAGTTGTTATACAGACTGACGTTAGTGCCCTAGGTTGGGGGGCTACTGATACCATCTCTAGCAGTGGGGGCAGATGGAATGTGCATGAGGCATTTATTCTTCAATCACATGGAATTAATTATTTAGAGTTACTGGGAGCATTTTATGGGCTTAAGGCTTATTGTACCACCAAGCATCACTTACATGTTCAGATTCAAATTGACAACACCACGGCAGTGGCGTATGTGAATTATATGGGTGGAATCAAGTCGCAATCTTGTGACAGATTGGCTAACATTATTTGGCATTGGTGCATTAAAAGAAACATTTGGGTTTCAGCTGTTTACTTGCCGGGCAGGTTCAACATGGTGGCAGACACCAGATCACGCAAATTCAATGACAACACAGAATGGATGTTGAATCATGAAGTATTTAATAAGATTGTTGTTCGATATGGGATGCCAGATATCGATTTGTTTGCATCCAGACTCAATCACCAGGTGCCGAAGTATGTTTCATAGGAACCAGACCCGGGGGCAGTAGCGGTAGATGCTTTCGCGCTACATTGGGGAGGACTGTTTATATATGCATTTCCCCCATTCTGCCTCATCAGTCGGTGCTTGACTAAAATAAAGCAGGACTCCGCTTCTGGAGTTTTGGTGGTGCCCGACTGGCCTACACTGCCATGGTTTCCTCTCATTCGGACATTATATCTCAGCCAATTATGGTGGTTCCAAAATGTCATAATCTATTGGTAAACCCTGTGACTGGAGATCAACACCCATTGTGTGATCGTATTCATTAGTTAATTTGCAGGTTTTAAGGAGACCATACCTGGGTCTGGGATTATCCAATCGCATCGCGGATATCATCACCTCATCCTGGAGGGATAGTACAAAAAAGCAGTATCTCTCTTATATCAGGAAGTGGGAGGCGTTTTGCATAAAAGGGAATATTACTTACCACACAGTTTCCATCCCAGATGTGTTAGAGTTTCTCTCTAAATTGTATTTTGATGACGGTTTAAGTTATAGTGCCATCAATACTGCCAGGAGTGCTCTGTCATCGTATTTATGTTTGGGGTCAGAACTACAGTCTGTAGGATCTCATCCATTAATATCTCGATTTATGAAGGGTGTTTTTAATTCCAATCCCCCAGGCCTAGATATACAGAAATCTGGGATGTCAGTGTGGTACTCACGCTGCTTCGACAGTGGGGTCCAGCCACATCCTTGTCTTTGGTAAACATTACCTTGACGTTGGTTATGCTCATGGCGTTAGTGTCAGCGCAGAGGGTTCAGACTCTGCAAAAATTCAGACTGGATAGAATGTTGTCATCTGGGAATGACGTGTTATTCTACATATATGATCTCATTAAACAGAGCAGACCAGGGGTGTCAGGAGTCAAGCTTCTACTGTCACCATATCCCACGGACTTACGACTGTGTGTGGTGGCGCACTTACGGTCTTATATTGAGGTCACCAAGGGCCTCAGAGGATCGGAAGTACAATTGTTTGTTAGCCACAAAAAGCCACATGGGAAAGTGTCCGTCCAGACCATCTCAAGATGGCTGAAACAAGTATTGGGATTTGCAGAAGTTAATACTGACAATTTAAAATCTCATTCCACCAGGGCGGCATCAACGTCAGCAGCGAGGCCAATGGACGTCCCTCTAGACCAAATCCTCGAGGCCGCAGGATGGTCAAATGAACTGACTTTTCACAGGTTTTACAATAAACCACTTGCTGAAACCAGGGTGTTCGCCCATTCTATTTTAAGTTCTGTTTCCTAGCTTCCCCTGGGGCACAGGGGTCGCTATTGTATTTTCTTTTGTTTGTGAATTAAAGCAACATGTTAATCTGTACCATGTTTCATTGTATTGCTCATTATTCACTCCTCCTGAGTCAACTGATGTAGTGTGAGAAGCCTGGATTCGTATCTACGGCATGAAATCACAGAGCTTTGAATTCTTCACGGAATCACTCACGTGACTCCGAAGTAAAATAGTAAGATTAAACGAGTACTTACCAGTTTGAAGTTTGATCTTTATTTTATGAGGGATTACGATGAGCGATTACGTGCCCACCGCTCCCGGCCCTCAATATTATAAAGGTCAACTGGAAGGTCTGTTTTATATTCTTATTATGTTACTTCAGTTACGTTTTATCTGTGGTTTCACACCGCTGCTTTGAAGATTGACGCGAATGCTGACTGACGGGGTTCTTCACGTAATCGCTCATCGTAACTCCTCATAAAATAAAGATCAAACTTCAAACTGGTAAGTTCTCGTTTAATCTTACTATTACATTTCACTGCACCTTATGGTGCATGCGACAAATACATTTGAACTTGAACTTGAACTTAAATCAAGTGATACAGTGTGGAGACAGGCCCTTCGGCCCAACTTGCCCACACATGTCCCAGCTATACTAGTCCCACCTGCCTGCGCTGAGTGCATATCCCTCCAAACCTCTCCTACCCCTTCCCATGTACTCTCCCCTGACTCTCAGTCGAAAGAAGGGTCTCGACTCTGGACACGAAACATCACCCATTCCTTCTCCCTGGAGATGCTGCCTGTCCCACTGAGTTACTCCAGCATTCTGTGTTCATCCTTGGGTTGCAACGAGTTGCTGGAAACGGCATGAGGGCTTTTCAATGACAGCCCCGTTTCCCTGCTATTCCCTTATTGTGCATTGCAGATTAGGCAGCCTCGGTTATTGAAGTAACTAGATCTCATTATAGTCAGTCGACTAACGGCCTGTCACAGTGGCTTTAGCTTGTCTGCGTACAGTAAATGTATTAATACCACAGGCTCCACTGAGAGCCGTTCCCCTCCAACTGACTGCCTTGCCTCGGCCAATATAAACATTTTATCACGAGTTCAGAGGTGAGAAAGGGCTACTTTCTTCCGTGGGTCGGAAATAATTTGTTGTCTCGAGACCCGGCGGGGCAGGTGGGCCGAGAACCAAGGGTCAGATATTCTGGCCCTCCCGGGTTGTCTGTTGCTCAGTGGCCACCTGTGTATACAGAGCCCGAGCCTCCCACACTAGTACAGCGGTCTCTCGCTGAAAGTCATCGAGCCCCAGCCCGACCCTGCTCCTCCCCTCTCCACTCCCCTCCTCTCCCTCCACTCCGCTCCTCCACTCTCTCCTCCTCCCCTCCTCCCCTTTCCACTCCTCGCCTCTTCTCCGTTCCTCTCCTCCCCTCTCCTCTCCTCCCTTCTCTCTCTAAGCCGCTCCCCTCTCCTCTAATCCCATCTCCCCTCCTTCCCTCCCCTCCTCCCCTCCTCTTCTGTCCTCTCTTCTCCTCCCCTTCTCAGCTCTCTTCTCCTCTTCCCCTGTCCCCTCCCCTCCTCTCTTCCTCTCCTCCTCTCCTCCCCTATCCTCTACTCTTGTCTCTCCTCTCCTCCCTTCCCTCCTCTCCCCTCTCCTTCCCCTCCTCTCCCCTCTCCTCCCCTCTCCTCTCCTCCCCTTTCCTCCTCCCTCCCCTCCTACTCCTCTCTTCTCCTGTCCTCCCCTTCTCAGCTCTTCTCCTCCCATGTCCCCTCCCCCCCTCTCCTCTCCTCTCCTCCTCTCCCCTCTCCTCGAATCTGCTCTCCTCTCTTCTCCTCTCCTCCCCTTCTCAGCTCTCCTCTCCTCCTTCCCTGTCCCCTCCCTTACTCTCCTCCCCTCCTCACCTCTAGTCTCTCCTCTCCTCTCCTCCCTTCCCTCCTCTCCTCCCCTCTCCTATCCTCCCCTTCACAGCTCTCCCCTCCTCTCCTCTCCTCTTCCTCTCCTCTCCTCTCCCCTCCTCCTCTCCTCTCCTCTCCTCTCCTCTCCTCCCATCCCTCCCCTCCCCTCCTCATCTCTCCCTCCCCTCACCTCCCCACCCCAACACAAACTGCCTCTGTTGACCTGAGAATGCAATTAGGAAGATGGGAGGCAGCAAGGAATGATTTAAATTCATCTGGCAGGAAACCATCCCTGGAAAAGCACCAAGTATTCACCACATTAACCAATGCAAAGAACAACCTGCATAAAAAACAGATTACAACTCTTCCCCCACCCAGCTCCTTCATCATCTGCATTATAAATGCAAACTCATGTTCCTTTTGATGGCTGCACATTAGTCTTATTCACAAGTAAATTTTATAATTAGTTGAATCTATCCGTAACCACATTTTGGCTCATGTCTCTGTAATCTAAAGCACTGGGTGGCATGGTGGTGCAGCGGTAGAGTTGCTGCCTACAGCGCTTGCAGCGCCAGAGACCTGAGATCGATCCCGACTACGGGTCTGTACGGAGTTTGTACGTTCTCCTAGTGACCGTGTGAGTTTTCTCCAAGATCTTCAGTTTCATCCCACATTCAAAAGGCCTAGAGGTTTGTTAATTGGCTTGTTATAAGTGTAAATTGTCCCCAGTGTGTGTAGGGTAGTGTTAGTGTGCGGGGATCGCTGGTCAGTGCGGACTCGGTGGGCCGAAGGGCCTGTTTCTGCTCTGCATCTCTAAACTAAATTAAACTAAGCATCTAGTCAACCATTTGTTAAGAAACCTCGCAGTAGTCAGCAGATCAGGCTGTGGAAAGATATGGAGGTAGATGCTGGTTTAAACCGAAGGTAGACACAAAATGCTGGAGGAATTCAGCGGGACAGGCAGCATCTCTGGAGAGAAGGAAAAGGTAATGTTTCGGGTCGAGACCCTTTTCAGACTGAAAGTTAGGGGAGAGGGAAACAAGAGATAGAGACAGTGATACATATATAGAGAGAGAGAGAACAAATGAATGAAAAATATGCAAAAAGTACAGGTAAGAAAAGGTACCGAACAAATCAGAGCAGGCTCTGAAGAACAAGGAAAGGTGGAACTCACAAACATCCATGGTTGGTTGTGGAAGTTTAGTTTAGAGATACAGCGCAGAAACAGGCCCTTCACCCTACCGAGTCTGCACCGACTAGCGATCCCCGCACACTAACACTATCCCACACACACTAGAGACAATTTACAATTTTACCAAGCCAATTAACCTTCAAACCTGTACGTCTTTGGAGTGTGGGAGGAAACCAGAGATCTCGGAGAAAACCCACACAGGTCACAGGGAGAACGTACAAATTCCGTACAGACGGCACCCGTAGTTAGGATGGAACCCGGGTCTCTGGCGCTGTGAGGCAGCAACTCTACCGCTGCGCCACCGTGCTGCCAGTGACATCAAAGTGAAACTAGCCGGACGACTACGGTGGGGGAGGGACAGAGAGAGAGGGAATTCAAGGGTTACTTGAAACCAGAGAGAGATAGGGTGTGGAAAGATCGGAAGAGTTCACAGTTCAGGTCAATGGCCTTTCGTCAGAATGATGAGAAAGTTGGGCACCAAATGTGTTTGAAGGTGCAGGGTATAGGACAAAAAGCTGAATATCAAAAAGAGGATAAGAGAGATGAGAGATGTAATTGGAATGAGAAATAAATGCTGGAACTGTGAGGAATAAAACGTAGAAAATAAAATACAAGCTGCTGGAAATTCTCCACAGACTCTCCCTCAGAACCCACGACGTTGACCTTAAACAATGACTCTGTTTTTATTCCCACATATTACTTATAAGGAAAGGTTGGGCAAACCTGCATTGTTTTCTTGGGAATGTGATGATTGAGAGGCGACCTTGAAGAAGTATATGGACCTCATGTACAAAGCTCCCTGAAGGTAGCAACACTGGTAGATAGAGTGATAAAGAAAGCATATGGTATGATTGCTTTTATTTGGTCAGTGCATTGAGTATAAGTCATGAAGTCAAGATGCAGCATTATAAAACTTTAATGGACTTTAATAGTGTCTTTATACTTTAATACTTACTGAATAGTGAAAAGCCTGGATAGAGTGAATGGGGAGTGGTTGTTTCCACTAGTGTGAGAGTCTAGGACCAGAGGGCACAGCCTCAGAATTAAAGGACATACCTTTAGAAAGGAGACGAGGAGGAATTTCTTTAGTCAGATGGTGGTGAATCTGTGGAATTCATTGCCACAGAAGGCTGTGGAGGCGAAATCAATGGATATTTTTAAGGTGCAGATTGACAGATTCTTGATTAGTGCGGGAGTCGGGTTATGGGGAGAAGGCAGGAGAATGGGGTTGAGATGGATATATAGATCAGCCATGATTGAATGGCTGAGAAGACTTGATGGGCTGAATGGCCTAAGTCTGCTCGTGGACCTTATGAATTGTAGTTAGGTTGCATTTGGAGTGTTGCATGCAATGCTGGTTGCCCCATTGCTGGAAGAATGAGGGGGGTTGGAGAGGGTTCTGAGGAGGTTTACCAGAAAGATGCCCGGATTAGAGGGTATAAACTATCAGGTGAGGCTGGACAGACTTGGATTGTTTTCTCTGGATCATCGGAGTTTATGGGGAGACCTAGGAATCAGCACAGAGACAGGCCCTTGTGCCCAAAGTCCATGCCGACCAAGGTACCCCATCTACCCTAGTTTCACCTGCCCACATTTGGCCCATATCCTCCTCTGGCAGCTCATTCCATATACCCACCACCTGATAGAAGCATATCAAATTATGAGATGCACAGATCGGTAGACACAGAACCTTTCCCCCCAAGCTGGACTAGAGGACCTTAAAGTGAGAGGGGCAGAGTTTAAAGGAGATGTGCAGGCCAAACATTTTTACACAGAGAGTGGTGAGTGCGGAGTTTGTACATTCTCCCCGTGACCTGTGTGGGTTTTCTCCTAATTTGAGGAAGGACATTCTTGCTATTGAGGGAGTGCAGCGTAGGTTTACAAGGTTAATTCCCAGGATGGTGGGACTGTCATATGCTGAGAGAATGGAGCAGCTGGGCTTGTACACTCTGGAGTCATTGTAGTCAATGCCTACTATGTTCTGTTGTGCTGAAGCAAAGCAAGAATTTCATTGGCCTATCAGGGACACATGACAATAAACTCTCTTGAATCTCTTGAATCTTGAGAAGGATGAGAGGGCATCTTATTGAAACATCTAAGATTGTTAAGTGTTTGGACACGCTGGAGGCAGGAAACATGTTCCCAATGTTGGGGGAGTCCGGAACCAGGGGCCACAGTTTAAGAAAAAGGGGTAAGCCATTTGGAACGGAGACGAGGAAACACTTTTTCTCACAGAGAGTTGTGAGTCTGTGGAATTCTCTGCCTCAGAGGGCGGTGGAGGCCAGTTCTCTGGATGCTTTCAAGAGAGAGCTGGATAGGGCTCTTAAAAATAGCGGAGTCGGGGGATATGGGGAGAAGGCAGGAACGGGGTACTGATTGGGGATGATCAGCCATGATCACATTGAATGGCGGTGCTGACTCGAAGGGTCGAATGGCCTACTCCTGCACCTATTGTCTCCGAGATCTTCGGTTTCCTCCCACACTCCAAAGACGTACAGGTGTGTAGGTTAATTGGCTTGGTATAAAAGTAAAAATGTAAAAAAATGTCTAGTGTGTGTTTAGTAGTGTTAATGTGCGGGGATCGCTGGTCGACGCGGACTCAATGGGCCGAAGGACCTGTTTCTCTGCTGGATCTCTCAACTAAACTAAAATAAAGTTGCTGTCTACCAGGAGATTGTTTGCCGACTAACTTCGGTTTGAAGAAGGGTCTCAACTCAAAATGTCATCTATCCGTGTTCTCCAGTGATGCTGCCTGACCCGCTGTTCCTCAAGCACTTTGTGTCCTTTTGTGTATTAACCAGCATCTGCAGTTCTTTGCTTGTCCAGATATGCCTGTTTACGATTACTTTCGATGTCAGCCTTCCCAGTAAACAACAGGTCACTTCAGGCAGCACCACACTCAGTAACATCATGGCTTCATTAGCATAATGATTGCATTGTTGTCCTGTATCTGGAGAACTGGAAGGTAGACACAAAATAACTCAGCGGAACAGGCAGCATCTCTGGAGAGAAGGAATGGGTGACGTTTTGGGTTGAGACCCTTCTTCAGACATTGATTTGGAGATGTGAGTTTGATTCCTAATATCGTATCCAAGACAACATAAACTTAAGTAAATCTGGATTTTAAAAGGATGATGAATAGTCAGGACAATACGAGTTTATCATTTAAAACTCATCTGGTTTGCACACTCCCCCACCCAAGTCACACACACTTCTTGTTTTCACCCAACAAACAGCTAACAATGACCTGTTTCATTTATCATCATAACTTTTTGCATATATTTCGTTCATTGTTCTTTATCTCTCCACATCATCGTCTATATCTCTCATTTCCCTTTCCCATGACTTGCAGTCTGAAGAAGGGTCTCGACCCGAAACGTCACCCATTCCTTCTCTCCAGAGATGCTGCCTGTCCCGCTGAGTTACTCCAGCATTTTGTGACTATCTTTGGTTCACTCACTCCCCATTTAATCTCTCTTCTCCTCTCTCCTTTCATTTTTGAAAGCATGTACTACCAGATTCAAAGACACTGCTTCCTTCCTCCTGGTACCTTGAACATACGTTGCATATGCTATGAGTGAATCCCTGATCTTCCAATCTACCTCACTGTGGCTCTTGTACTTTTATTTATCTGCACTTTGTCTGTAGCTGTAACATTACATATTCAGTGCTGTTTCTTTTCACTTTGGCAAGAGATGATGTATTCAAACGTTCTGAAGAAGGGCCTCGACCCGAAACATCACCCATTCCTTCTCTCCAAAGATGCTACCAATCCTACTGAGTTACTTCAGCATTTTATGTCTACCTGCATTCTCAAATAAGGTTTGATTTGCCTGGATCATTCACAAAGGAAAATTATTTCACTGCATCTGGGTATAGATGACAATAGTAAACCAATGAGCTTCAGGGAAGGAAATATGCCATACTGATCTGGTTTGACCTACACATGACTCTAAACCCAGCAGCGTGGCTGAGAACTGCCCTCTGAAATGCTGTCAGTTTAAAGGGCCTGTCCCACTGTGGCGACCTAACCTGTGAGTTTAGACGAGTTTGCCCTTGACTCAATCTCGCAGCATGGTCAACACGTGGTCCTAGGAGGTCCTATGAGGTCGCTGGAACTCTCGAGAGAAGTTCCCGCATACTCGCGGCCTCAACTAGGTCGCGCAAAAATTTTCAGCATGCTGAAAAAATTTCCACAAGTAAAACTACGGTTCTTTTGAACTCTTAGTGCAGTGGAGTGGGGTCGCTATTTAGTTACAGGCAGTCGAGGGCAGCCATAGGCAATCTCCTTCGCTGACCGGGCATTTTAATTGGCTCATTGGAGTATTCAGGACCAAGGAAAACCGACCAGTAGGTAAAATGCCCGCTAAACTTTATTAAACTTCTTAAAAGTGTCTCCACTCCTTCTCCCCCCCTTCTCTCCCCCTCTCTTCCCTTCTCTTTCCCCGCTCCCCCACTCTCTAAAGGACTTACCGTTACTGTGCAGCCGTTTTACCTTCCTCTTCATCGCGGGTGTGAATTTTAGACAGCGTTCCCCTGCTTTCCCTGGCCCCCACCTTCGCGATGTGTGTGTGTGTATGTGTGTGTGTGCGGTCGGTCGATCCAGCTCGCGGTTTCAACGCGGACGGTCGATCCAGCTCGAGGCTTTCCAGGGGAGTGCCCTCGAGCTTGAAGGTCGAAGACACTCTTTTGGACTTGCAGATTAGTTCGCCCAAGTGGGACAGCCCCTTAAGACTGCACGATGCTGCAGCGGTAGAGTTGCAGCCTTACAGCGCCAGAGACCCGGGATCGATCCTGACTACGGGTGCTGTCTGTACGGAGTTTGCACGTTCTCCCCGTGACTGCGTGCGTTTTCTCCGGGTGCTCCGGTTTCCTCCCACACTCCAAAGACGTACAGGTTTATAGGTTAATCGGATTCAGTAAAATTGTAAATTGTCCCTAGTGTGTGTAGGATAGTGTTAATATGCGGGGATCGCTGGTCGAGGTGGTCTCGGTGGGCCGAGGGGCCTGTTTCCGCTCTGTATCTCTAAACTAAACTAAGTGGGGAGTCAGGCAAAAAATTCTCACCACATCAAGTGGGTGAACAATAAAAAGTGCTAGGCCCACCATTGGAGGATGTACAAGACAAATGCCATGAGAGGAATGGTGGGGGAGTCTCTGGATGATGTGGATATTTAAGTGAATGGTCCTGATTAGATTAAGTGTTTAACAAATCCTATTGCAGTGGGTTCCAATAAAATTAAGTTTTATTGACTTCCCGTCCCCTTTTACAGTTTGCATACCTGCACTAATGCATACTAACTCCAGGATATAATTCACCCTGGCTACAGGTGATGGGGAATACCTCTATCTGACCCAGGGTGTCTGTGCTAATATGCCCAGTGTGAGCTGTGTCTCGAGTTTAATGGGAGTCTGGTAATGTCGAAACAGGAGGAGATGATAAGATCAGAACGATGATCAATCTCCCCAGATATTAAAGACCAGACGATCCCAAAGGAAGCCCATTGCATTAAAATTGATGCGTTTTAATATATTTATTTAAGACTCAACTCCCCGTTCCATGTACCTTGTTGGGGTTGTAGTGTCGAGCATGAAGCAGCGGTCAATGTTATGAAAACCCAGCAGATGATCTGGTCGTTATCAGACTGCTGCGGGTGGGATAACAGAGTGTTATGTCTCTGCCATTATAACAGTATCCTTGCTTGAAACACAGGCTGTAAGCTATGCTGCTGGCCTTGTCGAGGCAGCGTGAGTTGTAGATGGAGTCAATGGAAGGGAGGTTGGTTTGTGTGATGGTCAGGGCTGCGTCCACAATTCGCTGCAGTTTCTTGCGGTCTTGGATGGAGCTGTTCCCAAAGCAAGCTGTGATGCATCCGGATAAAATGCTTTCTCTGGTGCATCTGCAGAACATTACAACAGTGTCTTATTTGAAACACAGGGTGAAATGTGTCTGTGAACTTACATGTGATTCCAGGATTTACATGTGGGGCAAACTTGAAACATATCTGTGAATATCCTGGGGTGGAGAAGTAACCTACAGGAATTGAAGGGCGTAATTTGTCCAGTTTAGTTTAGTTTAGTTTACTTTAGTTTAGTTTAGGTCAGTTTAGATTGGTTTGGATTCATTAATTATTAGGCGTACAGTGACAATATTTTCTGTTGTGTCCTATCCAGTGAGCAGAGAGACAATATATGATTATAATCAAGCTGTGCCCAGTGTACAGATACAGGATAAATGGAATAATGTTTATAAAGTCCAAGATAAGTGCAAGGTAAAGTCTGATTAAAGACAGTCCAAGGGTCTCCAATGAGGTCCAAGAAGGGTTTAGCAGGCATGTATTAAACATAGAAAAGGCACACTGGAGTAACTCAGCGGGACGGGCAGCATCTCTGGTGAACTATCTCCGGATAGGTGAAGCTTCAGGTCGGTTGATTAAAGGTACATGTTTGTATCCTTGCACGCATGTGCATGTTCTCGATACACTAACCGATTACCCAAGAATAGGGAGATTAGAATCTGCTTTCCCAGTGACCCGAAACGTTACCTGTCCATGTTCTACAGAGAGAGAGAAGAGAGATACATTTATTTGTCACATGTACCAATTTGTACAGTGAAATGTGTGGTGGCCATACAGCCATACGAATAATAAAGAGCACAGAACACGATAGTTTTTAACACAGACATCCCCACACAGCGGGATCAAAGTTTCCCCACTGTGAGGGAAGGCTCCAAAATTCATTCATCCTCCTCTGTTGCCCTCCCGTGGTCGGGGGGCTCCCGAGCCCCCGCTGTCGCCGCTACGGGCATCCCGATGTTCAAGCCCGCTCGCCGGGGTGATGGAAGTCTGACGTCGGGACTGGAGGGCATCCTCCGCAGCTTGGACATCCGAAACGGCCACCTCCTGCCAGAGTCCGCGGCTTCCGAAGTCCACAGGCCGCGCCGGGAGGAGATTCAATGCTGGCGGCCCTCGGCAAATGGCCCCAGGTCTCCGCAATGTTGAAGACAGCGCCGGCCACGCTGGAAGCTCTGCAGCTCCGATGTAGATGCAGCAGGCCCAGCACCCCGGAGCCTCCACGGCGATCCCAGGTAAGGCATCGCCCGCTCCGCTGTGAATCCAGCGCTGCGCCGCCGCTGCTGGAGCTCTGGTCCGGTCCCCGGCAGGAAAGGCCGCTCCAATCCAGGTGGTAGGCCGCGAGGAGGGGGGCGAGGACGCGACTCGGAGAATGGTCGCGTCCTCGCCAGGAAGTGACTGGGAAACGGTTTCCCCCTTACCCTACCCCCCTCCCCCACATAGAAAAGTTAGAGAAACTAAAGACACATACTTTTAAAACTAACTAAAAATAATAAAAAGATAGAAAAACAAACGGACTGTAGGCAGAGGCTGCCTTCAATGCGGTGCCCCTAGTGGCAGAGATGCTGCCTGACCCGCTGAGTTACTCCAGCACTTGTTCAGTGGAAGGTTCCAGCATCTGCACTTCCTTGTGTCCCTGGTAATATACAACTCTACCATCCTGTGACCCACTACAGACTTTAGTGGACTTAATCTTGAACTAAACTTTATTCCCTTTATCCTGTATCTGTGCACTGTAGACTGCTTGATTGTAAAAATGTATTGTCTCTCCACTGACTGGATAGCATGCAACAAAACAGCTTTTCTCTGTACCTCGGTACACATGACGTTAAACTAAATTAACTAACAAACTCAAGCCTCCAACCATTGTGATTCTCTCTGCACTCACATCCTTCCTGTGGTGGGGTGACCAGAATCACGCCCGATTCTCCAAGTGTGGCCTAACCGATGTTTTGTGCAGCTGGGCTGCACGGTGGCGCAGCGGTAGAGTTGCTGCCTCAGAGCGCCAGGGACCCGGGTTCGATCCTGACTATGGGTGCTGTTTGTATGGAGTTTGTACGTTCTCCCTGTGACCACGTGGGTTTTCTACTGTGCTCCAGTGTCATACCAAAGACGTGCAGGTTTGTAGGTTAATTGGCTTCAGTAAAATTAACGGGGGGGAGGGGGGAGAGCCATGGGGGAGAGGGGGGTATCACGGGCAGGAGCCAGCGAGGGGGACCAGAGGGGAAGGGGCTGGAGCTGGTGGTGCGATGGGGACTCACAGCGGGCGCTGGTCGCTGGTCATTTTCCTCCGCCGAGGTCAGAGTCTCCGCTTTCCGTTTGGCGACATCGGCTATATCTCCGACTCCGCGCCGCGCCGCACCGCTTCCGTTCCCTCCGAAAATTGTGTCCAGTTGGAGACCTCCACCGGCCACCTCAGCTCCTGTAAAGACACGATGGTGCAGGAAGGGGCAGAGCATCCCGGGAATGATAGAAGAGACCAATCCGCGCGGCGCTGACTGGCAGGAGAGGAGATCGATCTGCGCAAGCGCGGTTTTAAAGATTTTTAAACCTCGCAAATTTTTACTATATACCACCGATCGGAACAAAACCTGGTGCACTTGCAGCACAGGAGAACGGTGAGTGAGCTGGCAAAAAATCGTACTGCTATCGTGTACCATTTTTGCGCAAATAGAAAAACCGCGCACACTGGAAGAGCACAAGATCAGAGTTTTAGATGAAGATGGACAGATAGACAGACAGATAGACAGACAGACAGACAGACAGACAGACAAACAGACATAAAGACATAAAGACAGACTTGCACCCCTGTAAGTCTTTGGAGTGCGGGAGGAAACTGGAGATCTTGGAGAAAACCCACGCGGTCATGGGGAGAACGTACAAACTCCGTACAGACAGCACCCGTAGTCAGGATGGAACCCGGGTCTCCTGCGCTGTAAGCACTGTAAGGCAGCAACTCTACCGCAGCCCTGTGTAGGGTTCACTGTAGGAACAGCCAGATTCCCTACTGGAGGAACCTAGTAGGCCAGGCAGCAGCTGTGGAGGAAATGGACAGACAATGTTTGAGGTGAATGAGGTTGGATCTAGAGTCAGAGAGGTATGGAGCACAGAAACAGGCCCTTTGGCCCAGCTTGTCCATGCTGACATAATGGGCTAGTCCCATTTGCCTGCATTTGGCCCATACCCCACTAAGGACTTCCAATCCATTTATCTGTCCAAATGTAATCTGAATTGTAATTGTAACCACTTTTTGGCAGCTCATTCCCAATATGGACTACCATCTGAGTGAAAGAGTTGCCCTTCTCTCCATTATATCAGCTCCCTTACACTAAGCCTTTGTCTCCTTGGCGAGTGACTGGGAAGAAGGTCGTTACTCTGCCCCCGCCTTTGATTTGGAGTGGGAGGAGTCGAAGGAGAAGTTGATCCTAAGATCATGATCATGTGATGGGTGTAGCATGAGGCCATTCGGCCCATCAAGTCTACTCCGCCATTCAATCATGGCTGATCTATCTCTCCCTCCTAGCCCCATTCTCCTGCCTTCTCCCCATAACCCCTGACACCTGTACTACCCAAGAACCTATCTATCTCTGCCTTCCATATATCCACAGACATGGCCTCCACAGCCTTCTGTGGCAGCCAATGAGGACCAGCTCGGGTAGGCGGAGGAGAGTCGATCAAGATCAATGGTTGGCGTGGACATGTGGGCTGTAGGACCTGTTTCCATGCTGTGTCTTTCAATCAATTTAATCAATATTAGCCCTGAAGTGTAAGAAGGAACTGCAAATGCTGGATTAAACTGAAGATAGACAGAAAAAGCTGGAGTAACTCAGAGGGACAGGCAGTATCTCTGGAGAGAAGGAATGGGTGATGTTTCGGGTCGAGACGTCTGAAGAAAGGTCACCCATTCCTTCTCCCCAGAGATGCTGCCTGTCCCGCTGAGTTGGCCCTGATGTGCCGCACAGCAGTCTGTTCAATGTTTAGTTTCACTTCATATAGTCTTGAGGTGTTCCTATCTGGGCCCACCCCTTCCTGGCAGTGCAGGGATGGGGAGCTGTGTGTAACGTGGACCATGCTGCGTCATGCGATGGGGAATGAAGCTGCAGTAGCTCTCTCCGCCAGTTAAAACAAGCCTGCTGAGTTCTCCTGCTCACTGCTACCATCGTCCACAGGGAGCTGCGGATCAGCACTCTTTCAGACTCCTTTCCCAACTGAGAGGTTGGAACTGGAAACAAAATATTTTTCCACCAGAAGAAAAATAAGCAAGGTTTATTTTTGCTTTGGCAAAGTCGAGCGGGCTGATGATTCATTCCTCAGCAGATGGAATGTGTCCATGGCACAGACCTGTAGCAGAGTGAACTGATTCCAGCCCGTCAGAGGGCATTGTGTAGGAAGGAACTGCAGATGCTGTTTTAAACTGAAGATACACACAAAATGCTGGAGTAACTCAGCGGGACAGGCAGCATCTCTGGAGAGAAGGAATGGATGACGTTTTGGGTCGAGACACTTCTTCAGATGTCACCCATTCCTTCTCTCCAGAGATGGTGCTTGTCCCGCTGAGTTACTCCAGCATTTTGTGTCTATCTTCAGAGTTCATTCATGGCTCGCTGCTCCTGAGCTCTTTGCTTCTCATTGACTATGAGACAGACTGCGATAGGATGCAACCTTTCATGGATTCATAGTCATGGTTTGACACAGCACGGAACCAGGCCCTTCACCCCACGGCCTGAGAGGTGGCACGGTGGTGCAGCGGTAGAGTTGCTGCCTCACAGCACCAGATACCCGGGTTTGATCCTGACTATGGTTGCTGTCAGTACGGAGTTTGTATGTTCTCCCCGTGACTGGCTGGGTTTTCTCCGGGTGCTCCAGTTTCCTCCCACACAACAAGGACATACAGATTTGTAGATTAATGGTAAAAATGGTGAATTGGTCCTAGTGTGTAAGACAGTGCTCGTGTACGGGGTGATCAGTGGTCGGCAGGGTCACGGTGGGCAAAGGGCCTGTTTCCGCGCTGCATCGCCAAAGTAAAGTCTCAACCCATGCCGACCTGGACGCGCATTCTACACATCCCACCAGCCCAGATTTGACCCATATCCCTCTAAATGTATCCTATTCATGTAAGGCCTCTCTCAAGGAGTCTCAACCCCACTTGGTCTTCCAGCCCTCAGAGCTTGGAGTGCCTGCTTCCATACTTCATCCCTAACTAGACTGAGCTAAATTCTTATCATGTATCTATACACTGTGGATGGCCCGATCGTAATCATGTATTGTCTTTCCACTGACTGGATAACACGCAACAAAAGCTTTTCACTGTACCTCGGTACACCTGACAATAAACTGAACTGAACCTTAGACGTCTGCAACTCTCTAACTCGTACTTCCTGCTTATCTTTGAATTTCTTCACTCATCATGGCTGACCACAAGACCCTCTGTTCACAAAATGCCTTCCTGATCCTCTCCACATCACTGCTCCCCTGTTCTCCCCACAAGATGCTTCTTCAAACCAACTATGTTACCAAAGATTAGATCATCTGTCCTCACGTGACCTCTGGTCAGTTTCTGACCCTATGGATTAACACTGTTAAAAGTGGCAGATACTGACATCTTCTGGACATCTTGGTTTAATGGAATCACCGCTTTTGTCTGGCAAGCAATGATACACAAAAACTGGTAGAGCAGCTGTCTCCCAGCGCCAGAGACCTTGGTTCAATCTTAACCTTGGGTGCTGTCGGATGCCCGCCCACACAGACCTTCCATGTTATCCGACTTTTGCATCCCACACACTAGCGGCAATTAACAAAAGCCAATTAACCTACAAACCTGCACGTCTTTGCAATGTGGGAGGAAACCAGAGCACCCAGAGAAAACCCACACGGTCACGGGGAGAACGTAAAAACTCCGTACAGACAGTACCCGTAGTCAGGATCGATCCCGGGTCTCTGGTGTTGCACCATTGTGCACCCAGTCCACAAGGGAGGCCAGACGTCCTAAATTCAAGAGTCAAGACTGTTTTATTGGGGTGGGAGATTGCAACCTTCACGTGGTCCGCCCTGTTTCAACGAATGCAATCAACCCAGCGTGCACAATCAAATAAGATCAAATAGAACAAGTTGTCCTACAACTTTAGGCTGTGCACGCCATACGCAAGAAGAAGAAGTGTTATATTGTCATATGTCCCAGATTCATACAATAAAATTCTTACTTGCTGCAGCACAACAGAATATGTAAACATAGTACACTGTAAAAATATGATAAACGAGAGAGAAAAAAAAGTTGTGTTTACATATACACATACTCACAAGTACACTTACATATATATATATATATATACATATACACACACATATATATATATATATATATATATATATATATATATATATATATATATATATATATATATATATATACATACTCAAAACATTCTGATCTCCCCTTGGTGGCATTCCTAGAAATCTCACTAATCGGAGCGAGATGAAATGTTATGGTATGTTTGCAGTTAAATATCCTGCAGAGCTAGTAGACGGATGATTGTTGGTCGGCATGGTCTCGGTGGGCCGAAGGGCCTGTTTCCACGCTGTACCTCAAAACTAAACTAAGGTAAAGTTTGGTAATGTTTCCTCCAGCAGCGGCCGGGACGCTCCCGACTCGCCGCGGTGTCGGAGGGGAGGATTCGCACGTTTAAAATATTTCGGGTTGCCCTCTGGACCGCGACACGGAGAGGTGGTGGTGGAGGGAGACGGTGATGGAGGCAGACGTTGTACAAGGAGCCCGGTGAGAGGAACCAGGGGGTTGTTACCTTCCGTGCCCTCGAGGTCGGCTGCGAGAGGTGCCCCCCCCCCTCGGGGAACAAGGGCTGAAGAGGGCCGGGTGAGGAGAGGGACATCGGGTCACGGGACGACCAAAATGGAGGCGAGGGCTGCAACAGGCCTTTGTTACCAGCTGCAGCTGGGACTGTAAAATGGCGCCAAAATGGTGACTCTTGTATATGGTCTCAGTGGGCTGTCCTGTGCTGACTGGGGCGTTTGTACTTATGTACGGGGACAGTCTTGCTGAGCTGTATTTCACTGTAACCGGTACACGTGACAATAAAGAAACAATAACATAAGAATAAGGGGTAGGCCATTTAGAACTGAGATGAGGAAAAAACCTTTTCACTCGGAGAGTTGTGAATTTGAGGAATTCTCTGCCTCAGAAGGCAGTGGAGGCCGATTCACTGGATGCATTCAAACAAAAGTTAGATAGAGCTCTTAGGGCTGACGGAATCAAGGGATATAGGGGAGAAGGCAGGAATGGGGTACTGATTGTGGATGATCAGCCATGATCACATTGAATGGTGGTGCTGGTTCGAAGGGCCGAATGGCCTACTCCTGCACTGATTGACTATGTATTTATGTATCTATCATTGCAAGATGCAGCATAAAGATTTGGGGGCAGCACAGTGCAGCAGCGGTAGAGTTGCTGCCTCACAGCGCCAGAGACCCAGGTTCAATCCCGACCACGGGTGCTGTCTGTACGGAGTTTGTACATTGTCCTCGTGACCTGCCTGGATTTTGTTCCATGGGTGCTCCAGTTTCCTCCCACACTCCAAAGCCATAACAGGTTTGTAGGTGAATTGGCTTGTGATAAATGTAAATTGTCAATTAGTCTGTGTCGGGTAGTGCTAGTATGCGGGGATCGCTGGTCAGCGTGGACTCGGTGGGCCGAAGGGCCTGTTTCCATGCTGTATCTCTCAACTAAACTAAACTAAAAATGGGCCCTTCGGCCATCAAGTCCTCTACTCACAGTAGAGGGTGAGGTAGAGTGTGAGGGAGGAACAGGGGGATGGATTACGCGTGAACAAAAACAAGGGAGAAAGGTTGTTCAGAAAATCTACGTGAACATAACTTCTTAAATGTGTTAACAGCAGTAAATAGCCGCACTGCCAAACACTGCTAACCACTTATCAAAGGATTGTGAAGGGACTGTTTACACATCTCTCTAGAATAAATAAAGTACTTTTAAATAATTTCCAATCACACAAATGTTCGCAGTAAGGAGATTGAAACCAAAAATATGGTTTGTGTCAACTTGTAGTCAACCCTTTGGTGAAAAAAACGGAGCAATGGTAGAATCTTTTAATTTTATTGGGTTGTGTGCATGAAAGACTGACATGTGATAATATTATTACAGCTGAAGTTAGCATGTTCAGCTGGTGTGTAACCTAGGTCTCCTGGCTGCTGAAGGCTTATTGATATCTCCTGTCTGCATCCCTAACACAAGCCACATGCCTGGCTAGTTATTTTCCTCTTAAAGGCCCACTCCCCTCTCCTCAGGCAGTGTGGGGATGACATTGAGTGATACAGCGTGGAAACAGGCCCTTCGGCCCAACGTGCCCACATCAGCCAACATGTCCCAGCTACACTAATCCCACCAACCCGCGTTTGGTCCATATCCCTCCAAACCTGCCCATCCATGTACCTGTCTAACCGTTTCTTAAGCAAGATAGTCCCTGCCTCAACTACCTCCTCTGGCAGCCTGTTCCATACACCCATCACTCTTTATGTGAAAATTTTACCCCTCTGATTCCTATTAAATTGTTTCCCCTTCACCTTAAACCTATGCCCTCTGGTCCTCAATTCACCTATTCTGGGCAAGAGACTCCGTGCATCTACCCAATCTATTCCTATAATGGTTTTATGCACCTCTATAAGATCACCCCTCTTCCTCCAGCGCTCCAAGGAATAGAGACCCAGCCTACTCAACCTCTCCCTATAGCTCACACCCTGGCAACATCCTCGTAAAGCTTCTATAGGCCCTTTCCAGCTTGACAACTGAATACAATACTCTAAATGCGGCCTCACCAATGTCTTGTACAACTGCAACATGGCCCCCAACTGCTATGCTTAACCTCTCAACTTCTAAAGGAGTAGGAGTGAACGGGTCCTTTTCAGAATGGCAGGCAGTGGCGAGTGGAGTGTCGCAAGGCTCAGTGTTGTGGTCGCAACTGTTTACCATATATATTAATGATTTGGAAGAGGGAATTAGGAGCAACACTAGCAAGTTTGCAGATGACACAAAGCTGGGTGGCAGTGTGAACTGTGAAGAGGACGTTAGGAGGTTGCAGGATGACCTGGACAGGTTGAGTGAGTGGGCAGATGCATGGCAGATGCAGTATAATATAGATAAATGTGAGGTTATCCACTTTGGTGGCAAAAACAAGCGGGCAGATTATTATCACAATGGGGTTAGGTTAGGTAAGGGGTAGGTACAGCGAGACCTGGGTGTCCTTGTACATCGGTCACTGAAAGTTGATGTGCAGGTACAGCAGGCAGTGAAGAAAGCTAATGGAATGTTGGCCTTCATAACAAGATGATTTCAGTATAGGAGTAGAGAGGTTCTTCTGCAGTTGTATAGGGCTCTGGTAAGACCACATCTGGAGTATTGCGTACAGTTTTGGTCTCCTAATTTGAGGAAGGACATCCTTGTGATTGAGGCAGTGCAGCATAGGTTCATGAGATTGTTCCCTGGGATGGCGGGACTGTCATATGAGGAAAGATTGAAAAGACTAGGCTTGTATTCACTGGAGTTTAAAAGGATGAGGGGATATCTTATAGAGACATATAAAATTATAAAAGGACTGGACAAGCTAGATGCAGGAAAAATGTTCCCAATGTTGGGTGAGTCCAGAACTAGGGGCCACAGTCTTAGAATAAAGGGGAGGCCATTTAAGACTGAGGTGAGAAAAAACTTTTTCACCCAGAGAGTTGTGAATTTATGGAATTCCCTGCCACAGAGGGCAGTGGAGGCCAAATCACTGGATGGATTTAAGAGAGTTAGATAGAGCTCTAGGGGCTAGTGGAGTCAAGGGATATGGGGAGAAGGCAGGCACGGGTTATTGATTGGGGATAATCAGCTATGATCACAATGAATGGCGGTGCTGGCTCGAAGGGCCGAATGGCCTCCTCCTGCACCTATGTTTCTATGTTTCTATACTGGGGGCGCGCTGTGCTTATCTCTGGCATAGAAGCAAATCTGTGGTCCGTGGTGACGTGTGGAAACCGGACTGCCGACGACAGGCGGGGCAAGCAGATTCACCAGCTCTATGGTGAGCGAGCAACTATGATTGTGGGATCTTGCTGTGCGCACGGACAGAAACGCGGTAATGCAGGGATGTGGATCATGTGTAGGCAGAGGAGACTAGTTTGCCTTGTCGGCAGGTTCAGCACAGCCACCGTGGGCCGAAGGGTCCCTTTCCATCTCTAAACTAAACTAATCTGAACTTGGGCCCTCCAGTGTCTGTGCTGAGCCTGATGTCAAAAGAAACTAATTGGTTTAGTTTACAGATACAGAGCAGAAATAGACCCTTCGGCCCTCCAAGTCCACACTGACCAGCTGTCCACGCATATTAACACACACTAGGGACAATTTTACATATATACCAAGCCGATTAACCTACCAATCTGTATGTCTCTGGAGTGTGGGAAGAAACCGAAGATCTCGGAGAAAACCCGCACAGGTCACGGGGAGAACGTACAAACTCTGCACATACAGCTCCCGTAGTCGGAATTGAACCTGGGTCTCTGGCGCTGTAAGGCAGCAACTCTAACACTGGGTCAACGTGCCGTCCCCTAGGCAAGGAATCAAATCTGTGTGTCGTGGGGTGCATGGAAACAGGACTGCCGGCTCCTGGCGGGGCAAGCGGATTCACCAGCTCTGTGGTGATCCGGGTTCAATCCTGACTAGAGGGGTGCTGTCTGTGCGGAGTTTGCACGCTCTCCCCATGACCCGCGTGGGTTTTCTCCGGGTGCTCCAGTTTCTTCCCACATTCCATCTTATAGAAACATAAAATTATTAAGGGATTGGACACGCTAGATGCAGGAAACATGTTCCCGATGTTGGGGGAGTCCAGAACTAGGGGCCACAGTTTAAGAATAAGGGGTAATCCATTTAGGAATGTGATGAGGAGAAACTTTTTCACCGAGAGAGTTGTGAATTTGTGGAATTCTCTGCCTCAGAAGGCAGTGAAGGCCGGTTCACTGCAAGCATTCAAAAGAGAGTTAGACAGAGCACTTAGGGCTAGCAGAATCATGGAATTTGGGGAAAAGGCAGGAACGGGGTACTGATTATGGATGATCAGCCATGATCCCATTGAAATGCGGTGTTGGCTCGAAGGGTCGAATGGCCGACTCCTGCACCTATTGTCTATGTATCTATCCATAAACATACAGGGTTGTAGTTAATTTGCTTCGGTAACTGCAAATTGTCCCTTGTGTGTTTGACAGTGTTAGTGTGCGGGGATCGCTGACCGGAGTGGTCTCGCTGGGACGAATTCTGCACTGTATCTCTAAACTGAACCAAACTAAACTAAACTAAACATGGATACGCAGGGAATGGAGGGATGTGGTTCATGTGCAGGTGGAGAAGATCAGTTGACCTTGTCATCAGATTCAGCACAGATGCCGTGGGCAGAAGATTCTTTTTCCATCTTTAAACTGAACTAATCTAAACTTTGGCCCATGGTGGCAGTGCCGAACCTAAAATAAACTCATCTTGATGGCTGGCGTGGACTCTGTGTGCCGAAGGGCCTGTTTCCATCTCTAAACATCGGCCTATTGAGGCCACGCTGACCATCGATCACCTGTTCACACTAGTTCCATGTTATCCCACTTTCTCATCCACGCCCTACACACTAGAGGTGATTTATTGGGGCCAATTAACCTGCAAACCCACACCTCTTTGGGACCTGTCCTGCACTGTTTATGTTCTATGTTCTGTTATATGTGACCTGTGTTAGGCAGAGACTTAACTTCAGAACTTCTTTAGTTTAGTTTACGGTTGTTCAGCACTTTAACTTCCCCTCCCATTCCCAATCTAACCTTTCTGTCCTGGGCATTTTCCATTGTCAGAGTGAGGCCCAGCCCAAATTGGAGGAACAGCACCCCACATTTCGCTTGGGCAGCTTACAACCCAGCAGTGTGAACATTGACTTCTCTAACTTCAAATAGCCCTGGCTTTCCCTCTCTCTCCACCCCTCCCCCTTCCCAGTTCTCCCACCAGTCTTACTGTCTCCAACTACATTCTATCTCTATCCCGCCCACTCCCCTGACATCAGTCCAAAGAAGGGTCTCGACCCGAAACGTCACCCATTCCTTCTCTCCAGAGATGCTGCCTGTCCCGCAATTACTCCAGCATTTTGAGTCCACCTTTAGTTTAGTTTAGTTTAGTTTAGTTTAGTTTAGAGATACAGCGTGGAAACAGGCCACTCGGCCCACCGAGTCAGTGCTGACCAGCGTTCCCTTTACACTAACACTATCCGACACACACTAGGAACAATTTACATTTTACCGAAGCCAATTAACCTACAAACTTGAACATCTTTGGAGTGTGAGAAGCAAAAGGAGCTCCTGGAGAAAACTCATGCAGGTCACGTGGAGAACGTACAGACTCCTTACAGACTGTACCTGTAGTGTGAATCGAACCCGGGTCTCTGACGCTGAAAGGCAGCAAATCTACCGCTGTGCCACCGTGTGAGGTGTCTACCACTGGAAATGACAGCAATGTTGTCCTCGCATCTCCAGCCTGCTCCTGCATTCAGTTTGATTGCTCTGATCGTGCCTCAAGACCAGGCCAGCACTGAGGTGCATCTGGCAGATCTTATGCCTTGCAGTTCTTGGGTTTAATCCAGGACTGCCTGTGTGGAGTTTGCAGGTTTTCCCTGTGACCGCATGGGTTTCCCCCCGGTACTCCAGCTTCCTCCCACATCCCACAGACTTGAAGAACAAAAACACAAACGAGTGGCACAGTGGCGCAGCGGTAGAGTTGCTGCCTCACAGCGCCAGAGACCCGGGTTTAATCCTAATTATGGGTGTTGTCTGTGTGGAGTTTGTATGTTCGCCCCATGACCTGTGTGGGTTTCCTCCGGGTGCTCCCCTTTTCTCCGTCACTCCAAAGACATGCAGGGTTGTAGGTTAATTGGCTTGGTTAAAATGAAAATTGTCCCTAGTTGTGTGTAGGATAGTGTTAGTGTGCGGAGATCGCTGGTCGGCGCAGACTCGGAAGAACATACAGACAGTACCCATAATCAGGATAGGTGGGTGGAGAATCTGAAGGGAGTTGGTAGGATTGTGGGGAGACTAAAATAGTTTAGAAGATTAAGGTAAAATAATATGAGCGTTTTGGGGTAGCAGGGACTGTGTGGGCTGAAGGACTTGCCTCGGTACTGTATCTTTCTCTGACTCAATGATCTCATCTCTCCTCATTGTCCAAATATTAGTTTAGTTGAAGAGGTCATCCATTCCTTCTCCCCAGAGATGCTGCCTGTCCCGTTGAGTTACTCCAGCATTTTGTGTCTATTATTAGTTTAGTTTAGTTTAGTTCAGAGATACAGCATGGAAAACAACCCTTCAGCCCACCAAGTCCGCGCCGACCAGCGATTCCTCCACACTAGCACTACCCTATGCACACCAGGGAGCATTTTACAATTTTTACCAAGCCAATTACCCTACATACTTGAATGTCTTTGGAGTGTGGTAGGAAACAAGAGCACCCAGAGAAAACCCATGCGGTCACGGGGAGAACGTACCAACTCCACACAGACAGCACCCTTGGTCAGGATGGAATCTCTAGCGCTGTAAGGCAACAACTCTACCGCTGCACCACCGTGCCGTATCATCAGTGAGCCACCTTGTGCACAGCAACTGAAGACCCACAGATCACAATGGACAGAATTCCAAAGTGTTCCTTCATGATAAGTAAGTAAAGGGGCTGTCCCACGGGCAGGCGATTCCATGCGGCAAGCGCGACCTAACCGGAAGCGGCGGCCGTGCGGGGACCGCATGGAGGTCGTGGGACCGGTCCCACGTAGATCGCCAGAGCCGTATGGAGTTGGTCCCGGCACCGCGCGGGGCTCCGAAAAACTGACAGTGTTCAAAAATTCCGCGCGGCAACGGCCTGTCACCCCGCTGCCGTCTCGACGCCACGCGCACCGTCTCGACGGAGTAGGCCTAGCACGTGGCGTTGCGCAATGATGTCATCACCTGATGCCGCGCGACGTCCATTCGCAGTCGGCCCGCCGTTTACCGGGTCACATTAAAACCGCTTCCGGTTAGGTCGCGCTCGCCGCATGCATTCGCATGCTCGTGGGACAGGCCGTACGGTGATCATTCGGCCTCCGCGCGGCACCCGCTTCCGGTTAGGTCGCGCTTGCCGCATGGAGTCGCCTGCCCGTGGGACAGGCCCTTAAGTAAGTAAGTTTATTGGCCAAGTATTCACATACAAGGAATTTGCCTTGGTGCTCCGCCCACAAGTAACAACATGACATACAGTGACAGTTATGAATGACTCAGAAAACACTAAACATTAATAATAATAAAACATTAATGATAAAACACCATTGATCAAGCATGTGAACCAACAAAATACCAGATCAAAGGGAGGCTACAGATTTTTGACTGTAAAGAAATGTGTCCACATCTTGGTCTTAAATGTCCAGATTCCTGAGTCCTAGTTGTAGAATCTTCAACACAAGGCTTCTAACCATCATTTTACTTCGGAGTCACGTGAGTGACTACGTGAAGAAGCCCGTCAGTGCGCCTGCGCGTCATTACGTCAGACGCCTTGACGCAAACGGACGTGAGGAGTAGTGCTCCTCGAGTGGTTTGTAGTTTTTCAACTACAAGGTAAGTAAAAACTTTTTTACAGGTTTTCCAGGTCCGTTTACTGTGGGTCTATGGCGATTTTTTCCACAGACGCCATGGGAAAAAACGGACAGGGGGAAGAGGCGAGCGACATAGCCGACAGAAGTCGGGAAAGTCAGGAGTCCGCGGTTAGAGACCAACCGCCTCTAAACCCCGGTACAGTTGCCAGCGGTGAGCATAGCGACTGTGGACCTGGGGCTGGTGAAAACACAGTCAGCGCCTGTCGGGCAAAAGACAAAGTTTAAATCCCAACAGAGGGAGTCCCAGGCAATGAAGAAGCTCCAGGGCTAGATACTGCTTTAGAGCGTATTGCCCAAATAGAAAGCCTTTTACACAGGCTGTTGGAGCAAAGTTCACTCAGGAAGGAGTGTTCTGAAAGCCAAGCTGCTGGAAACAGCTCAAACAGCTCCTGGTACAGAGCTAGATACTGCTTTCGAGCGTATTGCCCAAATAGAAGCCTTTTTCATAGGTTGTTGGAGCAAAAGTCCACTCAGGAAGGAGTGTACTGTAATCCAAGCTGCAGGAGCAGCTTAACAGCACCTGGCTCAGGGCTGATGGAATGCACCCTCAGGAATGAGGAGTGTGCTACAGGTCATGAGATTTCAGACCCCGACTCTGACGGTGAGGCTGTACAAGGCGATGAAAGGCAGCTGCCAGATGTTCCACCCCTGGTAGTAGGATTCGCTGCCCCGTCAGGGTCAGGAGAGCCATTAGGAAGAACTGGCCTCCTTAATAAATTACTTGGTTTACCTTTAGCTGGAACAGCATGAAATGGATGAGACTGCAAGAGTATCTGGAATCAGTTGCAGAGAATATTAAAGCTGCTGGGTTCTGGAATAACTGCTTTTACCAGAATAGCAGGTAACAACCAAAAGATGACGAAGTTGCATCAGCAAGCACTGGGGTTGCTATGCAGCACCCACTTCGAGAAGTGCTATACGGTCTACTATGAATCCGAAATTCGCAGCACTCTGCAAACCAAGTAATATACAAATTACCCAACTTACTCTTTGGAGAGATCTCGGGAGACGTATTAAAGAGTTGGAAGATGAAGCGAAAACAGGATTGATGAAGACATCAATGGTTGTGAAGTCTGTAAAGAGGAAGTATCCTTTCAGACGTCATACGGATCCTGGACCAAGTCGCTCATCAACGCAGGGACGTAGTTGGCGGCCTGCAGCGGGAGCAAGAACCAGTGGGCGTGCTTCCGGGAGAACCCAGGAATCTCACGGTACTCAAATGACTCAAGAGGTAGGTGGACCTGGTTCTCATGGGAACATACTAACTGGATTAAGTCCAAAAGTTGGAGGCAGGTTACATTTCTTCTATAATAATTGGAAGAAAATTACTTCAGAAGTGGTAATCCTGAATAATATACAAGGATTTCGAATTGAATTCAATCCAAATTATGATTTGCCTGTTCAGCATGTTCCTAGCCGAACTCTGCACTTTGTACAAAAAGAAGTGATGGAGGTTCAGGTTGCAATTGAAACCCTATATAAAAAAGGGGTTATTGAAAAATCAGTCTACCAAAGTCACCAATTTGTGTCAAATATATTCCCTCGATCAAAAAAGGATGGAGGATGTAGGATTCTTGTAGATTTGATAAATCTGAATCCTTTTGTGCAATTTAGACATTTTAAAATGGAAACATTTGTGACTGCCAAACAGCTTATTTCAGAAGCATGTTATATGGCAACTATAGACTTGAAAGATGCATATTATTCAGTGTCTGTTCATTCAGAAGATAGGAAGTATCTTAAATTTAAATGGATGAACCAGTTGTGGCAGTTCAAAGCTCTGCCTAATGGGTTAATATCTGCACCCAGAATATTCACAAAATTGTTAAAACCAATTCTGGGCTTGCTGAGTAGCCAGGGGCATGTACTAATGGCATATTTGGATGATGTCTTGTTTATAGGAAAGACAAAACAGTCAACAGAAGTATCTGTTGCAGTTGTGAAATCAACTTTTGAAAATTTTGGGTTTATAATTCATCCACAGAAATCTAGGTTAACACCATGTACCTCTATTAATTATTTGGGGTTCACAATTGATTCAGTCCAAATGAATATTACTTTGCCCAGGGAAAAGGGTGGATTTGATTAAAGATTGCAGTAATCTCCTAAACGAGCAAAAACCTTCAATTAGACAGGTGGCTCGTGTACTGGGAAAATTAGTTGCAGCATTCCCAGCAGTCCAATTCGGACCATTACATTATCAACAGCTGCAGAGACTTAAAGAACAGGCACCGAGAATGCATGTTGGTCATTTTGATAGAACCATGCAACTAACAACAAATGCTGTTTCTGATCTGCAGTGGTGGATTCTACATGTCTCAAGCAGTTCCAGCAAAGTGCTGATTGAACAACCTTCCATGATATTACAAACTGATGCCAGTGCACCAGGATGGGGTGCAACTGACTTAACATCTAGCTGAGAAGGCAGATGGAATCAGGAAGAGTCATTGTTACTGCAGACATGGGGAATTAACTATTTGGAGCTTCTAGGATGTTTCTATGGGCTCCAAGCTTATTGTTCTAACACAACTAATAAGCATGTTCAAGTTCAAATTGATAACACAACAGTAGTTGTTTATATTAATGATATGGAATTAAGTCGGTGTCTTGTGACAAAATGGTTAATCAACTTTGGGCTTGGTGTATTGAAAAGAACATTTGGATTTCAGCTATCTATCTACCAGGTAGAATGAACGATAGCAGACACCAGGTCACGAAAAGTTCCATGATAATAAAGAATGGATGTTGAATCAAGAGGTATTCAATGATATAGTCATCAGATTTGGAATGACCGACATCGACTTGAATCATCAGCTATCGAGATATGTCTCATGGAAACCAGATCCAGGAGCAGTGGCGATTGATGCTTTCTCGCTACATTGGGGTGGTATGTTTTCATTGGGGAGGCTACAGATTTTTGACTGTAAAGAAATGTGTCCACATCTTGGTCTTAAATGTCCAGATTCCTGAGTCCTAGTTGTAGAATCTTCAACACAAGGCTTCTAACCATCATTCTTGACTACACTGTGAGAGACTCTGCTGTCCCAATGAGGTTTGCCTCTCTTTCTTCCAAACTCATGAGTACAGACCAAACCTAACCATTCTTTAGACTTCAAACTTTAGAGATACAGTGTAGAAACAGGCCTTTCAGCCCACTGAGTCTACGCCAACCTATGATCCCCGCACACTAACACTATCCTACACACACTACGGACAATTTACAATTTTCCAGAAGCCAATTAACCTACAAACCTGCACGTCTTTGGAGTGTGGGAGGAAACCGGAGCACCTGGAGGAAACCCACACGGTCACAGGGAGAACGTACATATTCCACACATACAGAACCCGTAGTCAGGATGGAACCCGGGTCTCTGGCGCAGTGAGTCAGCAACTCTACCGCTGCGCCAGTGTCCCACTCCTCACATCACACCTCCTTTGTGCCCAGTCAAAGACAAAAACTCATATGTCAGGCTGTTATTCATCGACTACAACTCGACATTTAACACAATCATCCCCTCCAAGCTGGTTACCAAACTCGCAGAACTGGGTCTCTGCGCATCCCTCTGCAATTGGATCCTCGACTTCCTCACTCTCAGACCACAGTCTGTTCGTATTGGTGGAAATATGTCAGACTCGATAACAATTAGCACGGGAGCACCTCAAGGCTGCGTGCTCAGCCCCCTGCTGTACTCACTCTATACTCATGACTGCGTAGCCGGACATAGTGCGAACTCCATCATCAAGTTCGCTGACGACGCCACTGTTGTGGGACGTATCACTGATGGGGATGAGTCAGAGTATAGAAGAGAGATCGAGCAACTGTCCATATGGTGCCAGCACAATAACCTGGCCCTCAACACCAGCAAAACCAAGGAACTGATTGTGGACTTTGGAAGGAGTAGGATGGGGACCCACAGTCCCGTTTATATCAACGGGTCGATGGTTGAAAGGGTCAAGAGCTTCAAATTCCTGGGCGTGCACATCTCTGAAGATCTTTCCTGGTCCGAGAACACTGATGCCATTATTAAGAAAGCACATCAGCGCCTCTACTTCCTGAGAAGATTACGGAGAGTCGGTTTGTCAAGGAGGACTCTCTCTAACTTCTACAGGTGCACAGTAGAGAGCATGCTGACCGGTTGCATCGTGGCTTGGTTCGGCAACTTGAGCGCCCTGGAGAGGAAAAGACTACAAAAAGTAGTAAACACTGCCCAGTCCATCATCGGCTCTGACCTCCCTTCCATCGAGGGGATCTATCACAGTCGCTGCCTCAATAAGGCTGGCAGTATCATCAAGGACCCACACCATCCTGGCCACACACTCATCTCCCTACTACCTTCAGGTAGAAGGTACAGGAGCCTGAAGACTGCAACAACCAGGTTCAGGAACAGCTACTTCCCCACAGCCATCAGGCTATTAAACCTGGCTCGGACAAAACACTGAACTTTATAAGCAATTACTGTTATTTGCACGTTATCAGTATATTGATTCATGTGTGTATATATTTATAGAATGCCTTGTAGTCAATGCCTACTATGTTCTGTTGTGCTGAAGCAAAGCAAGAATTTCATTGTCCTATCAGGGACACATGACAATAAACTCTCTTGACTTGACTTGAATCCATAAACCTGTGCTGATTATGTCCAAGGTAAATTCCCAAACAAATAAACCTCAGTGCATAGATTCAAGTTTCCAAAAGAGACTCTGATGGTTATAACACTGAAATATTGACTCCTGTTTCTCTCTCTACAGATGCTTAACATCGGAGCCGATCCCTTGCCTGCGGACTTTACCATCGAGAGCTCGCAGTCTCGGGAGAGGCCGAGTCAAGAAGCTCCAATGACGCAGAGGTTCGACCCGTCTCGACCCGGGTTTCGACCGTCCAGCGCGGGGGAGTTGACATCCCACCTGATGCGGGAGCTTGCTTGCCCACGATGCGGAAGGCCCAAACGCTGCCGGCTATGGAAGTCAAGATCGTCCCCGTCAACGGAAGGCTCGAGGCCCCCGACTACGGGAGAATAAAGAAGGGAAGAGATTGAACTTTTTTTCGCCTTCACAGTGACTCCTCCAGTGAGGAATGTGGAGGAGTCACTGTGGTGGATGTTTATGTTGAAATGTGTTTTGTGTGTTCTGTTGCTTTTTATTGGTATGACTGACTCGGCAAATCAAATTGCTCCTATGTTGCAAAACATACTTGGCTAATAGAGTATTATTGTATTGTATTGTAACTGACCTGCTGAGTGACTCCAACATTTTCTATTTCATTCTGGAAGTAAGTTTAGCTTTTGTTTTAGTTTTAATTTCAAAATACAGCAAGGCCCACTGAGACAACGCTGACCATCGATCACCCGTTCACACGATGCTTTCAAGAGAGAGCTAGATAGGGCTCTTCAAAATAGTGGAGTCAGGGGATATGGGGAGAAGGCAGGAACGGGGTACTGATTGGGGATGATCAGCCATGATCACATTGAATGGCGGTGCTGGCTCGAAGGGCCGAATGGCCTACTCCTGCACCTATTGTCTATTGTCTATTGTCACACTAGTCCTATGCTATCCCTCTTTCTCATCCACTCGTTACACACCAGGGACAATTTACAGAGGGCCAATTCACCTGCAAACCCGCACGTCTTTGGGACGTGGGAGGAAACTGGAGCAGTCACAGCAAGAACGTGCAAACTCCATAGAGGCAGCAACTGAAGTCTGGATTGAACCCAGGTTTTGGCGCTGTGAGGCAGCAGCTCTACCGCTGCGCCACTGTGCTGCTGGTTTTTAAACTTCCAATTAAGTTTGCTGAGTGATCTTTAAGGAGCAAAAGTACACATGATGAGGCTGACGGAATAATATTGGAGGACCCCAGGCTGTGGGGATTAAAGGGATTTATTTTATATTATTAGGTAAAATAAAGCATAGAAATATCTGCACTACGATTATAACATGGAAGTTCATCAAAAGGGCTGAATAAAATTGTTCTTTCAAAAAAAATCTTTCTCAGCCCTCTGGCTCCACCTCTTCCTTTCTTCTTCCCGCCCCCCCCCCCCCCCCCAGCCCCACCCTCACATCAGTCTGAAGAAGGCTTTCGACCCGAAACTTTGCCTATTTCCTTTGCTCCATAGATGCTGCCTCACTCGCTGAGTTTCTCCAGCATTTTTGTCTACCTTGTATTTTCCAGCATCTGCATCCTTCTTAAACATCAATAAAATTATTAGTGGTTTTGAACAAATCTTCTGCAAATAATGGTCATACTCCACGTCCTCCAAACATTTATGCCCCAACATTCAACGGATTTTCATGGGCAAAATATAAGCAACCTGATATTCCAATGAATAGATCATGTGATAGGAGCAGAATTAGGCCATTCTACTCCACCGTTCAATCATAGCTGATCTATCTCTCCTCCTCACCCCATTCTCCTGCCTTCTCCCCATAACCCTGACACCCATACTGATCAAGAATCTATCTATCTCTGCCCTAAAAATATCCATTGACTTGGCCTCCACAGCCGCCTGTGGCAAATCATTCTACAGATTCACCACCCTCTGACAGGAAATTCCTCATCATCGCTATCCCAAAGGAAGTCCATTAATTCTGAGGCTATGGCCTCTGGTCCTAGACTCTCCCACTAGTGGAAACATTCTCTTCACATCCACTCTATCCAGGCCTTTCACTTTCGATAAGTTTCAATGAGTTTCCCCGTCATCTTTCTAAACTCCAGCGAGTGCAGGCCCAGTGCCGTCAAACACTCATCATATGTTAACCCACTCATTCCTGGGATCATTCTTGTAAACCTCCTCTGGATCCTCTCCAACGCCAGCACATCCTTCCTCAGATACGGGGCCCAAAATTGCTCACAATCCTCAAAATGCAGCCTGATCAAGCGTCGTATAGAGCCTCACCATTGCATCCCTGAATAATAACCTGATGAAAAATTGCAGAGAGGAATCAACCTTACAGTGTAGAATAAGGTAGATATTTAGAATAACCTACAGCACCAGAGACCCCGGTTCAAGCCTGACCTCAGCTGCTGTCTGTGTAAAATTCAGGCATACAATAAAGAACATGGAACAGTACAGCACAGGAACAGGCCCTTCGGCCCACAATGTCTGTGCCGAACATGCGGCCAAGTGCGTCTCTAATCTATTTCCTCCATTCCCTGCATATCCATGTGCCTATCCAAAATCCTCTTAAACGCCACTATCGTTTCTGCCTCCACCACCACCCCTGGCAGCGCGTTCCTGGCACCCACCACCCTCTGTGGAAAAAGTATCCCCGCACATCTCCTTTAGACTTTGCCCCTCTCGTCTTAAAGCTATCCTTGACTGGACTTCGCTGGCTTTACCTTGCACTAAATGTTATTTCCTTGTCATGTATCTATACACTGTAAATGAATCGATTGTAATCATGTATTGCCTTTCTGCTGACTGGTTAGCACACAACAAAAGCTTGTTACTAACTCAGTACACGTGACAATAAACTAAACTTAACTATGTCCTCCAGTATTTGATTTTTCCATCCTGGGAAAAAGTTTCTGATGTTCTACCATATGTAATGCATTCACAATTTTATATTCTTCCATCAGGTCGCACCCACCACAACTCTGTTCTAGAGAGTTCTCCCTGTGACAGCATGGGTCTTCTCCAGGTGCTCCGGTTTCCTCCCACATCTCAAAGGCGTGCGGGTTGGTACGTTAATTGGGGTCCTCTGTAAATTTCCCCTAGTGTGTAGAGAATAGAAATATAGAAAATAGGTGCAGGAGCAGGCCATTCGGCCCTTTGAGGCAGCGCCGCCATTCAATATGATCATGACTGATCATCCAAAATCAGTACCCCGTTCCTGCTTTCTCCCTATATCCCTTGATTCCGTTAGCCCTAAGAACTATATCTCTCTCTTGAAAACATCCAGTGAATTGGCCTCGACTGCCTTCTGTGGCCGAGAATTCCACAGATTCAAAGCTCTCTGGGTGAAAACATTTTTCCTCATCTCAGTCTTAATTGGCTTATTCTTAAACTGTGACCCCTGGTTCTGGACTCCCCCAACACCGGGAACATTTCTCCTGCATCTAGCCTATCCAATCCCTTAAGAATTGTATATGTTTCTATAAGATCCCCTCTCATCATTCTAAATTCCAGTGAATACAAGCCCAGTCGACCCATTCTTTCATCATATGTCAGTCCCGCCATCCCGGGAATTAACCTGGTGAACCTGGTGAATGGATTAGATGGTGGGATAACTAGTGTGAATGGGTGATCGATGGTTGGACTCAGTGGGCCAAAGGGCCTGTTTTGATGCTGTATCTCTAAATTAGATAACAATGCAAATAGAACATTATTCCAAGGGCAAGAGGGAAATATTGGAACAGGCGAGAATAAGCTTGGTCAGAGAGATAGGCTTTAAAGGACATTTTGTTTTATTTATTTAGTTTAGTCATTCAGAGCTGAAACAGGCCCTTCAGCCCACCAAGTCCGCGCTGACCAGCGCTCCCCGTACACAAACACTATCCTACACACTAGGGTCAATTTACAATTTTATTTAACCAAAGCCAATTAACCGACGTGTACATATTAGGATTGTGGGAGGAAACCAGAGCACCGGGACAAAAGCCCATGTGATCACGGGGAGAAGGTACAAACTCCGTACAGACAGCACCTGTAGTCACGATCGAACCTGGGTCCCTGGCGCTGTGAGGCAGCAACTCTACCGCTGTGCCACCATGCTGCCCTCTTGAAGGAAGACAGGGGGAGCATGGGATGTGAATGGGCAGGGTGACTAACGATGGGAGAATGGGGATGAACAGCAGAGCTCCCTGAAGTCGAGATAGGGAATGTTTGGAATATAGGAATGGGAATTCTGAAGGTGTGGGAGTCAGAGGGCTGGAGAGTGTTTAGTTTAGTTTAGTTTAGTTTAGAGATACAGCGCGGAAACAGGCCCTTCAACCCACCGGGTCCACGCCGACCAGCGATCTGAGCATATTAACACTATTCTACACACACTAGGGACAATTTACAGTTCTACCAAGCCAATTAACCAACAAACCTGTAGGTCTTTGGAGTGTGGGAGGAAACCGAAGATCTCAGATAAAACCCACGTGGTCACGGGAAGAACGTGCAAACTCCATACCGACAGCACCTGTAGTCGGGATTCAACCTGGGTTTCTGGCGCTGCAAGTGCTGTAATGCCCCTGTCCCACTTAGGCAATTTTTTAGGGAACTGCAGGCGACTAGGCTGTCGCCACATGGTCGCCGGGGTATCGCCTGTATGGTCGTGAGTCGTCTCCTCAGTCGCCCAAAGAATTGTAGCGATTTTCTGGTCGTCGCTGGATTTTGAAATGTTCAAAACTTTTCGGCGACAGTTGGCTAGTGGTAGGTTGTCGCCAGGATGACAAAGATTGTTGCCGGTGCTGACTTTGGTGAATTCCATTCCTATGTCGACCTACGTCGACCGGTGACAGGTACCGATGACTGAAATGTCTTACCTTGTCGTAGCTTGTCACGGGTGGACATAGGTTGTTGTAAGTGTGATCGTACGTCGACGTTCTAATGCAGGGGTTGGCAACCTATGGCTCACGGGCCGAATGCGGCCCATACCCCAAAATCATCCAGCCCGCAGGCGTTTTTTTTTTTCCAATTAGTCGTGAGGCGACCTGGGCACTACAGCCATTTGCTGGGGAACGCAGGCGGCCTGGGACCTGCAGAAAACTAATTAAAAAACACGTGAAAACTGATGCGAAAAACAACACCAATTGTCACACTAGTTAGTATGTATTATTACTAATATATGTATTATTAGAATGTATTGTTACTAATGTATGTATTATTAGTATGTATTATTACTTATTACTAATTTAGTTAGTATGTATTATTATTTCCTCCATTTATTAAATATGGTGATAGATGTGGCCCGCCATCTGTTCACAGACACGGGTCCTGGCCCCTATGCAAAACTGTGATGTTTGGTGGACTGTGTGTGGTGGGAGGACCCGTTACTTCTCCCATGCGGCAGGTGGTGCTGCACAGGACAAAGGGAGTTGTTTTGTATATAGTTTATCCTGTCTGTGTGTGTGTGTGTGTGTGTGGATACAGCCATTTATTTTAGTAGTCTTGCTGCCAGCATTGTATAAAGCATTAAAGACTTCTGTTGTAAATGAAAGACTCTCATGTTTTGTGCAGACCAAGAGCACGAACACGAAAAAAACAAGGTTGCCGACCCCTGTCCTAATGGGTCGCCGGTTGTCGGTAGCTGGACGTCGACTAGGTGGTAGGTTGTTGTGGTCATTGTTGTAGACATTGTCGTAGGGGGGTCCAGTCACCGTTTTTTCGACGACCTGCTACGACTACGACAGTCGCCGGCAGTCGCCGAAAAAAATCGCCTAAGTGGGTCAGGCCCATAAGGCAACAACTCTACCACTGCACCACTGTGTCACTGTGCCACTGTGCCACCGTGCCACTGTGCCATCCAGCCTGGAGTCAGTGTAAGATCAGGGCAAGTGGGGATCCGTGGACTGATGCCCAGAGGTTGAAGGCACAGCCTGAGGATGTTCTAGGAGAATGGAGTTTGATTTGAGTGTGGTGTTGGATTTGAGTCAGGGTGCTGTGGGGTATTTGAGAGACTGAGGCTTAGGTCTCAAGACTGGAGTAGGGGGAGGGTGTTACTGGGAGGACACCAGGAGTTACCACAGTAAAAGGAGGGATTGGTGAAGGTGTCTGTGCAGTGCGGGCAAATTAGAAAGTAAGTTCTGCTCGACACGATGGTGCAGCGGTAGAGTTGCTGCCTTACACCCATAGAGTCCCAGGTTCCATCCTGACTACGAGTGCTGTCTGTATGTTTGCATGTTCTCCCTGTGACTGCATGGGCTTTCTTCGAGTGCTCCGGTTTCCTCCCACATCCCAAAGCATGAGAGGTTTGTAGGTTAATTGGATTTGGTAAAATTGTAAATTGTCCCAAGTGTGTATGATGTAGGTATGTTACAAAACTTACCTTCAGTCGCGCTGTAATTCTGCCACTGGCCGTGTGCGCTAATTTGGCGCCTTTAAGGCGGGGGCGGGGTTAAAACGCGGGTTTCTCCTCCCTTGTCCTGGTTAATATTTTGTTGGAGTACAAGCCTTGGCTGACAAATCGTTCCTACCGGTGTTTTGTGAATTTTTTATTTTTATTAAATCGTCAATGTCAGCGCTAGAGTAATTTTAAAAGCAGCTCCTGAAGCGTCAACGCCGATAACGGGGACGGATTTCACACACGGGACAGGTAAACGAAAGTGGTTTCTTTAAATGTATAAAAGTGCTTCTTAAGAAGCCTTTAATTCACATTTTTTCATGCGACACGTGATTTTATTCCCCGAATTAACGGCAGTATTTTTCATGCCAATACGGGGTTAAATTCACCGCAAATGAATGTTCCAAAACATCGCATTCCAGAAATCCTCACTCGCAAGATGAATTAAATGCCCATTAATTTACAGGTATTAAACATTCAATTCCTTCCATTTGGCCTGCAAATTCATGAAAATTAGATTTAAAAATTATGTTATATTGTGAATTATTGTGTGAATGTTATTTGGACACTTAGGCTATTTAAAAATGTTAATCTATTCTTAAGAAATTGATAGATGTTTAGATCTAGTAATTGAATTTTGTAATTAGCTACAATTAGGTAACTAACTAATTATATGCTTTACTTTCATGTCTTCGAAGTAAGATTGTTTCATATTTGTTTCAGAATGCTTCAATCTATAATAACTGAAAATTTCTTTCAGTTATCATAATTTTTAAGAAAGTTATGGGCTTTTAACTGTCCTCGATCACAGCTTTTGTGTTAAGTCAATGGAAAAGCAATAGGGAACTAGATGCTAATTTCTGAGTATGATAATGGCCATAACCTTTTTAATACTGAAGATATGAAAGTGAATTAAGTGTCAAATTAAACTTCTTTTTATGCTTTATCTGATGGGATAAATTGCAGACTTTATTTTTTAAATCTCAAAATTTTGTAACATTGCTATATGATGATGTTTTGTGTACAGGGTGATTGGTGGTCAGCACGGACTCGGTGGGTCAAAGGGCCTGTTTCCATGCTGTATCTCTGCAGTTTAAAGTGAATTCAAACCCCTGGGTAGGGTTGTCAGCACTCGACTCAGACTGATACATACGTGAAAATAACCGCTGATATCTGCTCCTTGAAAATGTGATAGAACAGGGCAGCACGGTGACGCAGCGGGTAGAGCCGTTGCCTCATAGCGCCAGAGACCCGGGTTCAATTCTGACCTCGGGTGCTGTTGGCTTGGAGTTTACACGTCCTCCTTGTAACCGCATGAGTTTTCTTCAGGTTTCCTCCCACATCCCAAAGACGAGCAGGTTGGTAAGTTAACTGGGTTCTGTAAATTGCTCCTGATGGATGTGAAACTGTGATAACATAGAACTAGTGTGAAATGGTGATTGAGAGTGTGGACTGAGAGGGCCGCAAGACTTGTTTCCATGCTGCATCTTAGTTTCAACTTTAACAGACACAGCGTGATCTGAAGACGGGTCCCGACCTGAAACATCACTCATCCTTTTCTCCAGAGATGCTGCCTGACTTAGAATGGCACAGTGGCGCAAAGCTGATGCTGCTGCCTCACAGCGTCAGGGACCCAGGTTCGATCCTGACTACGGGTGCTGTCTGTGCGGAGTTTGTAAGCTCTCCCTGTGTCCGCATGGATTTTCTCCGGGTGCTCTGGTTTCCTCCCACACTCCAAAGACGTACAGGTTTGGAGGTTAATTGGCTTGGTTTAATTGTAATTTGTTTCCTAGTGTGTGTAGGATCGTGGTCGACGCGGACTGGATGGGCCGACGGGCCCGTTGCCCGCTCTATCTCTAAACTAAACTAAACTAAAGATGTTGCCTGACTTGCTGAGATTCCAACATTTTGTGTCTATTTTCACTCACCTATCCATGTTTTCTGGAGATGCTGCCTGACCCATGAAGTTACTCCAGCACTTTTTTTGTAAACCAGTATCTGCAGTTTGTTGTATCTAAACAAAACTGTTTCTTGTCAAAGTTTTCATGTGACATGAAAACAAAGCTGTTTTTCAACGTTCCCTCTCATATTAGGTGGGAGTAGCGTAGCTCCTCGGACATGTTGACTGGTGTTGGCAAGTTGGGCCAAAGGGCCTGTTTCCACACTGTATCATTCTATGACTCTATGACTCTATCTGCCTACCCAGGCTGACACCCAGCCCTGCCCTTGAGGACCCTACTCAATCCTTAAGGGCCTGCCCCATTTGGGCATCATTTGCACGTCATTTCCGCGACCTCATTTACGCGGCACGACGCATGACACGCGCGTTGTGACATGCACGTGATGCGTGCATGGTGCGTGGTGATGTAGACAGTGACGCGCGGTCGCGTGTGGCGCCCCAGGATTTTGGGATGTACAAAATCTTCGCGCGCCATCTGCGTGACGCACAAATGACGCCTAAGCGGGACAGGCCCTTTAGACACCCCTTGATATCCTGGAACTGGTGCCTTGTACCGAGTTCAAGCCCAGGAGCAGTGCAACCACTCACTCAGCTTGTGAAGGGGTCAGCATCCCTCAGTAGCCAGAGAAAAACACTTCTGCTAGGATCATGATCTCGGAGCAGAGTTCAATATTCATACCCTTGTTTTTCAAGCAGAGACTTTTATAAACTGGTACTTCCTTCTGTAAACGCAGTTGATAATCGTCAGTAACTCTGAAATTATTTTTTAATTAACTAATGAACTATCCTGATTTGAGGAACCTGAGAAGCAGTTTCTGCACACAGAGGGTGGTGGGTATATGGAACGAGCTGCCAGAGAAGGTTGTTGAGGCAGGGACTATAACAACGTTTAAAAAACATTTGGACAGGTACAGTGCATTCAGAAAGTATTCAAACCCCTTCACTTTTTCCACATTTTGTTACGTTACAGCCTTATTCTAAAATGGATTAAATTCATTTTTTTAATCATCAATCTACACACAATACCCCATAATAAAAAAGCAGAAACATGTGTTTAGAAATTATTGCAAAGTAATTAAAAATAAATAACTGAAATATCATACTTGCATAAGTATTCTGATCAAAAACAACATCTATTATTTTTCTCTGGAGATGCTGCCTGACCCCTTGAGTTGCTCCAGCATTTTGTGTCTATGTAGGCATGATGTTATGCAAGGAATAGAAAGATATGGATCACGTGCAGGAAGAGGAGATTAATTTATTTTGCCATTATGTTCAACACAGATATTATGAGCCGAAGAGCTTTCCTGCACTGTCCTGTTCTATATTCTAGGTATAAAGGCACATTTACAGATCAGCAAAGATCTTATTCTACTGTGAAACAGACTCAAGAGACCTTCTCCTGTTCCCAGCATTTCAGAGGAAGCCAACATGACCAGCATCACAACCACAATAATGCAGCACCAACTTCGACGGACTGGCCATGTCATCCGCATGTCCAACACACGTCTCCCTAAACAAATCCTGTACTCTCAACTGAAGGAAGGTCGGTGAGCCCCTGGCGGGCCAAAGAAACGCTTCAAGGACAACGCCAAGAACAGTTTGAAGAAATGTCACATCACATCGAGCAACTGGGAGCACAATGCACTGGACAGGCTCTTGGAGGAAATCCATGCAGGAAGGAGCTGCACGTCATGAAATGGAACTACGCCGTGTTGCAGAGACAAATTGACAGCACCTTAAGGAGAGGGAGAAAGGGGCTCGACGACTACCAACCACCGCCAGTCTCCACTGCCCACGTTGCACCAAGGTGTGTGGATCGCGGATCGGCCTCTACAGACAATGGCAGACCCACAAGTAGACGACCCTATGGAGAGGAGAGGACAGTCATACTCGTTTCGAGAGACCGCTGATGATGATGACAATAAAGTATTCAATTCAATGCAAGTTCAATCAGTGGCACTGGGAATCTAGCATTTGCAGCTGAAACACAACATAGTTGAAAGTAATACTGGATGTGGGCATTCGCAATGCTCTGTCTCCACAGTGATGACAAGACACAAGGGACTGCAGATGCACAAAAGTGCTAGAGTAACTCAGCGGGTCAGGCAGCATCTCTGGAGGACATGGATAGGCAACAATTCAGGTCGGGAGCCTTCTTCACGCTGAATATAGTAAAGGGAAGAAAGCTGAAAGAGAGGTGAAGATGAGACAAATTCAGGCATGTCATAGTTTAAGTTTAGTTTAGTTTAGAGATACAATGCGGAAACAGGCCCGACAGCCCATGAGTCCGTGCCGACCAGCGATCCACGCACATTAACAATATCTAACACACACAAGGGGCAATTTGCACTTATACCAAAGCAATTAACCTGCAAACCTGTACGCCTTTGGTGTGGGAGGAAACCGAAGATCTCGGAGTAAACCCATGCAGTAAACAGGGAGAACGTACAAACTCTGTACAGATAGCACCAGTAATCAGGATCGAGCCCGGATTTCCCTTAAAGTTACTTAAAGTTCAGTAATAATACTGAAATTCATTCAAAAAAAAAAAATCCTGGAAACACTCAGCCAGTCAGGCAGCATCTGCGGAGATCTGAACAGGGTTAACATTTCTCAGCGATGACCTGTCATCAAAGTTCTGTGGAGGAAAGAACTGCAGATGCTGGTTTGAATCAAAGATAGACACTAAATGCTGGAGTAACTCAGCAGGGCAGGCAGCATCTCCAGAGAGAAGGAATGGGTGACGTTACGAGCCGAGACCCTTCTTCAGACTTATCAAAGTACTATCAAAGTTTTGCGTTGCTGCTAGGTTTTGTGACACCATCGAAGGGGTCTACAGGAGTTGCTGCCTCAAAAAGGCAGCGAGCATCATCAGAGACCCACACCACCCTGGCCACACACTCAGAACATCTGGGGGGCTGCATGATGGCTACCTCTGCCTACAGTCTGTTTGTTTTTCCATCTTTTTTAATTTTAGTTTGTTTAAAGTATGCTTTGGAGGATTTTTTTTCAGTAATTTACGTGGGGGAGGGGGGTAGGGTAAGGGGGAAACCGTTTTTCAGTCACTTCCTGGCGAGGAAGCGACTATTCTCCAAGTCCTGTCCTCGCCACCCACCTCCTCGCGGAATACCAACTGGATTGGCACGGCCTTTCCTGCTGGGGACCGGACCAGAGCTTCAGCAGCGGCGGCGCAGCACTGGATACATCGCGGAGCGGGCGATGCCTTACCGGGATCGACGTTTGAAGCTCCGGAGTGTTGGGCCTGCTGCATCGACATCGTGGAGCTGTGGTTTGCGGAGCTCCCAGCGCGGGCGGCGCTGACCAACATCGCGGAGTCCTGGCATCCCTTTGCCGAGGGCCGCCAGCGTTGAATCTCTGCCCAGCTCGGCCTGTGGACTTGGGGAGCCGCGGACTCCGGTAGGAAGTGGCCGATTCGGAGGTCCAAGCCGCTGAGGATGTTCTCCGTTCTGACATCGGAGTTTCATCATCCCAGCAGGAGGGCCTGAACATCGGGCTGACCGTAGCGGCAACTGCGGGGGGCTCGGGAGGCCCCGACCATGGGTGAACATCAAAGAACATCAACGAGGAGATTGACTGAACTTTGGTGCCTTCCCTCACAGTGGGAAACTTTGGGGATGTTTATGTTTTCGACTATCGTGTTCTGTGCTTTTATTTTTTTTATTCGTATGGCTGTATGGGGAAAAAGCATTTTGTTGTCTCTGTACTCGTACTCTGCACTATGACAATAAAGTTGAATCAAATCAAATCAAAATCAAATTTCACCCCTGCCATCGGGATGAAGGTACTGGAGCCTGTAACGTCCAGGTTGAGGAGCAGCTTCTTCCCTACAACCATCAGGCTATACCGAAAAAGCTCCAAACTACATAGACTTTGGCGGCTTGTTTTTCATCTTTGCACCATTTTTGTTTGGAACTAAAAATATTGTTATTTATTATGGCGTTTACAGAGTATCATGTTTACATATCTGTTGTGTTGCTGCAGGTACAGATTAATAAATAATGAACGAATGAACAGAAAAATAAACAAGTTTATGGTGACACCATGCAGAAGTGGTCATCCTGCTGAATGGTCATAAGTGATAGCAGCAGAATTAGGCCATTCAGCCCATCAAGTCTACTCTGCTATTCAATCATGAATTTATCAAGAATCAATTTTAAGAATAAGGAGTAAGCCATTTAGAACGGAGACGAGGAAACACTTTTTCTCACAGAGAGTTGTGAGTCTGTGGAATTCTCTGCCTCAGAGGGCGGTGGAGGCAGGTTCTCTGGATGCTTTCAAGAGAGAGATGGATAGGGCTCTTAGAGATAGGGGATATGGGGAAAAGGCAGGAATGGGGTAATGATTGGGGATGATCAGCCATGATCACATTGAATGGCGGTGCTGGCTCGAAGGGCCGAATGGCCTACTCCTGCACCTATTGTCTATTGTGTATTGTCTATCATGGCTGATCCATCTCTCCCTCCTAACCCCATTCTCCTGCCTTCTCCCCATAACCCCTGACACCCGTATCAATCAAGAATCGATCTATCTCTGCCTTAAATATATCTACTGACTTGGCCTTCACAGCCTTCTGTGGCAATGAATTCCACAGATTCACCAGCCTCTGACTAAAGAAATTCCTATTCATATCCTTCCTAAAAGCACGTCCTTTAATTCTGAGGCTACGACCTCTGGTCATAGACACTCCCACTAGTAGAAACATCCTCTTCACTTTATCCAAGCCTTTCACTAGAAGGATTTAATTAATTTGGAAATAATGCAAAAGAGATTCATCAGTCTGAAGAAGGGTCTCGACCCAAAACCTCGCCAATTCCTTCTCTCCATAGATGCTGCCTCACCCGCTGAGTTTCTCCAGCATTTTTTGTCTACCTTCACCAAGATGATACCTGGGCTTGCAGGTTTGAGTTATAGGGAGAGGTTGAACAGGCTTGGACTTTCTTCTGTGAAGTGTAGGGGGCTGAAGGGCATTTTACTGAGGTGTGCAAGATCACGAGGGGCATGGATAAGGTGAATGCTCGTAGTCTTTTTCCCAAGTAGTGAATTCTAAAGCTAGAGGGTACAGGCTGAAGGGGAGAGGGGAGAGAATGAAGCCGGAACTCAGGGGTAACTTTTTCATTCAGAGGGTAGTCCGCATTTGGAATGAGCTGCCAGAGGAAGCCTTACAAGAGGATGCAATTTCAACTATCAATAGATTTTTGGACATATATAAATAGGAACGGGCCAAATGCATGCAAAAACATAACCGGAATCTCAGTCTGAAGAAGGGTCTCGACCCGAAACATCACCTATTCCCTTTCTCCAGAGATGCTGCCTGACCCGCAGAGTTACTACAGCATTGTACCTATCTCCAGAATGCCAACTTGTTCAGAATGGGTAAGGTGGGACGAAGGGCCTGTTTCCATGCTGCACAGCTGGAAAGAGTAGAGAAAAGATTTACAAGGATGAGGCTAGGACTAGAGAGCCTGAGCTACAGGGAGAGGTGGAGTAGCCTGGGTCTCTATTCCTTGGAGCACAGGATGATGAGGGGTGATCTTATTGATGTGTATAAAATCATGAGAGGAATAGATCGGGTAGATGCACAGAGTCTCTTGCCCAGAGTAGGGGAATCGAGGACCAGAGGTTCAAGGTGAAGGAGAAAAGATTTAATAGGAATCTGCGGGGTAACTTTTTCACAGAAAGGGTGTGTATGGAACAAGCTGCATAGTTGAGGTAGTAGTTGAGGCTGGGTCTATCCCAACGTTTAAGAATCAGTTAGACATGTACATGGATAGGACAGGTTTGGAGGGATATGGACCCAGCGCTGGCAGGTGGGACTAGTGTAGCTGGGACATGTTGGCTGGTGTAGGCAAGTTGGGCCGAAGGGCCTGATTCCACACTGTATCACTATGACTCTACAGCTCTGTGACTGAGGGACTTCTAATCATGAGTCCTGTTGGCATCGGTGCAGGCTCGGTGATTCCAGGGTGCAACTCAATGTGATATTACCCGCCCCTCCGCAGTGGAGGTGGTCTTGCAGGTGCAAAGGGGGATCTTTATTTTCAAATGTCTACACGAAGCAGTGATTCTCTCTCTGAAAGATGGATCTGTGATTTGGCCCGAGAGCGAACTGCCTCCACGCTGACAGGACGAGTTATGTAGCAAGAGAATTGACCAGCGTGGTGTTGCAGGTGCACAAACACAGCTGAAGCCTGTCCCAGTGCGATGGGAGAACATGGAACACAGTGTCAGCCCAAGTACTCCCCATCTGACCTCCTCCTGACTTGTGTCGCAAGAGAGAGGGGGAGGAACATGTTCAGATCGCAGTGCTGGGAATGATCTTGTGGGGACAGTGCACTGTGGGAGGTGGCAATCGAGATACCAAGGAAAGGTTCTCCGAAAGTTCAGTTTAGTTTGGTTTAGTTTAGTTTAGTTTAGTTTAGTTTGGTTTAGTTTATTGTCACGTGTACCGAGCTACAGCGAAAAGCTTCTGTTGCGTGCCATCCAGTCAGCGGAAAGACAATGAATGATTACAATCAAGCCATCCACAGTGCACAGATACATGATGAAGGGAATAAAGTGAATAATGTTCAGTGCAAGATAACACCAGTAATGTCCGGTCAAAGCTAGTGCGAGAGTCTCATATGAGGTAGGTGGTAGTTCATGACTTCTCTATAGTTGTGGTCGGATGGTTCAGTTGCCTGATAACAGCTGGGAACAACTGCCCTTGAAACTGGAGGTGTGCGTCTTCACACTTCTGTACCTTTTGCTCAATGGGATTGGGAAGTAGAGGGAGTGACCAGGGTGAGACTGGTCCTTGATTATGCTGCTGGCCTTTCCGAGGCAGCGTGAGGTGTAAATGAAGTCAATGAATGGGAGGTGGACAAAAATGCTGGAGAAACTCAGCAGGTGAGGCAGCATCTATGGAGCGAAGGAATAGGTGACGTTTCGGGTTTGTGTGATGGTCTGTGAATAATCCCAAATATATAGAATCAAACATACAGCCCAATTTATTGTGCATTTTCAATCTATGAGACTGATTCCATTCGAGGCATGCTGCTCCCTTACACATTGCTAGTGTGGCTTCTGTATTTGAATGTCCTTTGCCTGAGGAGCAATCACAGACCCAGAAAATGCACAGCTCCAGATTCAGGGACAGTTTCTTCCCAGCCGTTATCAGGCAACTGAATCATCCTACCACAACCAGAGAGCAGTGCTGAACTACCATCTACCTCTTTGATGGCCTTCGGACTATCCTTGATCGGACATTACTGGCTTTATCTTGCACTAAACGTTATTCCCTTATCATGTATCTGTACACTGTGAATGGCTCAATTGTAATCATGTATTAATAATAATAATAATAATGGATTTTATTTACGGGCGCCTTATACCGAGGTCTCAAGGACACCATACAGAGATTTATAGAAAACATATAATCAGAGTTTTAAAAAAATAGGTTATAAAGACCAATACATAAATCAGGGACAGAATTCCTTCCAAAAACACAAAAAAAAAGAAAATCAGAAGCACAATTTGAGGAGAGAGCAGCGGCAATTTAACGCCAGCGTCCACTCTCCCCTCCGACCGCCATCTTGAACACAGACTAACAAATACAATTACAAACAATTACATACAAAAATCATCCCCCCACAATGATTTCCACTGTGGGGGAAGGCACAATGTCCAGTCCCCAGCCCCAGTTCACCCAAAAAAAAATAAAAAATAAAAAATAAAAATAAAAAATAAAAAAATTTGTCTTTCTGCTGACGGGTTAGCGCGCAAGAAAAGGTTTTCACTGTACCTCGTTACACGTGACAATAAACTAAACAGAACTGCCCTCTCCCCATAACCTCTGATGCCCGTCGGCTGCAGGAGGTGCCCCCGGGACACAGAGGTAGTCTGGCAGGCGAGGAGAGGGACGTGGGTTGGCGGGCCGTGCATGACGGAGGAGGCACTACAGCATCCTGGGACTCGCCTGGATCGGTAGCCACTCCAGCACATCCAGCACGTGGACCGGACTTTAGACTTTTGGTAAATGGCACCAAAATATGGTGACTCGTACATGTGCGAGTTATAGAGTCATGGAAACAGGCCCTTCGGCCCAACGTGCCCACACCGGCCAACGTATCCCAACTACACTAGACGCACCTGCCTGCGCTTGGTCCATATCCCTCCAAACCTGTCCTATCCAAGTACCTGTCTAACTGTTTCTTAAATGTTGGGATAGTCCCTGCCTCAACTACCTCCTCTTGCGACTTGTTCCACATACCACCTGCCACCCTTTGTGTGAAAGGTGCAAGAGGAATGTCACTGTGCAGTGCACACATGATGATGAAGCACCATTAAACCATTAGACCTGTAGCTGGGTGACTGAACCACACCCAGTGCTCCAAGTGCGGTCTTGTATAGTAACACCATGATATCAGAACTTTTGAAACTAACTAAACCAACTAATGGCCCTGTCTCACAGTGCGAGTTGACCCACGAGTGACCCCGAGTGAAAGACTCGTGGTTGTGTACGAGATTCCAAGTTTATGATCAAGAGTTTAACCGTGTTCCCACGGGGTATGACAAAGTTTGCCGTTTACTTGTCATTTCTGCGATGTTCCAAGTTCGTCTCCCGAGTTACCAAGTTCCTCTCCCGAGTTACTCTTGAGCCAACAACGTGTTGAAAAATAATCACATGGTAAAAATGACTTTGTTTTATTTAACTTTAAGTGTGGATTTATTTTTTTCATTTTAGTGTAAGTAATTTCATTGCATCTGTCTTTTCTTTAAAAAGTGGTTATCATGCATCTGCTTATCTGATGGTAGATCTCAAAACTTGCCATTGAGTGCTTTGCATTGTCTCTTTTATTGCCTGAATTTAGGCTTGTGCTCCATTTCTCAGCTGAATGAGAGTATATACTGGAAATACTTATTTGTGCTTCATTTGTTGATTTGCAAGTTTGAGAAGCCCTTTTTCAGACCACTGTGTTGTTTGCTGTGGTGCTCCTTTTGTGCAAAAAAGTGTTTTTTATATTGAACAAGATGAATAAAGACTTTGTTTCACATTCACCATGCTGTTTGTCTTATTTTCTGATCTATTGAGAGTGGACAATTTTTAACATTTAAAAAGCACAGCATACGAGGCACCTGAGTCCTTAACTCTCACAAATGATTGTGAGAATCAAGATGTGAATATATTGTGCCACTTCCTCAATTTTGTGTTGTATGATGAAAGGAATATTACATTCAAGTCATGAGACTTTGTAGTGATATTAAAATGAAGACTTCCAGACATCAATTTGATTTTGATAACAAAGAACTCTCTTTTATTGTGCAATGAAGTAAACAAACAGTGAGAATCAAACGGATTAGTAAAAAGCTTTTCAACACTTTAAGCTATTAGAAAAAGTGGGAGTATCCAAAAGAAACTAAAACATGCTCAAACAGGCAAAAAACAACATAAACATACAGATAAGAATCAACATCAGAGGGATAATCTCCCAGGTCACTGTTCTCTGTCCAGCTGCCGAGTTCCGAGTGCCCACGAGTTAACACGGTAGACTCAAGAGTCACTAAGGTAAACTCACGGGCCACCAAGTTCTTACAACGAGTTTAAATGTTTCAATTTTTAACTTCAACAGTAAATTTGACTCGTGGAAAACTTTAAACATGTTTGAGATTTTTCAAGAGTTAACAAGTTTCACGGGTACCTGCCGTTAGCGCAACGAGTCGCTAAGTTGTGTCCACAAGTTCCGACGTTCCCGCTACGTTAATCGTACGTGATTACCACGAGTTTAAATTGTTTTAAACTCGGGGTCACTCGTGGGTCGACTCTCACTGTGAGACAGGGGTTTAACTATCTAATCTGTTCCTGGTTCTCTCCTTTGTTCCATACCCAGCTGTTGGAAAGACCATGTGTCGGGGCAACCTGTCTTCAGACTTTAGACGACTTTAGAGATATAATGCGGGAACAGGGGCTTCGGCCCAACGAGTCAGTGCCGATTGGCAATCACCCCGAACACTAACACTGCCCAACACAAGCGACAATTTTACAATTTTTTTTTTACTGAAGCCAATTAACCTACAAACCTCTACGTGTAGGAGGAAACTGCACCTGGAGAAAACCCACATGGTCACAGGGAGAATGGTCAATCTCCATACAGACAGCACCGGTAGTCAGGCTGGAACCCGGGTCTCTGGCGCAGTGAGGCAGCAACTCTACCGCTGCGCCACCGTGCCGCCCTATGTCAATGTATGAGATGTTGCCTGACCCACTGAGTTACCCCAGCACTCTGTATTCAATGTATGAGCACCAGGGACATTCCTCTCTTGGTCAAACTGTCCATGTAGGCTGGTGTATGGTCAGCCAGCATTCACCGACACATTTGAGTTGAAGCCAAAGACAGACACAAATTGCTGGAGTAACTCAGTGTCTATGGAGAGAAGGGATAGGTTGTTTTGGGTCAGACGGAAGAAGGGTCTCAGCCTGAAACGTTACCCATTCCCTCTCTCCAAGGATGCTGCCTGACCCGCTGAGGTACTCCAGCACTTTCTGTCAATCTTCAGTGTAAACCAGCATCTGCAGTTCCTTCCTACACATTTGTGTTGTAGCCGACTGTAAGTCATGTGAGAGGTGGCAGGCAGGGGAACACATGCTCACAGTGTAGGTGTCACGGACTGTGTTGCCACAAGGGACAGTATCAAAATGACTTAATTACAACACCAAAGTCAGAGGACTGGGATTTTACTTCGGAGTCACGTGAGTGACTACGTGAAGAAGACCCCATCCAGCCGCACATGCGTCATATCGATCAGACGCATAGCGTTCATGACCGTGTGTGGAGGAGCAGGAGCAAAGTTAAAGTAAAAGTTGGAAGGTAAGTGGTTTCATTTTCACTTACAGGGTGCTTTTCTTCCCGCTCAGACGCGTTGGTAGAGGTCCACACAAGTTACAATGGGAAAAGAGCATAGGGGAAGGAGAGGACAGGGACGCACCGCAGGTAAAACCCCAGATTCTAAGGGTAGCGGGCGTCAGGCAGAGGAGTCAGTGGCATCGAAGCCATTTAACTCCCGTTGCGGTCGAATGTGCTGTTAAACCGCCGACGGCGGGGCGCAAGGCTGGACAAAAGTCGGCCCGACCTGTAGACTCGGATGAGTCAGACCCGGAGGTATACCCTCCTGAAGCAGACAATATTATGGCTGCAAGGGTCGCTAGCTTAGAGCTCCTGAGGGGAAAAATTATTTACAAAGAACTCCCACAGGAGGATTTAGGTCGGTGTTGGCCAATAAAGGATACATACATAGAATACATAGATACATAGAAAATAGGTGCAGGAGTAGGCCATTCGGCCCTTCGAGCCTGCACCACCATTCAATATGATCATCACAGGGTGTGCCTTGGATGGGACAGGCACAAGGGTGGCCTACAGGAGAGCCATCAGAAATACCTGTGCAAAGCTATTACAGTGGTTGGCCTACAGGAGAGCCAGTGCCAGAAATGCCCGCAAAAAGGCAATATATGTGCTGGCCTACAGGAGAGCCAGTGCCAGGAATGCCCGTAAAAAGGCAATATATGTGCTGGCCTACTGGAGAGCCAGTACCAGAAATGTCTGAGCAAAGACTGTACAACTGTACATATGTGCCAGCACCGACAATTTCAAAAGAAAACATTATGAAGCGTTGGCCTAGAGTTGAGCCAGCTCCAGCAGCACCTGAAACAGGGCTGCCTATCCGTGGGCCTACAAGAGAGCCCGCGCAGGGGGAATCTGGCAGAGACTTAAAGGCCTGTCTCACGAGTCTGCGGTCATTGGCGGCGAAACGGGAAGAATCTGCCGCCATAGACCGCGCACTCGTGAGAACGCACAATTCCGGGGCCGTGCGGCGGTGTTCCCAACACCGCTCGGTGCTAAAATAAAACCTACACTGTTGAAAACTATATTCTTACCGCACAACCTCCACCAGTGATGCATGAGTGCGGCACGGCCGCCCGCACGGGCCGCCGCCAGTGTGGCTCAAGCACTGTGCGTCAAACTTCCACTGCCACAGCCTCCGCCAGTGAGGCACGTGTGCGGCACGGCCACAGGCACAGCCACCGCTACAGCGCCGCGATCAGGACGGCCGCCGCCACAGCCGCCGCTAGTGAGTCACGTGCGGCGGGCCGACGTCATCGCACTCGGCCCGCCCTATTTTTTACTTACCGCACGCACGTGGGACCCGCCGTATTTGAATCACTCGGCCCCCGCGCAGCATCCGTGCGGCGCTCCCATGGATAGGATCGGCGCTCTCACCGTTGCCGTGCAGTCCACTCTACAGGCGAAGCCGCGCTTCACCGCCGATGACCGCAAACAGGTAAGACAGAGCCTTTACCTGGAACAGGGGAGCCAGAAATTACCCAACATAAAGATGAATATCTAGATTCAAATGATGATTTATATCAGGACCAGATTCCATTATCAGAGCTAAAATGTTCCAAGGCTGGCACAAAAGTTTGCTGTTCCCACAGTAACAGGGGAACCTTTGAGAGAGGAAATAGCTATGACTATAAATTATCTACTCTCCCATCAGCCCCAGGAATTAACTATGGAGGTATTGGATGAAGATTTTATATCGGATTCACAACAAAATGCCTTAGCACTCATGTGTAGTGTGCACTTTGAAATAAATTGTATTCGTGAAAATACAATAACACAAAATATTCATCCTAAGTATGCAGGCTCTGCAAACCATCCAATATACAAATGCCTAAATCTGCTTTTTGGAGAAAATCTAGCAAAGAAGCTAAAGGATTATCTATGCTGAGCAGAGCAGTGCAAAATGCTACAGGCGAAATGCTGGTGCAGGAGAAGAAACAAACCAATCATTCTCGTATACACGTTGACGTGCTGCACCAAGGATATGTGGAGGTTACAATGTGCATACTAGAAGGGGACAACAATTGCCGGTGGCAAACCCCGAGGTAGGGGGGCTTGGTCTGGTAAGAAACACAACAAATGTTTCACACTCACAAATAGGGGGAAGGTTACGATTCTTCCTAAAAGAATGGCAATCAATAACAAATGATTCATTTATTCTATGTAGCATTGTAGGATTCAAAATTGAGTTCACTCCACGTTTGGATCCTCCAATTCAGCATAATTCAAACTGGTCATGGATTTTCTCAAAGGAACAGAATAAGTTGATCAAGGGAGAATTAAAACATTTATGCGGAAAAGGAGGTAATAGAAAAGTCAGTAGAACAACACCATCAGTTTGTGTCAAATATTTCCCAGAACAAAAAAGGATGGTGGATGTAGAATCCTTTCGGATCTGAAAAAATCTTAAACCTTTATGTACAATAGAAACATTCCAAAATGGAAACATTTACTAAATACCATTCAGCTGGTCACAAAGAATTGCTACATGGCAAGCACAGATCTGCAAAATGCATATTATTCTGTGAAATGCATGGTAATGATCAAAGATATTTGAAATTTAGATGGATGTCAGTTATGGCAATTTAAAGCATTGCCCAATGGCCTGACATCAGCACCAAGATTATTCACTAAAATTACTCAAACCAATTTTAGCTCTGCTAAGAGCTGAGGGCCATGTATTAATGGTTTATTTAGAGGATATTCTGATTGTGCGGGACACTTTGGCTACTGCAATATTGTCAGTATCTAGAGTCAAATACATTTTGAAAAAATGGGTTTCATTATTCACCTACAAAAATCTAAATTGATACCAAGCAAGAATAATTGATTAGCCAGGGTTCACAATTAACTCTGAACACATGGTAATCACCTTGCCAAAAGATAAAGCTCCAGTTAATTGAAGATTGCACTAAACTCATAAACGAGGACAAGCCTTCAATTAGAGAAGTGGCAAGCTTGCTGGGCAAATTAATTGCTGGGTTTCCAGCTGTCAGGTTTGGACCATTGCATTATCAATGTTTACAGAAGGCTAAGGTACAAGCATTAAAAATGAATACAGGGCATTTTGACAGGCCATGAAATTAACAATTGGATCCATTACAGAAATAGAATGGTGGATTAACAATGTCTCTAATGCTTCCAGAAAAGTTCTGGTAGAAACACTTTCCGTCATTCTACAGACTGATGTAAGTGCTCTTGGATGGGCGCAACTAACATGATTTCCAGCTGTGGAGGTAGGTGGAATGTCGATGAAGTACCTTTGCTTGAAAATTAAGGAATAAATTACCTAGAGCTGTTAGGAGCATTTCATGGCCTTAAAGCTTATTGCACTAATATGGGAAATGTGTATAATCAGGTACAGGTTGACAATACTACAGCTGTAGCATACCTAAATCACATGGGTGGTATCAAATCAGAATCATGTGATAGATTGGCAAATGAAATTTGGACCTGGTGTATTGCCAGGAAAAATTTGGCTGTCAGCAATATATTTACCAGGTAAATTTAACTTAATTGCAGTCAAAATATCACGTAAATTTAATGATAATACAGAATGGATGTTAAATCAGGAAATATTTACACAAATTGTAACACAATTTGGAATGCCAGAGATTGATTTGTTTGCATCAAGACTAAACCACCAATTGCCTAAATATGTGTCATGGGAACCTGATCCTGGTGCAGTAGCGGTGGATGCTTTCTCGCTACATTGGGGTGGTATGTTTCTGTATGCATTTCCACCATTTTGTTTAATCAACAGATGCATACAGAAAATTAAACAAGACTCAGCCTCAGGGATTTTGGTAGTACCAGATTGGCCTACACAGCTATGGTACCCACTGGTGTTAAAAATGATCAAATAAACCCTTATGATTAGAAGCAGTACATTTCCTATATAAAGAAATGGGAGGTGTTTTGTTCAGGAAAGAATATTGCATATAACACAGCAGAAATTTCAGATGTAATAGAGTTTCTTTAAACTCTATACTACAAATTAAAATTAAGTTATAGTGCAATCAATACTGCACGAAGTGCACTCTCTGCATATTTAAGCAGTGAATCAGAACAAAATCCAATAGGATCACATCCTTGGGTCTGTAGGTTTATGAAAGGAATTTTCAACTCCAATCCTCCTAGACCTAGGTATACAAAAATCTGGAATGTAAAAGATGTACTGATGCTGCTGAGGGATTGGAATCCTAAATCACCATGAAATTGGTTATGCTCATGGCATTAGTTTCAGCTCAGAGTTCAAACATTACAGAAACTAAGAATTGACAGAATGAAGGTAGGGGCGAATGCCGTTACATTCTATGTCTATGATTTACTGAAGCAAAGTAGACCTGGGATCACGGGATGTAAGTTGGAGTTTTCAACATATCCTAGCAGTTCCACGGCTATGTGTAGTAACATATGTAAAATGTTACATAGAAACAACAAGAATCTTAAGAGGCACAGAATTGGCATTTTTTATTAGTCATAAAAAGCCTCATAAGAAAGTGTCAACACAGACAATTTCAAGATGGTTGAAACAGGTGTTGATTTATTCAGGTATTGATACTGATAAATTTAGATCACATTCCTCCAGGGCGGCATCAACATCGGCGGCCAGGGATTCGGATGTGCCAATAGACCTTATCCTCGCGGCCGCAGGATGGGCAAGTGAACAGATGTTTCACAAGTATTACCATAAGGAGATTAAAGATCTCGGGGTGTTTAGTGATGCCGTGCTGGATTCAGTATTAAATCCCCCATTATAATAAATGGGCCTAATTTGTTACTTTTGTTAAAATAAATAGAACCATTAACTGATTACATTTAATGTTTTGGTTATGCATTGTTGATTGTGCTTACTCAAATAGAGTCAATCAGTGCAGTGAGCACCTGGATTTTAATCCGCGGTGTGAAATCTCAGAGCTTTGAAATCTTCACGTAGTCACTCACGTGACTCCGAAGTAAAATAGTAAGATTAAACGAGAACTTACCAGTTTGAAGTTTGATCTTTATTTTATGAGGAGTAACGTTGAGGGATTACGTGCCCTCCTCATAAAAGGATCAAGCTGGTAGTTCTAAGTCTTTATGCATCTTACTATCATACTTCAGTAATTATCGTCTGTGATTGTCACTCCGCTGCTTTGAAAGATTGACGCGTGTGCGGCTGGACGGGGTCTTCTTCACGTAATCCCTCAACGTTACTCCTCATAAAATAAAGATCAAACTTCAAACTGGTAAGTTCTCGTTTAATCTTACTATCAATCTTCAAGACATTTGGGACACTTGTCTTTAACAGCTGAAGCATAGAATACAGGTTCTCAGTTTAGTTTATTGACTCGTGCACCAAGGTACAGTGAAAACCTTTTGTGGCGTGCTAACCAGTCAGCGGAAAGACAATACATGATTACAATCGATGCATTTACAGTGTATAGATACAGGATAAGGGAATAATGTTTAGTGCAAGGTACAGCCAGGAAAGTCCAATCAAGGATAGTCAGAGGTTCACCAAAGAGGTAGACAGGGAAACCAAGATTTGAAAAAATACAACATTAGACTGTTTTGGCTTGAATGTATTTGAGATACTTCAGAAGAAGCTTCCACTTATTTCTAGATACTGTACTAATCTCTTCCAAAATGCTGCCTGGAATCGAAGATATCAGCAACACAAATGCATCAGCTCCGGCAAGGTGCTACATGAGCGGCACGGTGGATCAGCAGTAGTGTTGCAGCCTCACAGCGCTGGAGACCCGGGTTCGATCCTGACTACGGGTACGGAATTTTTACGTTCTCCCCTTGAACTGCGTGGGTTTTCGCCGGGTGCTTCGGTTTCCTCCCACGCTCCAAAGATGTACATGTTTGTAGGTCTCTCGCCCGTAGAGTCAGAGAGCAGAAGTACAGAAGTGTGAAAACGCATTGCACACCAATGCCTCTATTTCATTACAGGGCTTAGGAAGTTTGGCATATTCCCAACAACTCTCACCAACCTTCACAGATGCGCCATAGAAAGCATTTTATCGGGATGCATCACAGCATTGTTTGGGAACAGCTCCATCCATGACCGCAAGAAATTGCAGAGAATTGTGGACGCAGCCCAGCCCATCACACAAACCAGCCTCCCTTCCATTGACTCCATCTACACCTCACACTGCCTCGGCAAGGCCAGCAGCATAATCAAGTACCAGTCGCACCCCGACCACTCACTCTTCTCCTCTCTCCCATCAGGCATGGTATTGGGGGTAGGGTGTTGACATGGATAGAAAATTGGTTGGCAGACAGGAAGCAAAGAGTAGGAGTGAACGGGTCCTTTTCAGAATGGCAGGCAGTGGCGAGTGGAATGCCGCAAGGCTCGGTGTTGGGGCCGCAACTGTTTACCATATATATTAATGATTTGGAAGAGGCAATTAGGAGCAACACTAGCAAGTTTGCGGATGACACAAAGCTGGCAGTGTGAACTGTGAAGAGGATGTTAGGAGGTTGCAGGGTGACCAGGTTGAGTGCGTGGGCAGATGCAGTATAATATAGATAAATGTGAGGTTATCCACTTTGGTGGCAAAAACAAGGGTGCAGATTATTATCTCAATGGGGTTAGGTTAGGCAAGGGGGAGGTGCAGTGAGACCTGGGTGTCCTTGTATACCAGTCACTGAAGGTTGGCGTGCAGGTACAGCAGGCAATGAAGAAAGCTAAATGAATGTAGGCGTTCATAACAAGAGGATTTCAGTATAGGAGTAGGGAGGTTCTTCTGCAGTTGTATAGGGCTCTGGTGAGACCACATCTGGAGTATTGTGCCCAGTTTTGATCTCCGAATTTGAGGAAGGACATCCTTGTGATTGAGGGAGTGCAGCGTAGGTTCACGAGATTGATCCCTGGGATGGCGGGAATGTCATATGAGGAAAGATTGAAAAGACTAGGCTTGTATCCACTGGAGTTTAGAAGGATGAGGGGGAATCTTATAGAAACATATAAAATTATAAAAGGACTGGACAAGCTAGATGCAGGAAAAATGTTCCCAATGTTGGGCTAGTCCAGAACTAGGGGCCACAGTCTTAGAATAAAGGGGAAGCCATTTAAGACTGAGGTGAGAAAAAAAAATTTCACCCAGAGAGTTGTGAAGTTATGGAATTCCCTGCCACAGAGGGCAGTGGAGGCCACATCACTGGATGGATTTAAGAGAGTGTTAGATAGAGCTCTAGGGGCTAGTGGAATCAAGGAATATGGGGAGAAGGCATGCATGGATTATTGATTGGGAACGATCAGCCATGATCACAATGAATAGCGGTGCTGGCTCGAAGGGCCGAATGGCCTCCTCCTGCACCTATTTTCTATGTTTCTATGTCTATGTTTCCAAGAGTTACAGAAGTGTGAAAACGCACACCTCCAGGTTCAGAGACAGTTTCTTCCCGGCTGTTATGAGGCAACTGAACCATCCTACCAACAACTAGAGAGTGATCCTGAGCTACTATCTACCTCATTGGAGACCCCCACCCTCTCATTGGTTGGACTTTACTGGACTTTACCTTGCACTAAATATTATTCACATGATTCCCCTTATCCTGTATCTGTACACTATTGATGACTCGATTGTAATCATGTATTGTCTTTCCACTGACTGGTTAGCACACAACAACAGCTTTTCACTCTACCTCGGTACAAGTGGCAATAAACTAAACTCAATCGCTGCACAGCTCCAGATTCAGGGACAGTTTTTGTTCCTCGTGTATCTGACAATAGACAATAGACAATAGGTGCAGGAGTAGGCCATTCGGCCCTTCGAGCCAGCACCGCCATTCAATGTGTCATGGCTGATCACCCACATTCAGTACCCCGTTCCTGCCTTCTTGACTTATCCCCTGAGTCCAATATCTTTAAGAACCCGATCTAACTCTCTCTTGAAAGTTGAGTTCCTTCAATTCTGTGAATGGGAGTCTAATCCAGTGCTTGCTTTCTATTCCACCCACAGGTTGGCAGGCGATGCGAGGGGGAGCAGCTAAACGCTGCACATGCTGAAGATTCCACACAGCAAGGGAAAAAGCCTAGAAGCGGCTGACAGATGTGGCAGCATCTGTCATGAGAGTGTTTTGCTGTCTGAATGCTGCCACTGAATGCTTTCCAGAGACTTGCACAGCACTGCCGCTCTTCTGGGTGGTCTATTTTGTAGTTTAAAATTTAGTTTTAGTTATTAGTTTTCGTTTTAGAGATACAGCGCAGAAACAGGCCCTTCGGCCAAGCGAGTCGGTGCCGACCAGTGATCCTAACGCACTTATGCCATTTTACACTCGGGATATTTTTTACATTTGGATTTAGGATTTGCACGGGTGTCAGGAGTTACGGGGAATAGGCAGGAGAGGGAAAGACAGATCAGCCATGATTGAATGGTGGAGTAGGCTTGACGGGCCGAATGGCCTAATTCTGCTCCGAGAACTCAAGAATTTGTGAACTCATGAGTGCAGAGACTGAGCAGGAAGGAGGATGGAAGGGACACAGGGAGACTGCAGATGCTGGATACATGAGCAAAACATGGGCAGCACGGTGGCTTGCAGCGCCAGAGACCCAGGTTCGATCCTGACTACGGGTGCTCTTGACTCTACTGTCTGTAGAGAGTTTGTACATTCTCCCCGCGTGGGTTTTCTCCGAGATCCTCGGTTTCCTCCTACACTACAAAGACGTACAGGTTTGTAGGTTAATTAGCTTGGTGGATGTTTAAATTGTCCTTATTGGGTGTAGGATAGTGTGTAGGATGGCGCACACTTGGTGAGCCGAAGGGCCTGTTTCCTCGCTGTATCTCTAAAACTAAAAAACTATAAACAAGGAACAGTGGGTCAGGCAGCATCTGTGGAGGGAATGGGGAGTGAGTTGAAGAGAGTGATGGGTCTATCAGAGAGCCAACACAGGCAAAATGAGACAAGAGCCTTCTGGCTGCAGTTGTTCATCTTTTCCGCTCATGTTCTCTGTGGTTTTGACTTTAGAGGTACAGTGTAGAAGCAGGCCCTTCGGTCCACGGAGTCCATGCTGACCAGGGATCACTCCGTACACTAGCACCATCCTACACACTCTAGGGACAATTTACAATTTTTTTACCAAAACCAATTAACCTGAAAACCTGTACGTCTTTGGAGTGTGGGAGGAAACCGAAGCACCTGGAGAAAACCCACGCAGGTCACGGGGAGAATGTACAAACTCGGTACAGACAGCACCCGTAGTCAGGATCGAACCGGGGTCTCTGGCGGTGTAAGGCAGCAGCTCTACCCGCTGCACCACCGTGCTGCAACTTGTCCATTTCAACCAAGATGCCCTATCTAAGCTAGTTCCATTTCCCTGTGTTTGGCCTTAAATCCTTCCTATCCATGTACCTGTCCTAATGTCTTTTAAATGCTGTTATAGTACCTTCTTCAACGACCTCCTCGGGCAGCTCGTTCCACATACCCACCACTGTCTGAGTGAGAAAGCTACTGTACAGCTACGCCATTTTCTCCTTTCCTCAGCCGCTGTTACTCCGATTATTTGCTCCCAAGATGTGGACACATCGTGGACCGTTGGCACTCATTCCCCATCACTAGATGCCTCTGCAGAGCCCAGACGGGGGAGGGATGGCAATTCTCTTCTCCGAAGCCTGTTAGAGAACTAGATGTGTAGGAAGGAACTGCAGATGCTGGTTTAAACCAAAGATAGACAGAAAATGCTGGAGTAACTCAGCTGGACAGGCAGCATCTCTGGAGAGAAGGAATAGGTGATGTTTCTGGTGAGAGTCAGTGAGAGTCGGGGAAAAGGGAAATGAGAGGGAAAGTTGGTGATGTAAGGAGATATGGAACAAATTAATGAAGGACATTCAAGAAAGTAACGGTGATCAAGGAAACAGGCCAATGTTAGCTGTGGGCTAAGTGTGAACGAGTTACAGGCAATGAGACTCACCAGGACGACATTGAGGTGGGGGAGGGATGGAGAGAGAGGGGATCAAGGGTTACTTGAAGTTAGAGAAATCAATATTCATATCGTTGGGTTGTAAACTGCACAAATGAAATATGAGATGCTGTTCCTCCAATTTGTGTTGGGCCTCACTCTGACAATGGAGGAGGCCCAGGACAGAAATGTCAGTGTGGGAATGGGAAGATGAATTGAATGTTTGGCAACCAGGAGATCAGGTAGGTCCAGGCGGACTGAGCGAAGGTGTTCAGTGAAACGGCCGCCCAGTCTACGTTTGATTTCGCTGACGAACAACGGATACAGTAGATGAGGTTGGAGGAGGTGCAATTGGACCTCTGTCTAACCTGAAAGGACTGTCAGGGTCCCTGGACAGAGTCGAGGGAGGAGATATAGGTGTTGCATCTCCTGCAGTTGCAGGGGAAGGTACCTGGGCAGGTGGTGGTTTGGGGGGGGGGGGGAAGGGTTGTTAACCAAGGAGTTGCAGAGGGAATGGTCTCTGGGGAAGGCGGAAAGGGGTGGAGATGGGAATAAGGGACTAGTGGTGTGATCCCGTTGGAGGTGGCAAAAATGTCGGAGAATTATGTGTTGTATGTTACGGCTAATGAGGTGAAAGGTGAGGACAAGGGGGCTCTGTCTCTGTTGCAACTGGTGGAAGGGGAAGCAAGAGCGGAGCTACAGGATACTGAGGAGACACCTGTGAGGGCCTCATCTAAGATGGGAGAGGGGAACCCCCATTTTACAACATGTGTTTTACAATAATATATTTTTTCTGTGGTCACCATTGTTGAAGTTGGCTTTGTTTTAGTCCTCAGATTTAGTTACTGCGTCATCCAGCATAGAAACAGGCCTATGAGCCCAACTTTAGACTTTAGAGATACAGCATGGAAACAGGTCCTGCAGCCCATCGAATCCGCGCCAACCAGCAATCCTACACTCTAGGTACAATTTACAATTTTACAGAGCAATTAATCTACAAACCTGTACGTCTTTGGAGTGAGGGAGGAATCCAGAGCACCCGGAGGAAACCCATTCAGTCACAGAGAGAACATACAAACTCCATACAGACAGCACCTGTTGTCAGGGTCAAACCTGGGCTTCTGGCGCTGTAAGGCAGTAACTCTACCTCTGTGTCACTGCCATCTTGGGGAACGGCTGCTAACCAGCAGCCGTCCATTAAATTCACTTTTTTTCCTTAGTTTTTAGTTTTTCTATGTCTTTGTTGGGGAATTTTGACTTTTAATGTGGGGGGATAAGGGGGAAACTATTTCTAGGTCCCTACCTGGTCGGTGAGGCAGCTTTTTCTCCGGGCTGCCCCATCGACCCGTCCTTGTGGCCTACCAGCGGGCGTGGAGCGACGTGGAGCGGCGTTTCCTGGCGGGGACTGCCCAGCACTTTCAGCTTCGGTGGCGGCACAGCGCTGGAGCGCTATCGCGGAGCGGAGCGGGCGATGCCTTGCCTGGGTCGCCGCGCTGGATCGACGCGCTGGAGCTCCGGTATGCAGTGACCGCCGAGCTCAACACCTCCGGGCTGCGGGACTGCGGAGCGGCCAGCCGCGGGCGGCGGCGCCGACTTTAACATCGGGAGCCTCGGAGCTCCGAATCGGCGCGGCCTTGTCGGCTTCAGGTGCCACGGACTCCGGTAGGAAACCGGCTGTTCCAGCCGTCCCAGCCGCTGCGAGGACTCTCCCGACGCCAGGGCAACTGCACCCGGCGAGAACGGCCAGGAACATCGGGCCTCCGTAGAGGCAACTGAGGAGGCCTCAATAGACCTGACTTTGGGGAGAACTGGGGTTGGGGACTGGACATTGTGCCTTCCCCCACAGTGGTGATCATTGTGGGGGGGTGATTTTGTGTGTAGTGTGTAGTGTCTATGTTAGTCTATGTCCAAGATGGCGGTCGGAAGGGAGAGTGTACGCTGGCGCGGTTTGGCTGCCGCTGCTCTCCCTTCACATTGTGTTTCTGAATTTTGTTGTTGTCTTTTTTGGATCTAATTTCTGTCTTTAATTTGTGTATTGTGATGTCTTTATAACTTATTTTACTCTGATTATATGTTTCTTTGTTAAATTTTGTAAGGTGTCCTTGAGACTTTTGTATAGGCGCCCTTAAATAAAATCTATTATTATTATTATTATCATGATGCCCTATCTAAGGCAGCCTGATTTCCCTGTGTTAGCCCTTAAAACTTTCCTATCCAAGTACCTGTCCAAATGTCTTTTAAATGCTGTCTTCAGCTACCTCCTGGGGGACCTCATTCCATATACCCACCACTGTCTGAGTGAGAAAACTAAGGTTAGAACATATAACATAGAGAAGTACAGCACAGGAATGGGCCCTTCAGCTGTGGCACAATGCCTGTGCCAAACATAATGACAGGACCAAATCCTATCAGCCTGCACACAATCCATATCCTCCCATGGTCCAACAAGGCTCACCTACTAATAACTAGGCCTCACCAGCAAACCAGCAAACCCTCGCTAGCAATGTAAAAATATAGATCATAGTTTGGAATATTTCTATTTATTGAAAGGTGCAGGAACAGAACTGAATATCGAAAATGCTAGAAATGCTCAGAGGGTCATGCAGCATTTTATTATTAATGTTCAATGTTTTATGTGTAATTCTTAATTGTTTACTGTATGTCGTGTTGTTCCTTGCGAGTGGAGCACCAAGGCAAATTCATTGTATGTGTACATACTTGGTCAATAAACGTATTCATTCATTCATCTGTAGAGGGAGAAACTATTAATGGCATGAGGCACAGAAGCACAGAGTCATACAGCACAGAAACACTCCCTTCGGCTCAACTTGCCCACGCTGACCAAGATGCCCCATCTACACTAGTCCCACCTGCCTGCGTTTGGTCCAGATGCCTCTAAACCTGTCCTATCCATGTAAATGTTCAAACAGTTTTTAAGGCTGGAGGGTGGCAAATGTTATGCCTCTATTCAAGAAGAGCTAAGGAAAAACCTGGGGAACTACAGACTAGTGAGCATCCATGGTCAGAAAGTTACTGGAGAGTATTCTGAGGGATAAAACGAAGATAGGCACAAAATGCTGGAGTAACTCAGTGGGATAGGCAGCATCTCTGGAGAGAAGGAATAGGTGACGTTTCAGGTCGAGATCCTTGAAGAATTATTTATTGTTATTATACAAGAGTCGAGACCCTTGAAGAATTATTATTGAAGAAGGGTCTCAACCCAAAACATCACCCATTCCTTCTCTCCAGAGATGCTGCCTGCCCCGCTGAGTTACTCCAGCATTTTGTGTCTATCTTCAATTTAAACCTACATCTTCAGTTCCTTCCTACACATTCTGAGGGGTAAGTTACATATGCATTTGGATAGACAAGGGCTGATAAGGAATAGTCAGCGAGGTTTTGTACATGGGAGTTTGTGTCTCACAAATCTGATATGTGTTTTTTGACAATGTGACCAAAAAGGTAGATGGGGGCAGAGCTGTAGATGTTGTGTATATGGATATCAGGAAAACACCTACACAGTAAATGGTAGGCCTCTGGGGAGTGTTGTAGAGCAGAGGGATCTAAGGTACATGGTTCCTTGAAACTTTCATCACAGGTAGATAAGGTGGTCAAAAAGATTTTCGGCACTTTGGCCTTCATCAGTCACAGTATTGAGTATAGAAGTCGGGAGGTCATGTAGCAGTTATATAAGACGTAGGTGAGGCCACATTTGGAGAATTGTGTTCAGTTTAGGGCACCATGTTATAGAAAAGATGTTGTCAAGCTGGAAAGGGGGCAGAGAAGATTTACAAGGCTGTTGCCAGGACTTAAGGGCCTGAGCTATAGGGAGAAGTTCAGCAGGCGAGGATTATTCCTTGGAGCGCAGGAGGATGAGGGGTGATCTTATAGAGGTGTATAAAATCATGCGAGGAATAGATTGGGTAAACACACAGAGTTTCTTGTCCAGAATGGGGGAATCGGGAACCAGAGGACATAGGTTCAAGATTTAATAGGAAGCAGAGGTGTAATTTTCTCACACAAAGGGTGATGGGTGTATGGAACAAGATGCGGTAGGAGGTAGTTGAGGAAGGTACTATCATAATGTATGTATCGTAAACATTTAGACAAGTACATGGATAGGATAGGTTTAGAGGGATATGGCCCAAATACAGGAAAGTGGGACTAGTGTAGATGGGGTATGTTGGTTGGTGTAGGCAAGTTGGGCCGATGGGCCTGTTTCCACACTGACTACATGATTCTATGTCTATGTAAACGTTATAGTACTTGCCTCAATTACTTCCTTTGGCAGTTTGTACCATACAACCTCCACTCTTAAAGCCCTGTCCCACGGTACGAGTTCATTCCAAGAGGTCTCCCTAGTTTGCCCTGATTCGAACTTGGAGATTTACGGTAATGGCCGCTCGTCGGTACTCGGGGCTCTCGTGGACATTTTTCAACATGTTGAAAAATCTTCACGAATCTTCCCGTGCTTACCTGCCGTTAGCGAGTCTTCCCGAGTACCTGCCGTTAGCGTTACGAGCCGCTAAGAGATGTCCCCGAGCTCCGACGTACCCGCTACATTCATTCTCCGTGCTTACCACGAGTTATTATTTTTTTTAACTCGGCAGAGCACTTGGAATGAACTGGTACCGTGGGACAGGGCTATTAGTGTGAAAAAGACAAGAGTGTTTGTTTATTGTATGCACCAGGAATGGAACAATGACATTCTTGTTTATATGTTCATAAGTCATAGGAGCAGAATTAGGCCATTCGACCCATCTGCCATTGAATCATAGCTGATCTATCTGTCCTTCTCCTGCCTTCTCCCCATAACCCTTGTTGCTGCAGCTCTGCAGCCACATTAACACAATGAATAAATATACACTAATCAGTAATACAATAAATCATGGATCACGACCCAAAATGTCACCTATCCTTTATCTCCAGAGATGCTGCCTGACCTGCTCAGTTACTCCAGCACTTTGTGTCTATCTTCGGTATGAACCAGCATCTGCAGTTCCATTCTGCACAAATTATTGTTAATACTAGGGCGGCACGGTGGCGCAGCGGTAGAGTTGCTGCCTTACAGCGCTTACAGCACTGGGGACCCGGGTTCAATCCCGACTGCAGGTGCTGTCTGTATGGAGTTTGTACGTTCTCCCGTGACCTGCGTGGGTTTTCTCCGAGATCTCGGTTTCCTCCCACACTCCAAGGACGTACAGTTTTGCAGGTTAATTGACATGGTATAAATGTAAAATTGTCCCATGTGTGTGTAGGGTAGTGTTAGTGTGAGAGTATCGCTGGTCGCTTTGGACTCGCAGGACTGTCGGGCCTGTTTCCGCGCTGTATCTCTAAACTAAACTAAATTAAACTAGCTAACCACACTGTAATAGTATCAGCTGAAGAACATGTTGCAACCTAATCAAAATACAAAGTAGATCGCTGCCAAGGTCAGGCTGTAGTTAGAGATGTGCAGTGTTGTCCAAGAGGTTAACTGTTGATGGTAAGAAGCTGCTCTTGAACATTGAGATCACGGTTCTCAGGCTCTTGTACCTTCTTCCCAATGGTAGCAACAAGATGAAAGCATACCCAGGGTGGAGTGGGTCTTTGATGATATTAGCTGCTTTATTGATGCTGTGATTCCAGTTGTTTAGAGATATGTTATGTGTATTAAATCATGAGAGGAATAGATTGGGTAGATGCACAGACTCTCTTGCCCAGAGTAGGGGAATCGAGGACCGGGGGACATAGGTTTAAGTTGAAGGGGAAAAGATTTAATAGGAATCTGAGGGGTCACTTTTTTCCACAATGGGTGGTGGGTGTATGGAACGAGCTGCCAGAAGAGGTAGTTGAGGCTGGGACTATAGCAACGTTTGAGAAACAGTTCGACAGGAACATGGATAGGGCAGGTTTGGAGGGATATGGCCCAAACGTGGGCACGTGGGATTAGTGTAGCTGGGACATGTTGGGAAGGTGTGGACAAGTTGGGCTGAAGGGTCTGTTTCCACACTGTGTCACTCTATGACTGCACGCAGCGCAGAAACAGACCCTTCTGCCCACCGAGCCCATGCCAACTAGCGATCCCCGCGACACCAACATTATTTTACACACTGGGGACAATTTACAATTATACTAAGCCAATTAACCTACAAATCTATACGTCTTTTGGAGGATGGGAGGAAGCATTAACATCCAGATCACGGGGAGATCATACAAACTCCATACAGACAGCACCTGTAGTCAGGATCGAACCCGGGTCTCTGGTGCTGTGAGGCAGCAACTCTACCACTGCGGCACTGTGCCGTCCTAGATCACCATGTAGATCCCTTTGATGGCGGAGAAAGGAGTCCTCGTGATGGACCGGGCAGTGTCCGCCACGTTAGAGAAATGAAGGAAATTATAGGTTGGTGAGCATCACATCAACCTAACAACTCTAACTACAACCCAACCTTAGCCCTGATCTACTTTGGTTTTGGTTTTGGTTGTACTACAATGCTTCAGCTTACACTACCACAGACTGGCTAGTGTTACTAATAATCTATAGTATTACTGATTATTGTATGTTTAGTCGATGTGTTATTGCATTAATGTGTCTGCAAAGCTGCAGGAACAAGAATTTCACAGGCAAGCTATTGGACAGGATTCTTCGGGATAGGATGTACCAGCACTAGAAGGGAATGGACTAATTAGGGACCGTCACCATGGACTTGCCTGCGGTAGGTCACGTCTTACGAACTTGATTGAGCTTTTTGAGGAGGTGACAAAGATGATCGATGAGGTTAGGCTGGTGGAAGTTATCTACATGGATTTTAGTCATAGAAACATAGAAACATAGAAAATAGGTGCAGGAGGAGGCCATTCGGCCCTTCGAGCCAGCACCGCCATTCATTGTGATCATGGCTGATCGTCCCCTATCAATAACCCATGCCTGCCTTCTCCCCATATCCCTTCACTCCACTAGCCCCTAGAGCTCTAACTAACCCTCTCTTAAATCCATCCAGTAATTTGGCCTCCACTGCCCTCTGTGGCAGGGAATTCCATAAATTCACAACTCTCTGGGTGAAAACGTTTTTTCTCACCTCAGTCTTAAACGACCTCCCCTTTATTCTAAGACTGTGGCCCCTGGTTCTGGACTTGCCCAACATTGGGAACATTTTTCCTGCATCTAGCTTGCCATGGTGGAGAGGGTGGAGAGCTTCAGGTACCTCGGCATCCACATCTCCCAGGACCTGACATGGTCACACCACCTCAGCAGCCTGGTAAAGAAGGCCAACCAGCGTCTTTACCATCTCAGACGGCTGAGGGACTTCAAGCTCCCCCTCAAGGTGCTCAAGAACTTCTACACCCATACTCTGGAGAGCATCCTGAGTGGGAGCATCATCACCTGGATGGGGAACACCATCAAGAGGGACCAACTGGCTCTGAGGAGGGTGGTTCGCTCAGCTGAGCGGACCATCAAAACCACCCTTCCCAACCTGCAGGACATCTACACCAAGTGCTGCAGGTCAAGAGCCAGGAGGATTATCCAGGACCACGCTCACCCCAACAACAGACTGTTTTCCCTGCTGCCCTCAGGGAAACGGTACCGGCTGCTCAGGGCCAACACGGAGAGAATGAGGAGGAGTTTCTTTCCCCAGGCCATGAGACTGCTGAACGAGGACGGAGTGTCGCCGCCCCCCCCCTCCCCCCCCCAGCCCCCCAACGCCCAAACCCTCCCCACCCTCCTCACCAGCACCTCACCAGCACCTGCACCCCCGCCCAAACCCCCCGCCCCGCCCCGCCCCGCCTCGCCACCATCAAACACACACACATGGGACTGAACTGGACGGAACATGCTGTCACCACAGGTGTTCCACGGCACTTGTCACTTTGCTTGTAACAGCACTACTTGTTATGTGGTATATTTATGGGGTATGTGTTATATGTAGGCATTGTTTTATGTGGGTTATGTGGTATTATGTGTTATATATGGGTATTGTTTTATGTGGGTTATGTGTAAGTGGGGAACCATGCACAACTGGACAGGCACTTAAGCATTTCACTACTGGTTATACCTGTATAATTGAGTATGTGACCAATAATCTTGAATTGAATTGAATTGAATTGAAGCCATTTGCTAAAGTCAACTACTGCAGGTTAATCCAGAAGGTTACAATGGATGGGATCCATGGTGTCTTTGGATTCAGAACTGGCTTACACATAGAAGTTTACACATAGCTTAGATGGATATGGCCCAAACATGGGCAGGTGGGACTATGTAGATAGGCCATCTTGGTCGGCATGGACAAGTTGGGCCAAAGTGCCTGTGTCCATGATGTTTGACTCTACGACTCTAATTGTGATGGAAGGAAGATATTCTGGCTGTAGCTTTGTGACCAGTGTAGTTCAGTGGGGATCAGTGCTGGGATCTCTGCGGTTTGTGATATATATATATATATATATATATATATACAACTTGTAGCTGGCTCGGTTAGTAATTGTAGCTGGCTTGGTTAGTAATTGTAGATGGCTTGGTTAGTAAGTTTTCAGATGACTGCATAATTTGTGGTTTCTGACAGTGAGAAAAGTTGTCAAAGTATGCAGCGTGATGTAGGTCAGCCACAGAAATGGGCGGAGAAATAGTCAATCGAGTTTAATCTGAGCAAAGGCACACAAAAATGCTGGAGAAACTCAGCGGGTGCAGCAGCATCTATGGAGCGAAGGAAATAGGTAACATTTCGGGCCGAAACCCTTCTTCAGACTGATAGGGGGTGGGGAGAAGAAAGGAAAAAAGGAAAAGGCAAAGGAGGAGCCCGAGGGCTGGGGGAGGGGAGGAGACAACCAGATGGCTGATGAAGGGGAGGGGACAGCCAGGGCTAGCAGAATTGGGAGAATTCAATGTTCAGGCCACCAGGATGTAGACTGCCCAAGCGGAATATGAGGTGCATTTCCTCCAATTTACGGTGTTGCTCGCTGTGGCCATGGAGGAGACCCAGGACAGAGAGGTCAGATACGGAATGGGAGGGGGAGTTGAAGTGCTGAGCCACCGGGAGTTCAGGTTGGTTATTGCGGACCGACCGGAGGTGTTCGGCGAAACGATCGCCAAGCCTCCGCTTGGTCTCACCGATGTAGATCAGCTGGCATCTAGAGCAGCGAATGCAATAGATGAGGTTGGAGGAGATGCAGGTGAACCTCTGTCGCACCTGGAACGACTGCTTGGATCCTTGAATGGAGTGGAGGGGGGAGGTGAAGGGACAAGTGTTGCATCTCTTGCGGTTGCAAGGGAAAGTACCAGGGGAGGGGGTGGTATGGGAGGGAAGGGAAGAATTGACAAGGGAGTTACGGAGGGAGCGGTCTTTGCGGAAGGCAGACATGGGGGGAGATGGGAAGATGTGGCGAGTGGTGGGGTCACGTTGGAGGTGGCGAAACTGACGGAGGATTACTTGTTGTATGTGACGGCTGGTGGGGTGAAAGGTGAGGACTAGGGGGACTCTGCCTTTGTTGTGAGTGGGGGGATGGGGAGAGAGAGAGCAGTGTTGCGGGGTATGGCAGAGACCCTGCAAATGTGAGGTCTAGTAAGAGTGTAGTTTAGAGGTACAGAGCAGAAACGCCCTTCTGCCCACCATTTCCACCATGACCAGCGATAACCGTACATTAGCACTATCCTACACACTCAGGACAATTTACAATTTTTATCAAAGCCAATTAACCTACAAACCTACTTGTCTTTGGATTGTTGTAGGAAACCAGAGCACCCCGGGAAAACCCACGCAGGTCACGGAGAGAATGTACAGATGTATTTGTAGTCAGATTCGAACCAGTATCTCTGGTGCTGTGAGGTAGAAACTCTACCACTGCGCCACCGTTCACAAATTCACAAGTTATAGGAGTAGAATTAGACTATTCGGCCCATTGTACAAACTCCGTACAGACAGCACCCGTAGTCAGGATTGAACCCGGGCCTCTGGCGCTGTGAAGCAGTAGCTCTACCGCAAAGCCACCTTGGCTTATGACAGTGGCATTGAATAGGCTTTTAGATAGGCACATGGATATGCAGGGAATGGAGGGATATGGATCACTTGCAGGCAGAGGAGCTTAGTTTAACTTTGCATTATATTCAGCTCGGACATTGTAGGTCTAAGGGCCTGTTCCTGCACTAAAACTGTTCTCTGTTCAGGTTCTATGCACATTCACCTTCTCCACAGATGCTGCCTGTCCCGCTGAGTTACTCTAGCATTTTGTGTCTATCTTCGGTGTAAACCAGCATCTGCCATTCCTTCCTATACAGTTCGATAGAGCTATTGGGGACATGTCAGTTTAGATCAGAACAGACTAGTTCATACGTTCTATGAGCAGAATGAGGCCACTCCGCCATTGAATCATGGCTGATCTATCGCACCCTCTCAACCTCATTCTCCTGCCTTCTCCCCGTAACCCCTGACAACCGTACTAATCAAGAATCTGTCAATCTCCGCCTTAAAAATGTCCAATGACTTGGCCTCCAAAACCCTTTGTGGCAATGAATTCCAAAGATTCACCACCCTCTGGCTAAAGAAATTCCTCCTCATCTTCTTTCTAAAGGTACATCCTTTTATATGTTCTCTTGAGGATGTTCTAAGTCAACTTACAGGCGATGGGAGCTCCCGAGGTTTAAAGGCCATTGCATTGTGGAGAACAGGGCAGCCACTTGTAGACGTTCGATAGAGCATTGGTGACATGTTAGGTTATATCAGAACAGACTACAGACTTACTAGTTTAGTTCGGAGACACAGCATGGAAAGAGGCCTTTCAGCCCACCGAGTCCCCATCAACCAGCAATCCCCGCACACTTACACTATCCTACACACAATAAGGACGATTTTACATTCATACCAGGCCACTTAACCTACAAACCTGTACGTCTTTGGAGTGTGGGAGGAAACCGAAGATCTCGGAGAAAACCCACGCAGGTCACGGGAGAATGTACAAACTTTGTACAGACAGCACCCATAGTCAGGATAGAATCCGGGTCTCTGGCGCTGTAAGAGCAGCAAGGCAGCAACTCTACCACTGTGCCTCCAAAGATGTACATAGTTGTAATGAAAGTGCATTAACAGGTGATATTATTGCACTTTTCCCTCTGTGAATATGGTCTACCTGCTGTGTATTTTCAGCATTTTCTACTTTGGTTTAGGTTTCCAGCATTTGAAGAGTTTGAATTCTGACATGTTCACTATTTTCCCCTTTCTCTGTATCCATTCACCTCCTTACCCTCCCAACTCCTCCAGATAGTTTGGCTGTGACTAATCTTGTCCACCCTGTGATTAATCTTCAGCCTCCCTTTGTGTCATTCATTCCCTCAGTCGCAGGCTTTGTCCGCCCCACTCTCAGCAAGGATGGTTCCACTTGTGAGAGAGTCTAGGACCAGAGGGCATAGCCTTCGGAATAAAGGACGTTCCTTTAGGTAGGAGATGAGGAGGAATTTGGGTCAGAGGGCGGTGAATCTGTGGAATTCTTTGCCTCAGAAGGCTGTGGAGGCCAAGTCAGTGGATATTTTTAATGCAGAGATAGATGGATTCTTGATTAGTACGGGTGTCAAGGGTTATGTGGAGAAGGCAGTCACGGTGGTGCAGCGGCAGAGTTGCTGCCTTACAGCGAATGCAGTGCTGGAGACCCGGGTTCGATCCCGACGGTGGGCCGAAGGGCCTGTTTCCATGCTGTACCTCTAAACCGAACTAAACTAAACAATACTAAAAGGCAGGAGAATGGGGTTAGGGGGGAGAGATAGAATGGTGGAGCAGACTTGATAGGCCGAATGGCCTAATTCTGCACCTATCATTTATGATCTTATGAAAAAGCATATTTGATATAATGTTTAAGAAGGAACTGCAGATGCTGGAAAATCGAAGGTAGTCAAAAGTGCTGGAGAAACTCAGCAGGTGCGGAAGCATCTATGGAGCTCCATAGATGCTGTCTCACCCGCTGACTTTCTACAGCACTTTTGTCTACCTTTGATATCATGTTTGATAATAGCTCTTTTTTTTAATTGAAAATTATTTACGTAATGCTCATAAAAATATTACGTAATGCTCATAAAAATATTTGTTTCTCTCTTTTTCCTCTTTCTCTTTCTCTTTCTCTCTTAGTGTCTATTTCTTAACTCTTTTTCTTTTGTTTTTAATTTTGCTCTTATAGGGTCTTCGTCCTTTTTTGTTGTCACATTTCCTACACTTTCACTTTTTCCTTCACTTTCTTCTTTCTTTCAATCTTTTCCTTTTCTAGTGTAAAAAATAAATGTACATTAATTGTAAGAAGATATAAATGACGAGTACTAATGTATGTGGTTGTAATGTAATGTACTTCTAATAAATAAAATTTAAAAAAATTTTTTTTTTTTAAATAAAAAATTATTTAATCAATTATTTACAATAATATTTAGGGTATGAAAAAAAAATCAAAACCCACCACCACATTACAAGACAAACGAAATAAACTAATATGCAACTATATGTCAATACTTATTGAGGATGCATTCAACCCTCCACGGTGCCTCGCTTTCCCTGACAGCGCGAAGTCCATCTCGAGTACCACCCGGGTGCGGACGTAACCCCGTAAAAGGGGCAGGCAGCCGGCTCGGGCAGAGACCTCTTCCGCCTGGCGCCGTGACTTGTGGATGGCCAGCTTGGCCAGGCCCAGGAGCAACCCAACCAGGACATCTTCGGCCCTATAGATAAAAGCTCATTGATGTGACAGATTAACACTGTTTGTCTCAAGGCGGATACTGCCTGGGCTGCACTTGCTGTTTATATTTTAGATTTTCAGCATCTGTGGTCTTTTGCCTGTTGGCGCATGGACTAAGGAGGTCACTTCACTTGTCAAACCCAGCCCACTTTCCGGAGCAAATATCTCCCAATCGGTTTAAAAGGAAAAATTGACTGTCACATCAAGTGATGGCTGGAGAAAAGTATTCCAAATGGTTGCTCCCTGTGTGTAGAAATATTTCCCTAACATTTCTCCAAAATTTGACGGCACTGGGCCTGTACTTGCTGGAGTTTAGAAGGATGAGGGGGGACCACATTGAAACTTACCGAATAGTGAAAGACCTGGATAGAGTGGATGCGGAGAGGATGTTTACACTAGTGGAGGAGTCTTGGACCAGAGGTCATAGGCCCAGAATTAAAGGTTGTTCCTTTAGGACAGAGAAGAGGAGGGATTTAGGTCAGAGGGTGGTGAATCTGTGGAATTCATTGCCACAGAAGGTTGTGGAGGCCAAGTCAATGGTTATTTTTAAGGCAGAAATAGATTCCTGATTAGTACGGCATCAGGGGTTATGGGGAGAAGACAGGAGAATGGGGTTGGGAGGGAGAGATAGATCAGCCATAATTGAATGGCTGAGTGGACAAGATGGGTTGAATGTCCTAATTTTGCTCCTATCACTTATGAACTCCTAATGCTCTTTCCAAAGATACTAACTGCAGAATCCCTCACTTTTCCACGTAAACGGTGTCCTCGCCCCCCCCCCCCCTCACTCTCCGCACCTCCCTCATACCAGCGGGCCCTGTTCCCACAGCAGTAATGATACCATGGAGATAGTGTGAGCGGTGGCTTTATCTGCCTGGTTCATGACTTCATTAGAGCAGCCCCCTTGCACTCCCGCAGTATGGGAGGAAATCTAATTGCAGCAGTGAAGTTGAAGAAAGAGTCGAGAAGCCGAAACTGTCAACACTGTGTTTCAGCAGGGGACCCATTTGCTGTCAGGGTTGGAAAGTGGAACGCCAACCGAGGGATTTACAGGGAGGTCAGCTATTCACGGCAGGTCAGGGTTTTGCTGGCCGCATTCAGAGGTGCTAAAGCACACGGATATATTTTGTGCTTTGACCAGGACACACAATTACTTGGGCCGCTCCCAGAAGCACGGCATAGCTCATCCCAACAATCTTACAACAACTGTGCACTTAGGGGAAAACATACTTGGCTACTAACGTTCCATTTCTCTTCACTTTCTAGTCCTCCACCTAATAAATAAAAGCAGTAACTTGAGAGGATTATGACCGGCCAAGTACTGATTTATGGCTGTACTTAGATTCAAACTTCTAGCACTGCACTGTTTGGCTTGGCATCCAGTCTGCAGATTTCTTCCCAGACACGTGTGGTGTTAATGCAGGAGGATAAGGGACAGCCAGTCGATAACTGGCTGCATGAAGTGGGGGCTGTTTGAGAGTGATGTGCGGGGGTGCAGTGTTGAAGCGGATAGTTCCTGTTCCAGGCCAACCACGCAGGAGTATCAGCTCTGAGATGACTTCATAAGTCATAAAATGCGACACTGCAACGTCGCCATGACAACGGGCCTTCATGGTCAGGTCAAGATCCCTGCACTTACAACAACTGGGACTTGAAAATGGCCCCAAACTGGCCACTCTGTACACTGTCTCAGTGTACTAGAAACATAGAAACATAGAAAATAGGTGCAGGAGGAGGCCATTCAGCCCTTCGAGCCTGCACCGCCATTCATTGTGATCATGGCTGATCGTCCCCAATCAATAACCCGTGCCTGGCTTCTCCCCATAGCCCTTGATTCCACTAGCCCCTAGAGCTCTAATAGAAACTTACTACTGCTGCACACTTGTACTGTATTTGCGATGCTTATCTAAGATGTGTCTATGTACATATGGATAATGATACTTGTACTGAACTGTGTACAACAATGAATTTCACTGTACCTCGATACATATGACGATAAAGCACCATACCATACAAATCATAGGAGCAGAATTAGGCCATTTGGTCCATCAAGTCTACTCTGCCATTCCATCATGGCTGATCTATCTTTCCCTCTCAACCCCATTCTCCTGCCTTCTCCCCATAACCCATGGCACCCGTACTAATCAAGAAACTGTCAATCTCCACCGTAAAAATACCCACTGACTTGGTCTCCACAGCCGTCTGTGGCAATGAATTCCACAGATTCACCTCCTCATCTCCTTTCTAAAGTTACATCCTTTTTATACGTTCTTTTAGTTTAGAAATACAACGTGGAAACAGGCCCTCCGGCCCACCAAGTCCGGGCCGACCAGCGATCCCCGCACACTAGCACTATCCCAACATACACTTGGGACAATTTACAATTATACCAAGCCAATCGACAAACCTGTACATCTTTGGAGTGAACATTTTCAGGATGTTCCAAGTCTTGAGGTTTAATGGCCATTGATGTGTGTAGAACAGAGTGATGAGATTGATTGCACCAGGCTGCAGGGTGATAATCGGCATATTCTCATTGTGTAGGAAAGAACTGCAGATGTTGGTTTAAATCGAAGATAGACACAAAATGTTTGTGCAACTCAGCGGGACAGGCAGCATCTCTGGAGAGAAGGAATGGGTGAGCATTTTGTGTCTATATTCTCATTGTGTACTGCTCCAGGGCTGCAGCTCTGCTCACGGTGAGTCTCTGACTACGATGTGCCTTTTGGAGGCAAAAGACAATGCATTGATGTGAGAATCTCGACAAAACATTGCACGGGCCGTGGTTTTATTTGCTTTTCTTGGCACTCTTTAGAGTCACTGAGCTGTGCAGCATGGAAACAGGCCCTTCGGCCCAGCAGGTCCATGCCGCCCTTTTATCGCATGTACACTGATTGTATTTGCTCGTGTTTAGTCCAGATCTTTTTTGCAGTCTCCTTAAACTAAACTAAAAATTAAAACTAAGGTTGTCTGGCTGCTTTTACAACGGGTCATCAACACATCAGGACACCTCAGTCTTCTCAGTCAATCGTGTATAATAGATAGATTAAACGAGAACTTACCAGTTTGAAGTTTGATCTTTATTTTATGAGGAGTTACAATGAGTGATTACGTGAAGAACCCCGTCAGTCGGCTTGCGCGTCAATCTTTAAAGCAGCGGTGTGAAACCACAGATAAAACGTAACTGAAGTAACATAATAAGAATATAAAACAGACCTTCCAGTTGACCTTTATAATATTGAGGGCCGGGAGCGGTGGGCACGTAATCGCTCAATGTAACTCCTCATAAATTAAAGATCAAACTTCAAACTGGTAAGTTCTCGTTTAATCTTACTATTTTACTTCGGAGTCACGTGAGTGATTCCGTGAAGAATTCAAAGCTCTGTGATTTCATGCCGTAGATAGGAATCCAGGCTTCTCACACTGCATCAGTTGACTCAGGAGGAGTGAATAATGAGCAATACAATGAAACATGGTACAGATTAACATGTTGCTTTAATTCACAAACAAATAAAGAAAAATACAATAGCGACCCCTCTCCCAGGGGAAGCTAGGAAACAGAACTTAAAATAAAATTGGTGAACACCCCGGTTTCGATAAGTGGTTTATTGTAAAACCGGTGAAATGTCAGTTCATTGGACCATCCTGCGGCCGCGAGGATATGGTCTAGAGGGACGTCCATTGCCCTCGCTGCTGACGTTGATGCCGCCCTGGTGGAGTGAGATTTAAAATTGTCAGTATTAACTCCTGCAAAAACCAATACTTGTTTCAGCCATCTTGAGATGGTCTGGACGGACACTTTCCCATGTGTTTTTTTGTGGCTAACAAACAATTGTACTTCCGATCCTCTGAGGCCCTTGGTGACCTCAATATAAGACAACAAGTGCGCCACCACACACAGTCGTAAATCCGTGGGATACGGTGACAGTAAAAGCTTGACTCCTGACACCCCTGGTCTGCTCTGTTTTATGAGATCATATATGTAGAACAGAACGTCATTTCCAGATGACACCATCCTGTCCAGTCTCAATTTGTGCAGAGACTCTGCGCTGACACTAACGCCATGAGCATAACCAACTTCAAGGCAATCTTTACCAAAGACAAGGATGTGGCTGGACCCCACTGTCGAAGCAGCGTGAGTACCACACTGACATCCCAGATTTCTGTATATCTAGGCATGGGGGGATTGGAATTAAAAACACCCTTCATAAATCGAGATATTAACGGATGAGATCCTACAGACTGTAGTTCTGACCCCAAACATAAATACGACGACAGAGCACTCCTGGCAGTATTGATGGCACTATAACTTAAGCCGTCATCAAAATACAATTTGGAGAGAAACTCTAACACATCTGGGATGGAAACTGTGTGGTAAGTAATTTTCTCTTTTATGCAAAATGCCTCCCACTTCCTGATATGAGAGAGATACTGCTTTTTTGTACTATCCCTCAAGGATGATGTGATGATGTCCACGGTGCGATTGGATAATCCCAGACCCAGGTATGGCCTCCTTAAAACCTGCAAATTAACAAATTAATACGATCATACAACAGGTATTGATCTCCAGTCACAGGGTTTACTAATAGGTTATGACATTTTGGAACCACCATAATTGGCTGAGTTATAATGTCCGAAATGAGAGGGAACCATGGCTGTGTAGGCCAGTCGGGCACCACCAGAACTCCTGAAGCGGAGTCCTGCTTTATTTTAGTCAAGCACCGACTGATGATGCAGAATGGGGGAAATGCATATATAAACAGTCCTCCCCAATGTAGCGCAAAAGCGTCCACCGCTACTGCCCCCGTGTCTGGTTCCTATGAAACATACTACGGCACCTGGTGATTGAGTCTGCATGCAAACAAATCAATATCTGGCATCCCATATCGAACAACAATATTATTAAATACTTCATGATTCAACATCCATTCTGTGTTGTCATTGAATTTGCGTGATCTGGTGTCTGCCACCATGTTGAACCTGCCCGGCAAGTAAACAGCTGAAACCCAAATGTTTCTTTTAATGCACCAATGCCAAATAAGGTTAGCCAATCTGTCACAAGATTGTGACTTGATTCCACCCATATAATTCACATACGCCACTGCTGTGGTGTTGTCAATCTGAATCTGAACATGTAAGTGATGCTTGGTGGTACAATAAGCCTTAAGCCCATAAAATGCTCCCAGTAACTATAAATAATTAATTCCATGTGATTGAAGAATAAATGCCTCATGCACATTCCATCTGCCCTCACAGTTAGAGATGGTATCAGTAGCCCCCCAACCTACGGCACTAACGTCAGTCTGTAAAACAACTGAAGGTGCTTCAATCAAAATTTTGGTGGAACAATTCGAAATGTTCCTAATCCACCATTGAATTTCAGCAATTGCTTCGATTGCCTGCTATAATGGCCTGCATGATTCCTTAGTGCCTGTACCTTTGATCTCTGTAAGTGTTGGTAATGCAAAGGTCCATACTGTGCAGCTGGAAAGGCTGCTACCAATTTGCCAATCAAGCTGGCCACATGCCTAATTGAAGGTGATTGCTCTGCTAGGAGCTTGATACAGCCTTCAATTAAATCTAATCTCTTGCCCTTGGGTAGAGTTACAGACATGTGAGTTGAATTAATTGTGAAACCAGATAATCAATAACTTTAACCGGTATCAATTTTGATTTAGTTGGATGAATTAGAAACCCCAGACTCTCAAACATGAGTTTAACAGCTTCAACAGATAACCCAGCTGCTTCCCGAGTTTTTCCAATTATTAAGATATCATCTAAATAAGCCATTACAATATGACCCTGAACCCGGAGTAGCCCCAAAGCTGGTTTCAGCAGTTTTGTAAATAATCTAGGAGCTGAGGTTAACCCATTAGGCAGTGCTTTAAATTGCCACAGCTGCCTCATCCAACTAAATTTCAAATACCTCCAATGGTCTTTATGAACAGGCACTGAGTAATATTAAGATCTATAAATGGCATATAACACCCTTTGGAAATCAATTGCTTGGCAGTGGCAAAAGTTTCCATCTTGAAATTCCTATACTGCATAAACGGATTAAGGTCCGTCAGGTCCTAAATGATCCGACTACCACCATCTTTCTTTGGTCTGGGAAATATGTTAGATACGAATTGATGAGGTTGCCAAACCGTCTTTTCAATTACACCTTTGAGATACAATTTCTCAATTTAAGCCTGAACCTCCAAGTTCTCTGTTTGTGAGAACACAAGTGCCCTTCTGGGTGAATGTTGAGTAGGTGGACACAAATTTGCAATGAATTAAATGTTAAACCCTTGTATTGCTTGCAGTATGAACAATTAGGATGTTATCCAATACCATTCTTTTAGAAACCAGTGTAACCTCCCACCAACTGGTAGGTGACTCTCACTGAACATGTTTCTACAAGCACCAGACTGACGGGGTTCTTCACGGAATCACTCATGTGACTCTGAAGTAAAATTATCATTTGTACCGACAATGACATATTTACTTGCTGCAGCTTCGCCGGCCTGTAAAAAGCAATAGCACGCAGATAAATATACAATAATCAGAAATGCAATTAATTAATAACTATAATACCAGGTAACCACAATAGTACCAAAACCAAACTCCAGACATGAACATTTGTGTTGAGTTTAGTTTATTGGCACGTGTATAATCATGTGCAATATCTAATACTGACTGATCTACAACATGTACCAAGGTACAGTGAAAATCTTTGGTAGCATGCTAGGCAATCAGCGGAAAGAAAATACATGATTACAATCGAGTCATTCACAGTGTAAAATACATGATAAGGGGGATAAAGTTAATAACATTTAGTGCAAGATAAATTCCAGTAAAGTCCGATCAAAGATAGTCTGAGGTTAGTGTTGTCTCATGTTCAACCTAATGGTAGCTGAGAAGAACCTGGTGGTCATGGTTTTCAAGCTCCTGTACCGTCGTCCTAATGGTAGGAGTGAAATGAGAGCACGCCCATGGTGGCGTGGGTCTCTGATAATATGGGCTGCCTTTTTAAGGCAGCATCTCCTGTAGATCACTTCCATGGTGGGGAGGTCAGTGCCCGTGGTGGACCGGGCACTGGCTACCACTCTCTGTAGTCTACGTTCTTCCTGGGCATTGGAGTTTGCTGAAACATGGGCGTGGGATAGCTTGGTTAATATTACACCTCCTAGTGTAAGCAGGCTGCAAGCTGAGATGATTCAATAGGAAATGAGATGTGGACAATTCTTGGGCTCTGGTAATTTGTCCGGTTTATGGGGGGGGTAGGTGGAGGGATCATCAGTTGTCGGAAAGTGAACCTGTACTGCCAAACTGTAGCCTTTAGACTTTACTTTAGAGATACAGAACAGAAACAGGCCCTTAAGCCCACTGAGTCCGCACTGAACAGTGATCACCCCATACACTAGCTCTCTCTCTCTCCCACACACACTAGGGACAATTTACAATTTACTGAAGCCAATTAACCTACAAATGCGTATGTCTTTGGAGTGGGAGGAGACCAGAGCTCCTGGAGAAAACCCATATGGTTACAGGGAGAATGCGCAAACTCCTTGCAGACAGCACCCATAGTCTGATGCTCTGGCGCTGTAAGGCAGCAACTCTACCGCTGTGCCACCGTGCTGCCCTAGAAGACGCCTAGAGAGTTGACTTAATCTTCACTCTTTGCAGCCTGCACCTGTCAGAGAGCAATTGGATAGCAGGTCCCTGGACCTAAATCCACATTCCCACCTCACGCTAGTCTCTCACTGTGACCCAGGTCTCTGTGTGCTGGTGAATTTTGGTCACAGTGCCTTTGGCAGCCATACCGGCAACTACCCAGGCCCTAATCTCATGAATGCCTTCCTCAGACCAATCAACCCCACTCTGCTCCTTCAGGATCCTACAGGGTGGTCAAAAAGCCTTACTTTGAGAGCACTAACATGCGCAGGAACTACACAGTGAATGGTAGAGCACTGAGCAGTGTTGTAGAGCAGGGGGAGTTAGGGATGCAGGTACATAATTCGTTGAAAGTGGCATCACAGGGAGATAGAATGGTCAGAAAGTCTTTTGGCACATTGTCCTTCATCAGTCAGAGTATTGAGTATAAAAGTTGGGAGGTCATGATGCAGTTGTATAAGATGGTGTGGCCGCATTTTGAGTATTGTGTTCAGTTTGGGACACTGTGCAACAGGAAAGATGCCCAGGAACAAAGCTGGAAAGGGTGCTGAGAAGAGTTACGATGATGTTGCCTGGACTCGAGGTCCTGAGCTATAGGGAGATGGTGAGCAGGCTATGACTATTTCTCGGAGCACAGGAGGATGAAGGGTGATCTTATAGAGGTGTACAAGGTCATGAGAGGAATAAATCATGGGTTTAAGGCACACAGAGTCTCTTGCCCAGAAAAGGGGAATCGAGAATCAGAGGACATAGGTTTAACGTGAAGGGGGAAAGATTTAATAGGATCCTGAGGGGTAACTTTTTCATAGAAAGGGTGGTGGATGTATGGAACGAGCTGCCGTAGGAGGTAATTGGGGCAGGAACGATTACAAAATTTACAAAACATTTAGACAGGTACATGGATAGGACAGGATAAGAGGGATAAGGGCCAAAAGCAGGGAGGTGGGACTAGTGTAGATGGGACATGTTGGCGGTGTGGTCAAGTTAGGCTGAATGGCCTGTTTCCACACTCCATGACTCTATGACTCTATGATCCACTGCTCTTTGGCTCAGACTCTTACTGGCCCTGCTAGCCCCCCCTTGTGCTGGTCAAGCTTCAGTCTAAGTTGCCTCCTGTAACAATGCACAATGTTTCAACAGCTCAATGGTTCCTTTATTATCACTTGTACCACGGTGCAGTGAAAGTTATTTTTTACATTCAAATCAGTGAGATTATTCTCATACACAGTACAATCCTTGGTTAGGTACATAATACATTTAACAGGCTGCTGAGTCCATATGCAATTGTCGTCACGTTTTGGTGCCATTTAACAGTCACAAAGGCCTGTTGCAGCCGTCGCCAAACATTCCCGTCATCCCGTGAACCGTCGTCCCTCTGCACTCCCGGCCACCTTCAGCTTTCGTGCCCCGGGGCGCCTCTCACAGCCGACCTTGAGTGCGCGGAAAGTATGATCCCCCCGGTTCTTCCTAGTGTCCCATGTCCACCATCGATCGGTCGAGGTTGCAACACCAGGAACAAAGGAGGACCCGGCAAGGGGGGAGGGGAATGGGGGAGGGAGGGGGAGAACAAAGGGGGACCTGGTGTGGGATACATTGTAACTTTGTCAGTGCCCCTTATGTGGTGACTATTTGCATACCTTGGCTACGCAAGCAAAGAATTTCGCTGTGACTTGTCACATGTGAGAATAAAATATTCAATTCAATTTAACTCAATCCACTACCATCGCCAACTCCATCCACCTCCACTCCAGTTCTCGGTCTACGGGGACGAGCAGGGGCCGGGCTCGGCAGCTTCCCTCTCCCGGTTCCGCGGCGGGCTCACCGGGCCTGCAGCCGTGGTCTGGCCGCGGGTCACCGGGACCTTCTGCTCATGCATTCTACCCCATAAGCCAACAGTCCATGTGGTAGGAGCAGAATTAGGCCATTTGGCCATCAAGTCTATACCACCATTCAACCATGACTGATCTATCTCTTGCTCCTAACACCATTCTACTGCCTTCTTCCCATAACCTCTGACACCTATGCTAATCAAGAATCTATCTCCACCTTAAAAATATCCATTGACTTGGCCTCCACAACCTTCTGTGGCAATGAATTCCACAGATTCACCACCCTCTGACTAAATAAATTCCTCCTCATCTCCTTTCTAAAGGTACGTCCTTTTATCCTGAGGCTGTGGCCTCTGGTCCTAGACTCTCCCACTAGTGGAAACATCCTCTCCACATCGACTCTATCCATGCCTTTCACTATTCGGTAAGTTTCAATGAGATACCCCCTCATCCTTCTAAACTCTAAGCAGTGGGTGAGGCGCAAGGCAATGGGGTGCTGCTGTACAGCCTTGCAAACATCTTCACCCTTTACTGAACAGCGAGGATGTGGGATGATTGGAGAGATGGGGACGGGAGGACTGGTGGGGTCAGAGGGCTGAAGGGGTGCAGTACTATGGTCTGGGTGGGATATCTAAAGTGGAGGACGTAAGTAGAGTGTAAACCAAAGTGTTGTCCCGATCTTCCAACCTACTTCATCGTGGACTTTGGACTTCTTCTTTGCAACTGTAATGCTGTAACACTACATTCTGCATCTGGTATTTTTCTCTTCACACTATCCGTGGTATTTGTGTATGGCTCAATGGTATTCACATATAGTATAATTTGACTGGAGAGCACTAAAACAAAGCTCTTCGGTATATCTTGGCACATGTGAGAATAATAAATGTGACAACAATAACACGTAATGGAATAGCAATCGCACCTATGCAGTGTTCCCTGCTTGGCTTGGAACCAGCACACTGAGCATCGCTGCTGCCTTTCATTTGTTCTTTTGCATACCTCTCATTGATTTGTTCTTTGTACCTCTTCATATCTCTAGTTTGCATTTCCCCTGACTCTCAGTCTGAAGAAGGATCTCGACCTATTCCTTCTCTCCAGAGATGCCGCCTTTCCTGTTGAGTTACTCCATCATTTTGTGTCTCTTCGGTGCTCTTCAGCATCTGCAGTTCATTCGTTAGATCATAAGTTCATAAGTTGTAGCAGCAGAATTAGGCCATTTGGCCCATCAAGTTTAATTCAATCATGGCTGATCTATCTCTCCCTTTAAACCCCATTCTCCTGCTTTCTCCTCACAACCCCTGACACCTGTACTAATCAAGAATCTATCAATCTATCACCTTAAAAAATATCCATTGACGGCCTCCACAGCCTTCTGTGACAATGAATTCCACAGATTCACCACCCTATGAATAAAGAAATTCCTCCTCATCTCCTTTCTAAAGGCACGTCCTTTTTATTCTGAGGCTAAGGGCTCTGGTCCAAGACTCTCCCAGTAGTGGAAACATCCTCTCCACGTCCACTTTATCCAAGCCTTTCACTATTTGGTAAGTTTCAATGAGGTCCCCCCCTCATTCTTCTAAACTCCAGTGAGTGCAGGCCCAGTGCTGTCAAACGCTCATCATATGTTATCCCAATCATCGCCGAGGTCATTCTTGTAAACCTCCTCTGGACCCTCTCCATAGCCAGCACATCCTTCCTCAGACACGGGGCCCAAAACTGCTCAAAATGCTCCAATTTTGGTCTGACCAGTGCCTTGTATACTGTAAAGCCCCAGCATTACATCCCTGTTTTTATATTCTAGTCCTCTTGAAATAAATGCTAGCATTGGGTTTGCTTTCTTTACTACCGATTCAACTTACAGCTTAACCTTTTGGGAATCCTGCACCAGCCCTCCCAAGTTTGTTAGCACCTCCGATTTCTGGATTCTCTCCCCATTTAGAATATAGTCTACACCTTTATTCCTACTACCAAAATGCATGACTCCACACTTTGCTACACTGTATTCCATCTGCCACTTCTCTGGCCCCTCTCCCAACCTGTCCAAGTCCTTCTGCAGAGTCCCTGCTTTCTCTACACTGCCTGCCCTTCGACCTATTGTCCCAAGAGCATGCAATGGCAGGAATGCTTTGGAATGGGTTGAGCTGAACACCCGCTGGAGGTGCAAGGGGAGGGGAATGACATCATTCCATGCATGGTCGATGTGGACATCTCATCATCCGCACCAACCACAATCCACAGAGGTAGAGTTTCAACATTGGCACGGCTCAGCCTGGGAATTATTGCAATAATATTCTGCTCGAGGAAGCAAATGATTTGTGGGTTTGTAAGCCATTTGGGAAGAACGTCGGTACAATTCCAGTTTTCTTTCTGATGTCAGTTCTGGGCCAGTTGATAATCACTCAGAACCTTTGCATAATAACAGCTTCCTTTCTCAGCTGCTTCAACGTGGCGGCAAGGCGGAACAGCGGTAGAGTTGTTGCCTTGCAGCGCCAGAGACCCAGGTTCGATCCCGACTGCAGATGCTGTCTGTACAGAGTTTGTATGCTCTCCCCATGAACTGTGTGGGTTTTCTCCGAGACCTTCGGTTTCCTACCACACTCCAAAGACGTACAGGTTTGTATGTTAATTGGATTAGTATAAAATGGAAAAATTGTCCCTAGTGTGTGTTAATGTGCAGTATTCACTGGTCGGCACAGACTCGGTGGGTCAAAGGACTTGTTTCCGCGCTGTAGCTCTAAACTAAACTGCGGGAATATTATAAAGCTGAGAGAGCTGTAAATTCCCTCTCTTTATATACTGCGCAAGGTTGTGTAGGCTGGGACTCTATTCCTTGGAGCGCAGGAGGATGAGGGGTGATCTTATAGAGGTGTATAACATCATGAGATGTATAGATCGGGTAGATGCACAGAGTCTTGTCCAGAGTAGGTGAATCGAGGACCAGGTGACATCGGTTTAAGGTGAAGGGGAAAAGATTTAATAGGAATCTGAATGGTTACTTTTTCACACAAAAGGTGGTGGGTGTATGGAACGAGCTGTCAGAGGAGGTAGTTGAGGCTGGGACTATCCCAATGTTTAAGAAACAGTTAGGTACATGGATAGGATAGGTTTGGAGGGATATGGACTAAATGCTGGCAGGTAGGACTAGTGTAGCTGGGACATGTTGGCTGGTGTGGGCAAGTTCGGTCGAAGGGTCTGTTTCCACACTGACTTAAAAAACGTTTTTTCGAGATCACTTTCCATATGGCTTCAATTTCAGTTCAAAATGGTTTTCCAAAGCTTGCCTTCATATCTGGGAAAGGAGCCTCCTTTTCTAATGCGTCATGGGGGATTCACTTGAGTCGATGAGCCAACTGAGACAACCTTACACATGGGCCTGCAAAAGCCGACACTAGATCTTGCCAACATTACTGGAATGTTGCATTTCCATTTGTGTGTTCAACTGGAAAAATGATACCGAACTAACATTTATAAACACACACACTGCAAATTATGATCTAACCTCTCAACTCTATCCTCATTAATCAAAAAGACATTGTAAATTGAAAAGTCGTCTTTCCAACCCTGGGACATAAGCACGTGCTTGTGTTGAGTGGCTTCCATGCTCCACACATTTATTTTATACAGTATATACACGCTCTTGTTTGTTAAAACCCACAGGGTGACGTAACAGGACTCTGGTTAGTGTAAACAGTGTTCAATTTGATGTAATGTCTTTCACCCCATGTTCATTTGGAACCACTTAAAAGAAGGTCCTGTGTATAACACTTAGCTTTGCCATAACACTTGGAATGAGTTCTGGCAACAAAACTGACTCTAGGTACTCCGATTAGCCCACATCCTGTTAACTTTCTTGCAGGAAGGCACTGGTTCCCCAATGATCTGGAAGTAAAGGTGCCTTCTGGTCAAGGATCTGTATTTATCACTGGCTTTCATCTTAAAACTGCATTCATCAGAATCCTTCAGCCTCTTTCTGTTCTTTGCTCCTCTCTCCATTCTCTCTCTGTCTCCATTCCATCTTTCTTCACACGCTCCCCTTCCCCACACTCTCCCTCAATCTCTCCCCAACTCGCTTTCCACGTTCTTTCCATCTGAACACTCACTCCACATATTCTCCCTCTCCGCACATTCTCTCTATCCACACACTCTCTGGTCACTTCTTTCCATGCTCTCTCTCCACATTTTCCTTCTTTCTCATCTCTCCCTCTCACTCACACTCTCCCTCGCTCTCCCTCTCTCCCATTCTCTCTCATTCCCTCCCTCCCTCTCTCCCATTCCCTCTTCTCTCTCTCCATCTCTCTCCTTCTCTCTCTCTCTCTCTCCCTCTCTCCCTCCCTCTCTCTCTCTCTCCCTCTCTCCCTCCCTCTCTCACTTTCTGCCATGTTATAAATAGAATGTTACTTGTAATGGAAAGGCCTCAGTTTGTTCCACTGGAATATTCCCGTGGATAATATGAATTTCTTGGATGGATGTAATTGATGAGGGATGGTATACTCTCACATCTCCTGCTTAGTGTTGCTCCACAGTCTGCTGTGGTGCTGAATACTTTTATTTTGACTCATACCTACTGTATGCCAAGGCAAAGACTGATTGTGTAAACCAAACAGATCCAGCCATAAAGTGAGGCATAGAAATTAAAAGAGTCCCTAATGTAGAGGTTTGGGGGGGAAAGAGAGTTCTCATTTTTATGTAACAAGTTGGTCGGAATTATTTTTTGTACCCATGAGGTGAAGCTATTTTCATATGTTCATGAGTCATGGCGGTAGAATTAGGCCATTCGGCCCACCGGGTCTACTCCGCCATTCATTTTTATTCTGAGGCTGTGCCCTCTGGTCCTAGACTCTCCCACTATATATTTTAATATCATTTTCCTTTTGAAATCCTTTGTCTGTGGATTATGTGTATCGACCTGTTGGTTTCTAAGATAAAATGAATGTCCACTGCTGTCTTATATAACAGAGTAACTGAGGTACTGGCCTTTGCATTTACCCTAGTCAGGAATGATCTTTACAGATGGTTGAATGTTGAGAGAGTCTGGTGATTCCTCGAGTGTACAGGCACAACCACTATCCACTATGTCTATCTCTAAGGTCTATCTATTTCTTATGAGGATGTCACCAGGACTTGAGGCCCTGAGCTATAGGGAAAGGTTGGGCAGGCTGAATCTTAATTCCTATGCCAGGCTTTGTCCAACCCCTGTTAATCCTGGCCAAATTGGAGAGGCTAGGACATCAAAATGGGGTAAAAGCTTCAGGGCTGCTGGGACATTTGGTCAATTTGGAATTGCTGTCTGCAGAGCTGGGACAAGCTGCGGAGTGGTGCCAGTGTGTCTAGAGCCTAGATACAATTTGCAAGAAAAGAATAAGAACATCTGTAGACACTGTCAATTAGGTGAAAAACACATAGAATGGATTGGATGGCTGCAAACCAGACATACACCTTGTAAATAATTGTAAATAATGTTGCAGAGTTTAACTTTGCCGAGTGTTGATTGGATGAGGTATTGAGCCTTGTCTGGGTTTCCTGCAGATCAGGGTAAATGTTTCTAAGTTGGCTTCCTTGATAAGTACGGTTTGAATACAATGTATTGAACTGCTGTATTATTGGGTTAGGGAAATGTCTGTTATGTATGGGGTTAATTGATATCTGTAATTGGATTATTAAAGGCTCTGTCTTACCTGTTTGCGGTCATCGGCGGTGAAGCGCGGCGTCGCCGGTAGCGAGGACCGCTCGGCAACGGCGAGAGCGTCGAGCCTATCCACCGGAGCGCCGCACGGATGGTGCGCGGGGGCCGAGTTAATTCAAACACGGCGGGTCCCACGTGCTTGCGGTAAGTAAAAAAAGGGCGGGCCGACTGCGATGACGTCGGCCCGCCGCACGTGACTCACCAGCGGCGGCCGTGCCGGCGGCCATCCTGATCGCGGCGCTGTAGCGGTGGCTGTGCCTGCGGCTGTGCAGCACACGTGCCTCACTGGCGGAGGCGCGTGCCTCACTGGCGGAGGCACGTGCGTCACTGGCGGAGGCTGTGGCAGTGGAGGTTTGACGCACGGTGCTCGAGCCACACTGGCGGCGGCCCGTGCGAGCGGCCGTGCCGCACTCGTGCATCACTGGTGGAGGTTGTGCGGTGAGTATTTAGTTTTGGACATTGTCGATTTTATTTTAGCACCGCGCGGTGTTGGGAACACCGCCGCACGGCCCGGGAATTGTACTTTCTCACGAGTGCGCGGTCTATGGCGGCAGATTCCTCCCGTTTCGCCGCCATAGACCGCAGACTCGTGAGACAGGCCTTTAAGAGACCACCCCCATGTGGTTCGGCCCCTCGAGGTCCCGGGACATATAAAAGTCCACTACAACGAGGTCCAGCGTCGATCTTCTGGGGGAACGCTTGGGACTGCGTGACTTTCTGGAGTGTCTCTGTTTGAGCGAGGCCTAGAGGACTTGAACAGGCAGATACGAGGATCAAACCCACGGTGGAATAGGTACAGTAGTTGAACTGTAATGCGCTTTTGTTAAAATAAAATTTAGTTGTTTCAAGTGCTTGATTCGGTGTTTTTACTGAAACTAGACTGGGGAGAAGCTTAGAAATGAGCAATTTACATTGGGGGCTCATCCGGCTTCTCAAAAGACCCCCAAACACAAGTTTGCGATCAAGGGTGTTGAGCTGTTTCGATCGCGAGTGCAGAAATCGGGCCCACAGTGCAGTTTTTGCATTGATTTTCGGCACTTCGTCAGTCGGAGTGGATCGATCATTCGCGGGCTTGGGAAAGGGTCTAATCGAGATCATTAGAACAGAGTCTAGCAAGAACGGGGGAGTGGTTAGCACGCCTTTGGGTTAGGGGCCCGTAAAACCAGGGTGGGGTTAGAGGCCCTGCTGGGGTTGGGTTTCATTTCCTGGGTTAGAGGCCCAAAACTTTGGTCGCAGTTGGCAGACTGCAGCTGATTTAACGAGAGCCAAACGCGCTTCATCGGGTGAGGAGTGGCCCATGGTTAGACTTGGTATCCAATTGGTGGGGTATTAAAATACAGGTCTGGCCTTCGATCGGATCTGTGCTGGGAGCGTGAAAAGGTGCACTCTGAAAATCGGCATCGATAACTCACAGCGCGAAGCGGCTAAGCGCTGGATCCTCGGTGCCCAGCCAAGAGGACTGTCTGCGTGAAAGTATCTGAGTCTCTCCCTGAAGTGATGGACGAAGAACCTTGTAAAGGTACTGGGATTGGATGGACAGAGTACAGCTTGGCCGGAATACTCTAGTCCGTTCAAGAATTCAACTGGGCATTTTTAGTTTGATTCGAGAGGCCGCGTAGTAGAAGAGATACGCACTGAAATTAGGAGTTGGAGTTCGAGTCTATATTTACAAAGCCAAATTTTCAAACACTGAATTTCATATTGAAGTTCTGCCAGTAAGGTGGAATTCGAATTCCTGTATATAGAACTTTGGAGTTGGTGCATGTCCGTGATTGATTCCGAATAGCGGCTAATCAACAGTGAATAGTAACCCTCTGGGCAATTGTTGACTAGAACCTGATAGTGAAGAGTAACTGAGAGATGGGAACCTGGTTTACTTGATGAAAAGTACTCCGAATAGCGAAGGGTACCCCTAATTCTGTCGAACTGGAGAGGAGAGATAGAGGTCCCCCTATAGAAGTCCAGTCCCCCTAGAGGTCCCCCTATAGAAGTCCAGTCTTAGCAGAGGGATAGTAACATTCGGGAGGAAAAGTAGTCAATTAAGGAGTTGTACCCCTCAGCAAAGAGTAAACTAGGAAGGGGAAAATCTTTGGTATCAGAGGGAGAGGTTCACTGCGTGATAACAGCGTGACGCGGCGTCGAGATCGGGTGTTCGTGAACTGTGCGCTAGTGCTTTAAATCATTTTGTAAATTGTAAAAATCTAGCTTTTCGTATTGCCATAGTATCCGGATTTTGTAAATATTCTATGTATGTAAATAAACTTAGAGTATATTAAGAATTAAAAGTTAAGATTCAGATCGTGTTAAGTCCGCGGACCATCATTTGTGTTGCTGCTTGTGCGAGTGTTTACGGATTTAGAAACTTGAAGTAAGAGTGTGTTTGAGGTAAATATTTATATTTGTTTAAGATCGTTTTGTAAGAATCTGAATCGGGGTAGTTCGATCAGGGGTTGTACTCCTTCGATCGCTGTGTCAGGGGAGGAGTCATCCCGCTGATTGATTGTGCCACGAGGAAGATTAATTAGAGTGGGGTTTACTGGATGCTGACAGTTTATATTGGGGTGTGTTTTGGGTTATTGATAATCAGGGGAATATTTTCATTCTTAATTATAGTTTAGTAAGCTTGGTACGGATTTGTCTGTCTGTGCAAACTTACAGTGGATTAAGTGAGAGAGAGATTGCTGCGTGAGAGACTGCGATTGAGAGTTAGACTTGGAGTGAGATCCTTTGTTTGAAAGTCTGGAATTGAATGCAGTGATTGTGATTTAACCGATAAGAGAGTTGGGAGAGAGACTGAATACGAGCGAGTGGTTTGAATAATTGAATAGGAATGACTGGGAAACAGTTGAAAGGGAGCGATTGCTAGAGTAAGTGTGAATCTGAAAGACCGTTGACCATTGTGTGGGAGAGATCCCATTGACCTTGGAGTCTGAAAGGAAGGAGTGATTGGAAGAGGTGTTAGTGTCTGGAACCTTTATTTTGCAATTTGTGTTGTGACCATTGTTCCGAGAATGGGGAATGTCTCTGAGAAGGACAGATCAAACAGATTAGAAAGCTCGATAAGGATAATTTGTGGGGAGCTTCCGCATGAAGTGGATACACTGAGGATTATCTGGGGAATTAAATGCAATTTTGAAAGAAGAACTTTGGCCATTGGGTGGACTAAAATCTGTAATAGGAATAAACTATATAGAAACGATCATTAAAAAATATGGGAATAGTGAAGAAGGAAATGAGTTAATTGGGTAATGGAGAATGTTCTTCACTAAAAGAAAAATAAAGAAAGAAATTGTTTTGCTGTCCACCCTAAGAATGGCGGCTTGTAAATTAGGAATAGGAGGAGAACACGATAGGACTGATCCTTCTCGGGACATTCCTGAGCAGGGACAGGGAGAACTAGTAAGCCAACAGCAGGAGCAGGAGCAGGAGCAGGAGCAGGAGCAGGAGCAGGAGCAGGGGAGAGTGTCATGTTTTGAAAGGGAGACTACTGAGCCGACGAAAACTAAATCTGTTAAATTCGGTAAGAGTGGAACAGGGTCTGCATATCTTGAAGGGAGAGATATTTACTATATGCCAGGGTGTACAGAATTCTTCGGAGTGGAGCTAGAGCCACAGTATTCCTCACAGAACTCTCATGTTCCCAATTCGGAGAAACCATGCGCAGCTTGCAAGCAGGGCACATGGGAGGAATCAGCGTTATTTTAAGAAAGGCGGGAGAGAGAAAACAGGAAGATGCTGGAGTCAATTATAAAAGATGAAATAGCCGCACATTTGGATAGCAGTAACAGGATCGGTCCAAGTCAGCATGGATTACGAAGGGGAATCATGCTTGACTAATCTTCTGGAAATGTTTGAGGATGTAACTAGGAAAATGGACAAGGGAGAACCAGTGGATGTAGTGTACCTGGACTTTCAGAAAGCATTTGATAAGGTCCCACATAGGAGATTAGAGGGGCAAAATTGGGGCGCATGGTATTGGGGGTAGAGTGCTGACATGGATAGAAAATTGGTTGGCAGACAGGAAACAAAGAGTAGGGATTAACGGGTCCCTTTCAGAATGGCAGGCAGGTAGTGGGGTACTGCAAGGCTCGGTGCTGGGACCGCAGCTATTTAGAATAGAATAGAATGCCTTTAATTGTCATTCAAACAGCTTGGTTTGACCAAAATTGCATTTTCTACAGTCTTAACAATTACAAAAAAAAACAAGACCCACACTTAACACACTTTACACAAACATCCATCACAATGAATCTCCAACACCTCCTCACTGTGATGGAAGGCAAAACTCTTCCCTTGTTCTTCTCCCATGGTCCAGCAGTCCAACTGCATTCGTCGAGGTGAACTGGGGCTCCCGATGTTAAAGCCCCCGGCAGGCGATGGTAAGTCCAGCGGCTGTTAAGCCACACCGGGCGATGTTAGGCCCCGCTCCAAGTCATTTCACCCCTCGATTCCAGCAGGAGAAGTTGCTGTTGATGGAGCTCCGAAAAGCGGTCTCCCACCAGGGACCTGCGAGCTCCCGATGTTACCGTCCACAGGGCCCGCAGCCAGAGCCTCCGAAGCTCTGAGTCAGGTTGCAGCCGCGCGCCACCACAGCTCCTCCCGCTCCAAAGTCGGCCAGCTCCGCGATGGCAGGTCCGCAGGCTCCACGACTGGAGCCCTCAGGTTAGTTCCGGCAGGAGGCCGCCGCCGGCTTCATGATGTTAGGCCCAACGACATCGGAGACACGACAGGGAAAAAGTCGGGTCCCCGAATGGGGAAGAGATTAACGGTTTCCCCCATCCACCCCTCACATATACACAGCTAAAAAATAATAAAAACTAGAATCAAAAACATACACTTAACGAGACAAAAATTAAAAAAAGACAGAGGGACTGTAGTCGAGCCGCTGCCGTTAGGCGCCACCATACCACACCATTTACCATATACATCAATGATTTGGATGAAGGGATTCAAAGTTAGCAAAGTAGCAAATTTGCAGACGACACAAAGCTGGGTGGCAGTGTGTACTGTGAGGAGGATGCGATGAGAATGTAGGGTGACTTGGACAGGTTGGGGGAGTGGGCAGATGCATGGCAGATTAAGTTTATGTTTTTTCTTTTTCTTTTGTCTTTTTATCTTTGCTTTTTTAAAAAACATTTATAAGTTCCCTTTTAAAGATTTAACTATATTTACATAGAGACCGGGAGGTCTATATTCATTGTGTATTTTGACACTGGTCTCATGTTAGGTTATACCTGTTATTAATGTAATCCTGATCCCTATGTATCAATACCATTGTTATGTTTATCATTATTCTTTTTGCTCTGTTTTTTATGTTTTATTTTTGTTTTTGTTTTTTGGAAAAAAAACAATAAAAAGATTTTAAAATAAAGAAGTTTAATGTGGATAAATGTGAGGCTATCCACTATGGTATCAAAAACAGGAAGGCAGATTATTATCTAAATGGTGTCAAGTTGGGAAAAGGGGAAGTACAACGGGATCTGGGGGTTCTTGTTCATCAGTCTATGAAAGTAAGCATGCAGGTACAGCAGGCAGTGAAGAAAGCGTATGGCATGTTGGCCTTTATAACAAGAGGAGTCGTGTATTGGAGCAAGGAGGTCCTTCTGCAGTTGTACAGGGCCCTAGTGAGACCACACCTGGAGTATTGTGTGCAGTTTTGGTCCCCTAATTTAAGGAAAGACATTCCTGCTATTGAGGGAGTGCAGCATAGGTTTACAAGGTTAATTCCTGGGATGGCGGGACTGTCATATGCTGAGAGAATGGAGCGGCTGGGCTCATTGGAGTTTAGAAGGATGAGAGGGTATCTTATTGAAACATATAAGATTGTTAGCGGTTTGGGCACGTTAGAGGCAGGAAACACGTACCCGATGTTGGGGGAGTCCAGAACCAGGGGCCACAGTTTAAGAATAAGGGTTAAGCCATTTAGAATGGAGACGAGGAAACACTTTTTCTCACAGAGAGTTGTGAGTCTGTGGAATTCTCTTCCTCAGAGGGCAGTAGAGGCCGGATCTCTGGATACTTTCAAGAGAGAGCTAGATAGGGCTCTTAAAGATAGCGGAGTCAGGGGATATGGGGAGAAGGCAGGAACGGGGTACTGATTGGGGATGATCAGCCATGATCGCATTGAATGGCGATGGCTCAAAGGGCCGAATGTCCTACTCCTGCACCTATTGTCTATTGTCTATCTTCGGCTCCTCCTCCTAAATGTAAATCTGAAGTAGAGACATCGTGGAGAGATCCTCTATCTCCTATGATTGCCCCACAAGTGGAGGACAGTAGGGGAAATCAAGGAGCTAGAAGGAAGACTCCATCGACATGGGTGCCAAAATTAATTCGGAACTCCAATAGCTGGAGGTTGACGGAATCTTTCTTGAAGTACCGGGATAGAACAAATTGCTTTTCAGAGGGTGAGATAGGAGGGGAGGAAAATATGGATGGATTGATCCGGACATGGATAATATCATTATGTCAGAGTGATTCACCGATGATGGGATTTAGAATGGACAGTATGTTTGTAAATAAAATTTAGTTGTTGCAAGTGCTTGCTTCAGTGTTTTTACTGAAACTAGACTGGGGGGGAAGCTTAGAAATGAGCAATTTATACCCCACATTCTTTCCAGCTTTTGCTGGATAGTTTAGTTTAGAGATACAGCGCGGTTACAGGCCCATCGGCCCTCCGAGTCCATATCGACCTGCGATCCACGCACATTACCATATGCCTACACACATGAGTGACAATTTACACTTACGGTCAATTTAAAGTGATACCAAGCACACAAACCCAAGCCAATTTACCTACAAACCTGTACGTCCTTGGAGTGTGGGAGGATACCAAAGATCTCGGAGAAAACCCACGCGGTCATGGGGAGAATGTACAAACTCCGTACAGACAGCACCTGTAGTCAGGATCGAACCCGGGTCTGTGGGTCTGCAAGTGCAGGAAGGCAGCAACTCTACCGTTATGCCACCGTGCCACCCATACCGTCCTCCTATATTATTATCATTCAGATGAAGGTTCCCGACCCGAAACATCACCTATCCATGTTCTCCAGAGATGCTGCCTCACCCTCCCCAATCTTTGCACATCCCAAATCCTGGACTTTCCACTCATCACTTTAATTTCATGTTCCATGTATCTTCTTGTGTTTTATGGCTATTGGCAGACCAATTTCCCTCCTGGGATAAATAAAGTTTGATTGTATCATATTGTATCATATGGTATCGTATCTGGGGCTTATAACACGCCAGGTGCAGGGCCAAGTGGCCTGCCAGTTGGGTTTATGGACACTTGTTGCTGGGCCTCTGGTCCTGGAATTGGGATCAATGGCAACTTTGAGCCTCTGGTCCTGGAGTGATGCAGACTGGTCTCTCAGCCGTTTGAGCCAATGGGCAAATGGAACGAGCTTGGATGGGGCATCTTGGTCAGCATGGATGAATGTAAACACAATAAGCTGGAGTAACTCAGCGGGACAGGCAATATCACTGAAGAAGGGTCGTGACCCGAAATGTCACCCATTCCTTCTCTGCAGAGGTGCTGCTTGTCCTCCTGAGTTACTCCAGCTTTTTGTGTCTATCTTCAGTTTAAACCAGCATCTGCAGTTTCTTCCTGCACAAATAGTCTGAAGGGGTTGTTTCCATACTGAATGGTTCTATGATTCAATGACCTGTTCTACTCATGTATGGTTTGATTGCACTCATCATGTATTGTATTATTTACCTGGATTGCACGCAAACAAAGTTGTTCTCTGTATAATAAATGACTACCAGATGTGGGTGGTATAGTTTAGTTTAGTTTAGTTTAGTTTAGAGATACAGTGCAGAAACAGGCCCCTCGGCCACCGAGTCCGCCCCTACCAGTGATCCCCGCTCACGGACACTATCCCACACACACGAGGGATAAATTTACCAAGCCAATTAACCTACAAACCTGTACGCCTTTGGAGGGTGGGAGGAAACCGGAGAACACGGAGAAAAACCCAGCACGTCAAGGGGAGAATGTACAAACTCCGTACAGTCAGCACCCATAGTCAGGATAGAACCCGGGTCTCTGGCACTGTGAGGCAGTAGCTGTACCGCTATGCTACCGTGCTGCCGGTTGGTAGTCAGTAGTGTATTCTGGATTGGCAATTACACAATGGGCCAAATAAACTCCTGTGTTGTAAATATTCTGATATTCTCTGGATTGAATCAGCTGCAATGAATGCAGCTGATTCGGTAACATCGGGAGCTCGCGGGTCCCTGGTGGAGACCGCTTTCGGGGCTCCCGCAACGGCAACTTCTCCCGCCCGAGTTGGGGGTTGAAGATGACCTGGAGCTGGGTCTAACATCGCCCGGCGCGGCTTTAATGGCCGCGGGACTTCCTAGCGCTACCGGGGGCTCCAACATCCAGACCCGGAGGGCGGCCTTGCATCGCCCGGCGCGGCTTTAATGGCCGGGGGACTTATTTTCCATCGCCCGCCGGGGGCTTTGACTCTGACATCGGGAGGAGAATGGGGAGTGCAGGGAGAGATAAGACTTTGCCTTCCATCACAGTGAGGAGGAGATTCGCTGTGATGGATGTTTGTGTAAATTGTGTTGTGTCTTGGTTCTTTCTCTTGTTTGTATGACTGCAGAAACCAAATTTCGTTTGAACTTCATTTGAGGTTCAAATGACAATAAATGGTATTGTATTGTATTGTATGAGGTCATGTTTTGTAAATCATCATCATCGGCGGTCACTCGAAACGAGTATGACTGTCCTCTCATGGAGGACGCCTGTGCGTGACTTTTGTTTAACATGGGGAGACTGGTGCAGAGACAGCCACCCCACGGTCCTTAACAGATCTGGGTCAGGATCCAGTGGCATGGAGTCCAAGACGACCGGGGACCCTTTTCTGCTGCAGCCTTCATCCACCTTCCCAGCCGTTGTGACGCTCCACTAAGGTCAGCCATCGTCCTCCGCCAGTTCCACCATTGAGGTCTATTTAGTAAATAGAACATAAAACAGTACAGTACAGGAACAGGCCCTTCGGTCCACAATGTCTGTGCCAAACATGATGCCAAGACCAACTCTTATTTGCCTGCACATAATCCGTACACCTCTTTTCCCTGCATATCCATGTATCTATCCAAAAACCTCCTAAATGCTACTATCGTATCTAGCTCCACCATTACCTCTGACAGCACGTTCCAGGCACCCACCACTCTGTGTAGAAAACTTGCCCCACACATCTCCTTTAAACTTTGCCCCTCTCACCATAAAGCTCTGCCCTCTAGTGATTGATGTTTCCATCCTGAGAATAAAACATCTTCAGTAGTAACTCAGCGGGTCAGGAAGCATCGGTGAATATGTAGAGGTGCCATTTCAGGGTGGGTCCCTTCTTCAGGCATATTCTGTTCCGTCAGCATTATTCTGATCGTGCAATATGGTGACATTGAGCGAAGGTTAACGTGGAATGGGATAGTCCAGTTAATCAGTGTCTCAATCCCACTAATAGACGGTGAATGATATGCAGCATAACCGTCTGTAGAAGGGTCTCAGCCCGAAACGTCACCTGTTGCTTCTCTCCAGAGATGCTGCCTGACCCATTGAGTTACTCCAGCATTTGGTGTCTACCTGCAGCATCTGTCTCCGCTCTTTCAGTTATTGTTGGTACAATTCCCATCAAAAATCTTGCAATTCCAATGTTGAAATATTGTAATCAATGCAGTTTCAGTAGCGGTTTTGCAGACAGAGTTCGTAAATGACCGAGGGTAATAGATCTTTTCAGCAATAAAGTAGTTCACAGCTATCAGGGAGAGAGCACGGTTATAAGGGAAAACATTCAAAGAAAAGAAAATTGGAAGAAAGGACAAATGATATGGAGAATAATTCTTAAGCAAAGGTATAGATAACAGTGAGACTGGGTGGGCACTTAACGGCATGGTGGCACAGTGGTAGAGTTGCTTTACAGCGCCAGAGGCCCGAGTTCGATTCCGGCCTATGGGCGCTGTCTGTACGGAGTTTGCACGTTCTCCCTGTGACTTTGTGAGTTTTCTCAGGATGCTCCAGTTCCCTCCCACACTCCAAAGACGTGCAGATTTGTACGTTAATTAGTTTGCAATAAATGTAAGTTGTCCCTGGTGTGCGTCGGATAAATGTTATTGTATGGGGATCGCTGGTCGGCACAGACTCGATGCGCTGTATCTCTAAAACGAAAAACCAAAACTTGTCAGTGATTGTATGTGAGATGCACGAGAGAGCGACTAAAGATATGGAGAATAAATAATAATAACGAGGCTAAAATAGAGAATAATGTGGAACAAAGGTCTGGTAATGCAGTAAGTAAAGAGTACTAGTTAGACTAATAATTATTTACGCAACAGATGTGCATGCAAAGATGTGCACCTGGAAAATAACACATGAATAATACGTTATTATTATGTGTAGTACCTCGATTCACAAACTGGAAATCTGTGGCTTTTATGCTGGCCAATCCCTGTAATGTTGCTATATTGTCACTGATGGTTGATGAATATAATGTGTTTTCATATCAAATGAATCATATAAGGCAGATATGGTGTTGAGATTTTGGAAACTTGCTCAGCAGAGCCAGAACTCACAACTGAACAAAGGTAGACAAAAGTGCTGGAGAAACTCAGCGGGTGAGGCAGCATCTATGGAGCGAAGGAAATAGGCAACGTTTCGGGCCGAAACCCTTCTTCAGACTGATGTAGCGTGGGGAGGAGGGGGGGGGGGGGGTTGGAAGAAGAAAGGAAGAGGAGGAGCCAGAGGGCTGAGCGAGAGCTGAGAAGGGGAGGTGACAATAAGGGGTACCGGAAATTGGAGGTCAATGTTTATGCTGCTGGGGTATAAACTGCCCAAGCGAAATATGAGGTGCTGTTCCTCCACTTTCCGGTGGTGCTCACTTGGGCCATGGAGGAGGCCCAGGACAGAAAGGTCGGATTCGGAATGGGAGGGGGAGTTGAAGTGCTGAGCCACCAGGAGATCAGGTTGGTTATTGCGGACCGAGCGGAGGTGTTCGGGGAAATGATCGCCAAGCCTACGCTTGGTCTCACCGATGTAGATCAGCTGACATCCAGAGCAGCGGATGCAATAGATGAGGTTGGAGGAGGTGCAGGTGAACCTCTGTCGCACCTGGAATGACTGCTTGGGTCCTTGAATGGAGTCGAGGGGGGAGGTAAAGCGACAAGTGTAGCATTGTGCGACAGAAAATGTGAGACAGACACAAAAAGCTGGAGTAACTCAGCGGGTCAGGCAGCATCAGGTCCAGAGAAAAGGAATGGGTGACGTTTCGGGTCGAGGCCCATCTTCGGACTGAGAGTCCAGGGGAGAGGGAAACGAGAAATATGAAAAGGTACCTGGAAGAAATGAATGACAGACATGCTAAAGGAATCACAGAGGGAGAGCTGTGAGGGAGGGCTCTCCCTCAGCCCTTTGGCCCCTCCTCTTCCTTTCTTCTTCGCGCCCCCCCCACCCTACATCACTGAAGAAGGGTTTTGGCCCGAAACGTTGCCTATTTCCTTCGCTCCATAGATGCTGCCGCACCCGCTGAGTTTCTCCAGCACTTTTGTCTACCAAGTGTATGTTCTTACCTGTTAAAAAATGCCCAAATGGTCAATATTTGCGCTGTAAATAAATTGTGGAGGGTGACAGCGCTCTGAACCAAATGCTCTAGTATCTTTGCTCTGAACCCGAGCACCAAGGTAAGAGGCTGAAGGAGCGCATCCCTCGGGACAGCCCCCACTCTCCCCCCGGGGTCAGCGCTGTCTGGTCACGGCCGCCCTCCACCCCGTCTCCCCCTGTGCGGCCGCACTGTCACGGGCTGTGGGTCGGCAGCGCCCACACTCGGGGCCAGGTGGAGCGGGGCCGCGGCTCCGGGCAGCGGACACACGGGGAGGAAAACCCGGCAACGTCCCCGTCAGCTGCAGCAGAGTTGGGGACAGGATGGACCTCTGCCCACCCAGAGTCACTGACCGCATTGCATCGGCACAGGCACCACGACCCCCCCCCCCCCACTGGCACCCCGAACCTCTCCCCCCGAACACCCCTGCCCACCAAACCCCCCCAACCACCCCCCGACCCCCCCCCCCTGACCACACCCCCCCGCGACCACCTTCCCTCCCACCGACTACCCACCACCCCCCGACCACCCGGCAACGTCAGCTGCAGCAGAGTTGGGGACAGTCTGGTCCCTCTGCCCACCCAGAGTCACTGGCCACACTGCATCGGCACAGGCACCACGACCCCCCCCCCTCACCACTGGCACCCCGAACCCCCAACCCCCAGAACACCCCTGCCCACCGAACCCCCCCAACCACCCCCGACCCCCCCCCCCCCTGACCACCCCCCCCCCCCAACCACCTCACCTCCCACCGACCACCCCCCACCCCCCCGACCACCCGGCAATGTCAGCTGCAGCAGAGTTGGGGACAGTCTGGTCCCTCCGCCCACCCAGAGTCACTGACCGCACTGCATCGGCACCGGCATCACGACCTCCCCCACCCCCGGCCGCCCCCCTGCCCCCACCCCCACGGCCGCGGGGACAGACGGTCCAGGGTCCACGAGTGAGGAACCAGTCAGCGTAGAGTCCGGATGCTGGGACAGAAGAAGGGCCCTCTGTACTGGCATCCATAGTAAGTGCTTACCTGGCGTTCACCGCATGTACTCCAGAAGGCGTTGCATGGCAACAGTATGGGTCACGGGTCGTGACCTCGAGCAACAGTATGGGTCACGGGTCGTGACCTCGACTGCCGTGCAACCTCCATATACAGTTAAATGGGGAAATAGCAGTCTATGTTCGGAGATTACATGGCAATATACCACAATATATATCACGTGTGTCATGCGCTGTGGGGCGAAGGCAGGAGAATGGGGTTAGGAGGGAGAGATAGATCAGCCGTGATTGAATGGCGGAGTAGACCTCAAGGGCCGAATGGCGTCATTCTGCTCCTATCACTAGACAGAGACATAACAAACTCCTGCCAGGACTGCGAATGGCATCATTGGGATTGTTGACAGGCACACGCGTTAACTGAAAAATGAGCAGAGATCAGGAAGTTGTGGAGTCAGGATCTTCGTTTGAAAAGTGTGCTTCCTGCAGGAAATTGAATAATCATAGAGATATAACAAAAATGAATATCCACTTTCAAGCTCAATTTTCCTTTGCAGATGGTTATGAGAACTCCAGGCAGGCTCGTACGGTGAGTGGATGTCCCACCTCCTCTTCTGAAGCCTCGTGACAATTTGGCCAAACTTTGGTGAGCCCCAGGGTCTTCAATAACGATAACGTCACCTCTCCAAAGCAGTCTGGTTTGTGCCCATCGTGGCTGCAGTACAGTACACTTGCAACATGTGCTGATGTTACTTGATACCTACAGGATACTTTATCACCACGTGCGACATGTAACCGAGATTCTTTGTTTTGTTACCACACACAAGGAATGCAAAGAGTCGCCATGTATAGGGCAACGACAAAGTGACTAGTGTTCAATGTAGTCCCAAAGGTCCCTCCCTATTCATTCTAGGCCGCCTCCCTCCCCCCCCACTACCCTTCCTCACATCGGGACCCCCTTTGTTCTTGGCAGCCCCTCCACATAGGGTCCCTCTTTGTTCTCGGCGCCTATACCCCCTCAGCCACCCCAACCCCCACTCCCACTGCCCCCACCCCCCACACCAGTACCATCTGTTCTCAGTGACCCCCCCCCCCCACATGCCGGGTGCCTCTTCACTCTTGGCGCCCCCCCCCCCCCCCCCCGATGCCCTGGGCTCACCCCTCCGGACCACTGCTCTTGGCACCGTCTTTTATTGCGTTGGATGCAATTGGTGGTGGAGGGCACTGAGGGAGACTGCAGGAAAGGAGAAACATGGAAGGGCCAAAAGTCCCTATGGTGGCCAACGCCTTGGCAGTCCCACCCGCAGCAGTGGTGAAGCATGTAGTCCGAAGGGTTAACTCAATGAAGAAACCCTTCCATCACCTCCCCTTCCCCCTTACAATAGCCAGCCCCATAGAGTCATCCAGCAAGGAACTTGGCCCTTCAGCCCAACTGATCCATGCCAACTAAGATGCCCCATCAAAGCCAATCCCATTCGTTCATATCCCTCTAAACCTTTCCTATATATGTACCTGTCTCAAATGTCTATTTAGTACCTTCTCAAAGAGTCACGAGTGTTTTATTGTTATATGCCCTGAAGAGGACCAATGACATGTTTACTCGCAGCCGCATAATGCCTATGTAAGCATAGTCTTTTTTAAACACCATGATAAACAACAACAAAAAGGTTTAGTATACGTTAGAAAAAACTAAATAGCGCAAAGACCAAAGCAATATCCCCAGGTCCATGCAGTTCAGGGCTTATTTAGAAAGTTGTAGTATTGAGTAGCCTGATGGCTGTAGGGAAGAAGCTGTTCCTGAACCTGGACGTTACAGTTTTCAGGCTCCTGTCCCTTCTTCCCGATTGCAGGAGTAAAATGAGAACTGTGCCGGGGTGGTGTGGGTCTCTGATGATGCTGGCTGCCTTGTAGAGGCAGCGACTCGTGTAGATCCCTTCAGTGGTGGGGAGGTCTGTACCCGTGATGGACCGGGCAGTGTTCACCACTTTTTGCAATCTTCTTCACCCCTGGGCATTCAAGTTGCTGAACCGGGCCCTGATGCAACCAGTTAATATGCTCACTACTGTACACCTGCAGAAGTTCAAGAGAACATTTGTTGACAGAATCTCCTCAAACTTCTCAGGAAGTTGAGGCATTGATGGAGTCCTTTGTGATTGCATCAATGTGCTGGGTCCAGGTTAAGTTACTCCGACACAAAGTGGTGGAGTAACTCAGCGGATCAGGCAGCATCTCTAGAGAAGAAAGATAGGTGATGTTTCCGGTCATGACGCTTCCTTACTTAAATGTTAGCACCTGACACACTGGTCTCTCTGTTAAGTGACTTGGGTCCTGCTTATACACTACTCCGAGAATCACTTTCGAGTGTCATAAAGCTATTATTTTAGTTTAGTTTAGAGATACAATGTGGAAACAGGCCCTTGGCCCACCGAATCGCCACCAACTAGTGATCCCGCACATTAACACTATCCTACACACACTGTGGACAATTTAGAACTATACCAAACCAATTAACCGACAAACCTGTACGTCTTTGGATTGTGGGAGGAAACCGAAGATCTCGGAAAATCCCATGCAGGTCACGGGGAGAACATGCAAACTCCATACAGACAGCACCTGTAGTCAGGATCAAACCTGGGTCTCTAGATTTGTCAGGCAACAGCTCTACCTGCTGCATCACCGTGTTCGTGTTTGCTATACACAGACCTCCATGAGCATTCCACCTTTGTCTGAGCCCCTTGACTCCCCGCACAAGTCCCGTGTAACCAGGCTCACGTTATTTAACCTCCGTTCATTCTTTCCACAGCTTCTGCTGTTCTGAAGAAAATACACCTTAACCACGAAACTGCTTGTGAAACTTGGGGCCTTGTTTTTTTCATAACGTGACATAATTTACATCAGCTAGGGCCCATGAACCACCTAGAGAAAACTTCCCTGGAATAGCAGCATGACAAATAAAGGTTTCAAAGGTCTTTTATTGTCACGTGTACCAATTAAGGTACAGTGATATGAGAATTATCATACAGCCATACGAAAAAAACAAGACTGACACACAACTACATAAAAGTTAACATAAACATCCACCACAGCGGATTCCCCACATTCCTCACTGTGATGGGAAGGCAAAAAAGTCCAATCTTCTTCCTCCTTATTCTCCCGCGGTCGAGAACCATCTGCTGTCGAGGCGATCGAAGCTCCCGCAGCCGGCGGTCGAAGTCCCTGCGTCGGGGCGACTGCTGCTCTCGCATTGGGGTGATCGAAACTCCCACGGCTTGGAGTTCCCGGAGTCTGTCTCTGACCAGAGACCAGAGGATTTGTGATGTTAAGTCTTCAGGCACCCACAGTTGGTGCTCCGAAGTTGATCCCTGGCAAAGGGATCGCGGGCTCCATGAGGGTAAAGGGCCTGTCCACTTTGTGATTTTTTTCAGCGACTGCGAACGTCAGTGACTGACCCCCATAAATCCATCAAGTCGTACGACATACACGCTGACATATGCTGACCTGCGGGTGACACCCGGTCAGGGTTAGGGTCAGTGTTAAGGTTTGGGTCAGGGTTAGGGTTAGGGCATAGGGTAGGGTTAGGGCTAGAGTTAGGGTTAAAGTTAGGGACCACAGATGGGCTGTAAAATATTCTTCCTTCAATTGCATGGGTTTTAAACATTAATATATTAAAATTAATACAATAAAATCAATTGTGCAGTGAAAGTCGTTCAGTTTTATTTACAGATGTTGGTCTGCTTCCAGATCCAATCGCCGTCTCTAACTTTTCACAGGGATGGATTCAGTGAGTGTAGACTGAACACCTCTCTCCCCTCCACCCCCCTCTTCCCCCTCCTGCCCCCATCCCTCCTTCTCCACCCCCTACCCTTCTCCCTCCCCTCTCCCCCACTTCTTCCCTTCCCCCCGCTTCCTCCCTTCTCCCCGTTCCATTCTTCTCCCCCTTCGCCACTCCCCCTTCATATCCCCTTCTCCCCCTCTCCCTCCCTTCTCCCATTCTCCAACCCCCCCCCCCCACTTTCCCCGACACCCCCATTTGTGGACCCCAGCCTGCGACCAGCGATTCCCCGCACACTATCCCACACACGCTAGGGATAATTTATACAAACCTGTACGCCTTTGGAGTGCGGGAGGAAATCCAAACCCTAACCTTACCCCTAACCCTAACCCTACCCCTGGCCCTAAGCATAACCCTAACCCTAACCCTAACTCTAGGTTGATAGGCTTGGTATAATATAAATTGTCCCTAGCGTGTGTGGGATAGTATGCGGGGAATCGCTGGTCGGTGCGGACTCGGTGGGCCGAAGGGCACTGTATCTCTGAACTAGATGTGACACAGGGGCCCCAGGGGTTGGACTCCAACCCCCAATGTTCTACCTGCTCCTCATGGGAACTAAACTGTTGGCCACGAGTTGTCCCAGAGGCAGATCTCGCAAAGGTCTCTCCAAACTGCCAGAGGCAGCGGGCTTTTCAACTGGGTACAGGCAATGTTGTCGATGTACCAATGCCACCCACCTGCTCCGGCCACTGAGTCTAAATACCCACCACCTATTTTGAAGCAAAGCGAGGGGGCGGAGGGGGGGGGGGGTGGTTGGAGGAGGGGGAGTTGTTCCCAAAGTCTGCATTTATCCCATAGTCAATGTTACTAAACCAGATGATGTGGCCTTTGTGCAGTACTATTAGTGGAATCTAGCTGTCACAGGCTGGGTCCACAAATGGTGGGCGTCGGGGAAAGTGGAGGGGGGGTGTGGGTTGGGGTTTTGGAAAATGGGAGAAGGGAGGGAGAAGGGAGAAGGGGATATGAGGGGAGGGGGGGAGTGGAGAAGGGCGAGAAGAGTGGAGCGGGGAGAAGGGAGAAAGAGGGGGGAAGGGAAGAAGGGGGGAGAGGGGAGGGGAGAAGGGTAGGGGGGGAGTGGAGAAGGAGGGATGTGGGCAGGAGGGGGTGGAGGGTAGAGGCGAGTTCAGTCTACACTCACTGAATCCATCCCTGTGAAAAGTTAGGGACGGTGATTGGCTCTGGAAGCGGACCAATACATCTGTAAATAAAACTGAACGACTCAGACATCTTTCCATTTGCACAACTGATTTTATTGTATTAATTTTAATATATTAATGTTTAAAATCCATGCATTGAAGGAAGAATATTTTACAGCCCATCTGTGGTCTCTAACCCCAACCCTAACCCTAACCCTAACCGGGCGTCACCCGCAGGACAGCATACGCCAGCGTGTGACGGGGCGCACGACATAATGAGACGCCCTGATGTCACCCCAGGATTTTGAACATTCCAAAATCCAGGGGCGACAGGGAGACACCGTGCATCACCTGCGCGTCACCTGCGCATCACTGCGTGTCATTATATGCATCACGACCTGACCACGATGCGACAACCTCTTTTCCGGCTGTCGCCGAAAATGTCGCCCAAGTGGGACAGGCCCTTCAGTCCGCAGGCACCCGCGATGGAGCTCCCAGTTGACCTCCTGCAAAGATGATAGGCCGCAGTCATACGATACGGAAAAAAGTCGCATCACCGTCGAGGTAAGAGAATAGAAAAGGTTTCCAAAAACCCCCTCCGCTCCACCCCACCCCACCCCTCCCCCCACACACCATACCCCACATAAGACAAGCTAAAGAACACCAAAAAATATACATTTAACACATACTTATTTAAACACAAAGAAGGAAGGGACAGACTGACTGTTGGCGAGGCTGCCATTGCTGGCACCACCCGATGTTGCTCAGTAATTAAAAATTGAGCTATTAACAATAACAAATCTGAAGCTCAGGTGATTAGCTTGTGTTTAGATTCCATAGAAACATAGAAGAAACATAGAAAATAGGTGTAGGAGGAGGCCATTCGGCCCTTCGAGCCAGCACCGCAATTCATTGTGATCATGGCTGAACGTCCCCAATCAATAACCCGTGCCTGCCTTCTCCCCATATCCCTTGATTCCACTAGCCCCGAGAGCTCTATCTAACTCTCTCTTAAATCCATCCAGTGATTTGGCCTCCACTGCACTCTGTGGCAGGGAATTCCACAAATTCACAACTCTCTGAGTGAAAACGTTTTTTCTCACCTCAGTCCTAAATGGCCTCCCCTTTATTCTAAGACTGTGGCCCCTGGTTCTGGACTCGCCCAACATTGGGAACATTTTTCCTGCATCTAGCTTGTCCAGTCCTTTTATAATTTTATATGTTTCTATAAGATATCCCCTCATCCTTCTAAACTCTAGTGAATACAAGCCTAGCCTTTTCAATCTTTCCTTATATGACAGTCCCGCCATCCCAGGGATCAATCTCGTGAACCTACGCTGCACTGCCTCAATCACAAGGATGTCCTTCCTCAAATTAGGATGTCCTTCCTCAAATTAGGATGTCCTTCCTCAAATTAGGCTATATTCTGCACTATGTTCCTTAATGTTGGCTTCTGTAATGCCTTTAGTTCCTGCACCCTTGTGTTTCACAAGGATATTGGGTTAGTGCTGCAAGTTCTCAAGTCAAGTCAAGTCACATTTATTTATATAGCACATTTAAAAAACAACTCTCGTTGGCCAAAGTGCTTTACATATGTTATAAGAATAGTATAGACAAACAAACTACATACTGTACATATATACATATAGCCCTCACTCAGAGGACGTCAAGAAAGGCTTGGGAGTATATATAAGTTTTTAGTCTTGACTTAAAGGAGTCGATGGAGGGGGCAGTTCTGATGGGAAGGGGGATGCTGTTCCACAGTCTAGGAGCTGCAACCGCAAAGGCGCAGTCGCCCCTGAGCTTATGCCTAGACCGCGGGATATTCAGCAACCCCAAGTCGTAGTTCTGATTCTGAGGTATAGAATCAGCCACAGTCTCACTGAATGGTGGTGCAGCATCAAGGGGCTGAATGGCCTCTTTCTGCATCCATTTTCCATAGTCTTAATCAGTACTGGGGATCATGACAGAAGCCTCCTCGTGGCGATCCCCGGACACGATGCACCCTGTGACGCGTCGGGCGACCAATTCTGTCAACATGTTGGATGAAGACGGAAGCCAACAGCGAGCTACATCGTCTGACACACGAGCGAATGAATCAGTACTAACCCCAACTACAATAATCATTCTGCACGCTGTATCTCTGGCTCCACTACAGACATCGGGTGACACGGTGGCGCAGCGGACGAGTTGCTGCCTCACAGCGCCAGAGACCCAGGTCTGATCCTGACTGTGGCTGCTGTCTGTACGGTGTTTGTACATTCTCCTCGTGACTGTGTGGGTTTTCTCCGGGTGCTCCGGTGTCCTCCCACTGTCCGAAGACGTGTAGGATTGTTGGTTAATTGGCTTCTGTAAACCTTGTAAATTGTCCCTAGTGTGTAGGATATTGCTAGTGTAGGGGGTGATCGCTGGTCGGCGTGGACTTGGTGGTCTGAAAGTCCTGTTTTAGTGCTATATCTCTAAACTTAACTAAACTTTGGTTTTGCATGTTATGGTTACCTCGTATCACGATTATTAATTTATCGTATTATTGATTACTCTATGGAACAGTTGCACTACAATGCTGAGAACTCTATTCTGCACTATGTATCTTCTGCTTTGATCTATGTATTGTACTTTACTTTGACTTGATTTATGCTATTTATATTATATTATTTATGTATTGTATTTCTCATCAGTTTGGATAGCATGGAAGATAATTGTTATCACTGTAAATTGGTTCACATGACAGTAATAAACCTAAATCTATGTTGGTTTAGTTTAGTTTTGAGATACAGCCAACTGAGTCCGTGCAGCGAACACCGCATACACTAAAGGGCCTGTCCCACTTGGCTGTCTTTCGCGCGCCATTTACGCAACCTGCTAGCGTGTGGGTAACGCATGGGTAGCGTGTGGGTAGCGCGGGGACGGGCGCATGGAGTGGTGTGGAGGAGTGTGGACTTCGTCCTGAACGAAGTCTTCGCGCGCCACCGGGCCTGTCGCGGAACTGACGGCCAAAGTGGGACAGGCCCAAGACCCTGGCGCGATGCAACGTCTCACCTCCAACAGCAGCAGAAGCAGGCAAACGATCGCCGAGCTCGGCCTGGGCCTCACGGCCGTTGCGGATCCGGATCCGCCCCCACTTCTACTCCCAGAGCGGGGGGGGGGGCCAAGAAAATTGAAGATAGACACAAAATGCTGGAGTAACTCAGCGGGACCGGCAGCATCTCTGGAGAGAAGGAATGGATGACGTTTCGGGTCAAGACCCTTCTTTCAGACTGAAGAAACATCACCCATTGCTTCTCTCCAGAGATGTTGCCGGGCTAGCTGAGTTACTCCTGCATTTTGTGTCCATCTTCAAATGACGTCACGCGCTCCAGACGGCTGTGCGGCGCATGATGACGCGCGCAACTCTCGCGGCACCGTTGCGCGACCGTCACTACCGGCCTGTGACGGCCCAAGTGGGACAGGCCCTTAAGACTTCAGTATAGCAAAGTGTGGAGTCATGCATTTTGGCAATAAGCATAAAGGCGTAGATTATTTTCTAAGTGGAGAGAGAATGCAGAAATCGGAGGTGCAACGGGACGTGAGAGTGCTGGTGCAGGACTCCCAAAAAGTAAATTTGCAAGTCGAATCGGTAGTAAGCAAGGCAAATTCATTATCAAGAGGATATCAAGAGGACTAGAATACAAAAACAGAGATGTAATGCTGAGGCTCTATACAGCGCTGGTCTGGCTGGATTTTGAGAACTGTGACCAAATTTGGGCCCCATACCTGAGGAAGGACATGCTGGCTCTGGAGAGGGTCCAGAGGAGATTTATAAGAAATTATTACAGAAATGAGTGGCTTAGCATATGATGAGCGTTTGACAGCACTGGGCCTGTACTCGCTGGAGTTTAGAAGGTTGAGGGGGGGACCTCATTGACATTTTCAGAATAATGAAAGGCACAGATAGAGTGGATGTGGAGAGGATGTTTCCACTGGTGGGAGAGTCTAGGACCAGAGGTCACAGCCTCAGAATTAAAGGGTGCTCATTTACAACGGAGGTGGGGAGGAGGAACTTCTTTAGTCAGAGGGTAGTTAATCTGTGGAACTCATTGCCGTAGAGGGCTGTGGAGGCCACGTCAGAGATAGACAAATTCTTCATTAGAACGGGTGATGGGGAGAAGGCAGGAAAATGGGATTAGGAGGCAGAGATCAGCCATGATTAAATGCTGGAATTGACTCGATGGGCCGAATGGCCTAATCCTATAACTTGTGACCTTGTGAACTATCATACACACACTAGGGACAATGTGCAATTTTACTGCTAATTAACCTACAAACCTATGTGTCTTTGGAGTGCAGGAGGAAACCGGAGCTTGACACAAGATGCTGGAGTAACTCAGCGGGACAGGCAGCATCTCGGGAGAGAGAGGAATGGGTGACGTTTCAGGTTGAGACCCTTCTTCAGACTCATATAGATGAAGTCTGAAGAAGGGTTTCAACCTGAAACGTCATGCATTCCTTCTCTCCTGTGATGCTGCCTCTCCCACTGAATTACGCCAGCATCTTGTGTCTATCTTCGGTTTAAACCAGCATCTGCAGTTCCTGCCTACACAGGAAACCGGAGCTCCTGGAGAAAACCCATGCAGTAACAGGGAGAATGTTTCAACTCCGTACAGACAGCACCCGTGGTCAGGATGGAACCCGGGTGTCTGGCGCTGTGAGGCAGCAACTCTACCGCTGCGCCACCGTGCTAAATATGGAACAAATGTGTGCAAATAGATACATAGAAACATAGAAAATAGGTGCAGGAGTAGGCCATTCGGCCCTTCGAGCCTGCACCGCCATTCAATATGATCATGGCTGATCATCCAACTCAGTATCCCGTACCTGCCTTCTCTCCATACCCCCTGATCCCTTTAGCCACAAGGGCCACATCTAACTCCCTCTTAAATATAGCCAATGAAATGGCCTCAACTACCCTCTGTGGCAGAGAGTTCCAGAGATTCACCACTCTCTGTGTGAAAAAGTTTGTTCTCATCTCGGTCTTAAAGGATTTTCCCCTTATCCTTAAGCTGTGACCCCTTGTCCTGGACTTCCCCAACATCGGGAACAATCTTCCTGCATCTAGCCTGTCCAACCCCATAAGAATCTTGTAAGTTTCTATAAGATCCCCTCTCAATCTCCTAAATTCTAGCGAGTATAAGCCGAGTCTATCCAGTCTTTCTTCATATGAAAGTCCTGACATCCCAGGAATCAGTCTGGTGAACCTTCTCTGCACTCCCTCTATGGCTATAATGTCCTTCCTCAGATTTGGAGACCAAAACTGTACGCAATACTCCAGGTGTGCTCTCACCAAGACCCTGTACAACTGCAGTAGAACCTCCCTGCTCCTATACTCAAATCCTTTTGCTATGAAAGCTAACATACCATTCGCTTTCTTCACTGCCTGCTGCACCTGCATGCCTACTTTCAATGACTGGTGTACCATGACACCCAGGTCTCGCTGCATCTCCCCTTTTCCTAATCGGCCACCATTTAGATAATAGTCTGCTTTCCTGTTTTTGCCACCAAAGTGGATAACCTCACATTTATCCACATTATACTGCATCTGCCAAACATTTCCCCACTCACCCAGCCTATCCAAGTCACCTTGCAGTCCCCTAGCATCCTCCTCACAGCTAACACTGCCCCCAGCTTAGTGTCATCCGCAAACATGGAGATGTTGCCTTCAATTCCCTCATCCAGATCATTAATATAAATTGTAAATAGCTGGGGTCCCAGCACTGAGCCTTGTGGTACCCCACTAGTCACTGCCTGCCATTGTGAAAAGGACCCGTTTACTCCTACTCTTTGCTTCCTGTTTGCCAGCCAGTTCTCTATCCACATCAATACTGAACCCCCAATACCGTGTGCTCTAAGTTTGTATACTAATCTCTTATGTGGTACCTTGTCGAAAGCCTTCTGAAAGTCCAGATACAACACATCCACTGCTAGCTGAGATGGGGCATCTTGGTTGGCATGGATACGTAGGGCCGAAGGGCCTGTTTCTGTGCTATCTAGCTCTATTCAATAAATTATCTGTATTATTGCATTAACGGCCTGTGAAGCTGCAACAATAAGCATTTCACTGTTCCGTTGTCAGTACATGTGACAGTTAAACACTTGACTTGACTCTTGACTCTTGACTCAATTGACTCTTAACTAAATGTACCATGAGGTCCATAGTATTATACTTGAGTCATTATACACCTTGTACACTACAATCTCAAATAAGCTCTGAACTACATAGACTATTATTGTTATTATTGCACTATTATTGTTTGTTTGTTTTTTATGTGTATCTATGAGTGCGTATATACACACAGTGAACATTTTTTTCTCATTAATGATATTGTTTGCAGTGTACTATGTTTACATATTCTGTTGTGCTGCTGCAAGTAAAAAATGTCATTGTTCTATCTGGGACATATGACAATAAAACACTCTTGGCACATTTAAGATATTTTAAGAATTGGGGTAACTGTTTTCAAGCACCTACGTCGACGGAGACGCGTCGTTCTTCCTTGTCATTTCCTCGCCCCTCCCCTCCTCGCGGCCTTACAGCTGGTTTGGTGCGGCCTTTCCTGAGGTCGGGCCCAGAGCTTCAGCAACGGCACAGCGGGGACTTTAACATCACGGGCCCAGAGCTCCAGTGGAGCGGGGCTATTCCTTGCCGGGGGTCGCCGGAGAAGCGCTCAGACCGCCGGCCTGTGGCCTACAACATCTTGGAGCCTCGGTCTGTGGTGCTTCTGGCGGCAGACATGGAGTGGACCTTTCATCATGGAGCGGGCGATCACTCGCTGGGGGTTGCCGGAGAAGAGCTCCGACCGCCGGCCTGCGGCCTACAACATCTGGAAGCCGCGGTCTCTGGTAAGGAGGTGGCCGATTTGGGAGCTCTGGGCCGTGGGGTGTGCTCGACCTGTCCCGACGTCGGCGTTCCGACCATCCCAACCAGAGGGCTTGATTGACTACGGAGGTGAACAAGGGAGGAGAAGGAGGAGGACTGTGTGAACTGTATTGCCTTCCACCACAGTGAAGAATGCTGTGGTGGATGTCTGTGTTGAATTATGTTGTGTATTGTGTCCTTGTTTAATTGTAACGCTGCATGGTTAAATTACATTTCACTGCATATTATGGTGCATGCGACAAATATATTTGAATTTGAACTTGAAATTGAAGGTCATCAGGTCATAAGTGATAGGTGTAGAATTAGGCCATTCGGACCAACAAGTCTACTCCGCCAATCAATCATGGCTGATCTATCTCTCCCTCCAAACCCCATTCTCCTGCCTTCTCCCCATAACCTCTGACACCTGTACTGATCAAGAATCTTGCTCTATCTGCCTTAAAAATATCCATTGACGTGGCCTCCACAGCCTTCTGTGGCAAAGAATTCCACAGATTCACCACCCTCTGACTAAAGAAATTTCCCCTGATCTCCTTCCTAAAATAACTTTATTTAATCTGAGGCTTTGACCTCTGATCCTAGACTCTCCCACCAGTGGAAACATCCTCTCCACACCCACTCTATCCAAGCCTTTCATTATTCTGTATGTTTCAATTAGGTCCCCCCTCATTCTTCTAAACTACAGCAAGTACAGGCCCAGTGCCAATAAACGCTCATTATATGTCAACCTACCAATTCCTGGGATCATTCTTGTAAACCTCCTCTGGACCCTCTCCAGAGCCAGCACATCCTTCCTCAGATGCGGTGCCCAAAATTGCTCATTTTTATAGTGGTTCACTCAGTAATGATGCAGTGATAACTCATTGCCCAGAAACCCATGCCCAGCATGGGTTACACACGCTCGACGGAACTTTGAACCCGTTTACGTCCAACTCAAAGGCAGGAATTTTTCCACTGCCTGACAGCTGCCTGACAGCGCGGTGAATCCAGGAGAAGGCGGTCAACAATTCACATGGGTGGGGAGCAGGGAACAAAAAAATCCAGAAATAACACAGAGTGCAAAAAAAACGATTCATCTGCCCACCAACTAAAAACAGTTTTGCAGTCTGCAATTGAGAGTTTTCAAATGTTTGAATCTCTCCCATCATCCACTCAGATCTCATCTGACTGCAAAAGCACAGAAGTGGTTTGGATGTGTCCCAGTACAAACATTCTTGGGTTCGATTAAACTCCATCGTTACCATCAAGAAGGACTTTATGGCCATTTCCCCATTCAATTATCCTTTATCTCAGAACCTCAATCAGGGAGCAGTGACAGGTTTTCAATCAGTTTACATTATTTTAATAATTGGGTTATTCAGTTTGTGAAAGATTAAGGGCATTGGTTTGTGGTGTCTTTACAATGTGACATGTATCAGCCTTGATCTAATTACATAGAGGGCAATGGATATCTTATTCAATCACAGGGCGCGGAAACAGGCTCTTCGGCCCACTGAGTCTGCGCCGACCAGCAATCCCTACACATTAACACTATCCTATACTCACTAGGGAAAAATGTTACATTTATACAAACCTGTATGTTTTTGGAGTGTGGGAGGAAATCGATGATCTCGGAGAAAACCTACATTGGTCACGGGGAGAATGCACAAACTCCGTAGAGACAGCACCCGTAATCGGGATCGAACCCGCATCCCTGGGGCTGGAAGGCAGCAACTCTATCGCTCTCAGGCAACTTATGTTTATCATCCGAATTTTGGCTGTTTAAGAGTTGCCTCGTTCAAATCCAGGTATCTGTTACCAGTTATAAAATTCACCGCAGAATAGAATTGGCTTTCATTTGAAGCATTCATTTCTTTTGGTGGCTTGTGCCGTTTAATGTGGGCAATTTCCAATGCGTCCCAATTTGAAGGCAGTGCGTCAGGGCAGGGTTAGCTGCGGGAGGAGTTCCAGAAGAGCACAGCATCACTTCCCACTGATGATCCCAGCCGAGAGCTTGCAGCCTCTCACAGTGTTGACATTGCTAAAACAGGCAGTGCGTGAAACGTGTAGGAAGGAACTCCAGAAGACTGGAGGGTGGCAAATATCTGTGGTCGAATGTAGACACAAAATGCTGGAGTAACTCAGCAGGACAGGCAGCATCTCTGGAGAAAAAGAATAGGTGACATTTTGGGTCACGTTCATATTCATGGCTCATCTATCTCTCCCTCTCAACCCCATTTTCCTGCCTTCTCCCCATAACTCCTGACACCCATACTAATCAAGAACCAATCAATCTCCACCTTTAAAATAACCATTGATGGCCTCCATGGCCGTCTGTGGCAATGAATTCCACAGACTCACCTCCTTTCTAAAGGTACGTCCTTTTATTCTGAGGCTATGGCCTCAGCTCCTGGACTCTCCCACTGGTGGAAACATCTCTCCACATCCAACATCCTTTTCAAGAGAGAGTTAGATTTAGTTAGAAACAGGCCCCTCGCTCCACTGAGTCTCCGACGACCAGCGATCACCCCATACACCACTAGCACTATCCTACACACACCAGGGACAATTTACAATTTATAGAAGCCAATTAATCTACAAACCTGCATGTCTTTGGAATGTGGGAGGAAATTGGAGCAAATCCATGCAGGTCACGCGGTGAACATACAAACTCCATACAGACAGCACCTGTGGACAGGATCGAACCCGGGTCTCTGGCGCTGTAAGGCAGCAACTGTACTGCTGCACCACCGTGCCTCATTATTTGGGAGAGGATTCTCCTCAGCTCTGACCTGATTTGCTGGTTCATTGATTTAAAAATGCGACTCCAAATTCTAGACCCACATCAGGACGGATCATTATCTCCGCATTTACGTACTAATAACATGTAGTAATGTTGTGTAAAACACAAAGTCCTCCAGCACTTCTTTTGAGGGAAGGGACTGGTGAAATTTCCGCTTTCCTCTTCTTAGTAAAACTCAGAATTAAAGTGTGCTCTTTTAGAAAGGAGGTGAGGAGGAACTTCTTTAGTCAGAGGGTAGTTAATCTGGGGAACTCATTGTCACAGAGGGCTGCGGAGGCCAAGTCAGTGGATATTTTTAAGGCAGAGGTAGACACATTCTTGATTAGAATGGGTGTCAAGGGTTACAGGGAGAAGTCAGGAAAATGGGATTAGGAGGCAGAAATCAGCCATGTTTGGATGGTGGAGCAGACTGGATGGGCTGAAAGACCTAATTCTATTCCTATAACTTTTGAAGACCCTTCTTCAGATTGATTGCAGTAAAGGGGAGAAAGCTGGAAAAGAGATTATGGTGAGACAAAGCCTGGCAAGTGATAGGTGGGAGCTGGCAAGTAGTTGAGTCTGAAGAATGGGGGCAGGATGGTGGGAGAAATGGGTGTGCTCTGGGGTAGGGGAAATGGGAATGGGGGGGTTGGGAAGAGCGGGATGTTACCTGAAATTTGAGAATTCAATCATCACACCATTGAGCAGTAAGCTACCCATACAGAATATGAGGTGCTGTTCCTCCAATTTGCATGAGGCTTCACTCTCAACATTCTCACTCACAACATTCTCAATGGAGACACAAGGAACTTCAGATGATGGAATCTTGCATAAAACACAAAGTGCTGGAGGAAGTCATGTGTCCACACATATTGAATGGACCACACATATTGAAGCAACGACCAAGAAAGCACACCAACGCCTCTATTTCTTTAGAAGGCTTAGGATGTTCGGCATGTCCCCTACAACTCTCACCAACTTCCACAGATGCACCATAGAAAGCATTTTCTCAGTATGCATCACACCTTGCTTTGGGAACAGCTCCATCCAAGAGCGCAAGAAATTGTAGCAAATTGTGGACGCAGCCCACACCATCACACAAACCAACTTCCCTTCTATTGACTCCATTTATGCCTCACTCTGCCTCGGCAAGACCATCAGCATAATCTAGGATGTGTTGCACCCTGGAAACTCCCTCTTCTCCCCTCTCTCATCAAGCAAAAGGTACAGAAGCGTGAAAACACACACCTCCAGATTCCGGGACAGTTTGTTCCCAGCTGGTATCAGGCAACTGAATCATCCTACCAACAACTGCAGAGCAGTCCTGAACTACTATCTACCTCTTTGGTGACCCTCAGACTATCCTTGATCGGACTTTGCTGGCTTTACCCTACACCAAACATTATGCCCTTAGAATGTATCTATACACTGTAAATGCCTCGATTTTAATCATGTATTGTCTTTCTGCTGGCTGGTTAGCACGCAACAAAATCTTTTCACTGTAGGTCGGTACACGTGACAATAAACTAAACTGAAACTGAAACACTCTGGAAATGGGGGAGGCCCAGGGCAGAAAGGTCAGTGTGGGAATGAGACCATCTACTGGTCTTTACTTTTGCTGCCCAATGTACAGTGGGAGCTGTCAATACACTAGTTGAGGTTGAAAGAGGTGCATGTGAACCTCCACCTCAGCTGGAAGAGCTGCTGGAGGCAAGGGAGGGGGTGTAGAGACAGGAAATACATCACCTGCAACAGCAAGGGAATATACTTGTGGTGAGGGTTGTGAGGGGTCATTCCCTCCACAGATGTTGCCTGACCCATGCAGATCTTCAAGCACTTTGTGTTTCATGCATGATTCCAACATCTGCAGTTCCTTGTGTCGCCATTGAGAGTGCTGTATGTTTCAATGCAGACCCTGATCATTCATATCAACTTTAAGAAGTATAGGCCCTCTGTGCATCATCCATCGACCCTGGATGTTTAAGTGCTTCAACTCAATGAGATAATTTTCCTAAAACACAGAGCCGGCATGGTGGCGCAGCGGTAGAGTTGCTGCCCTACATCATTAGAGACCCGGTTTCGATCCTGACTAACGGTGCTGTCTATATGGAGCATGTACGTTCTCCCCGTGACCTGGGTTTTCTCCGGAAGCCCCTGGGTCCTCCCACACTCCAAAGACTTACAGCTTTGTAGGTTAATTGGCTTGGTATCATTCTAAATTGTCCCTAGTGTAGGATAGTGTTAGTGTGCGGGGATCACTGGTCAATGCAGACCGGTTGGGCCGAAGGACTGTATCTCTAAACTGAACTAAACTAAGGCTTTGCCCTGATCTTATTATGCAAGATTCCAGCATCTGACGTTTCCATTGGCAATGCTTCAAATTTTAATGCAATCCTGTATCATTCATATTAACTTTAAGACGTATAGGCCCTCTGTGCTTCATCCCTCCTCCAGGAAGTTTAAGTGCTTCAACTCAGAGATGATTTTGCTTAAGCACAGGATGAATCCTAAATGGAGATGTTCAGAATAATGAGGGGGTTGGATCAGGAGGAACTGTTCCTCTGACAGGAAGGTTGCAGGCCACCCACAGATTAAACCAATGAACCAGATGAAATTCCTTCTCCTCATTCCCCAGGCCATCTCCCAGCTAATCATATGATACAAATGTAAGAGCTCATTCGCAAAGGAAGCAGAGGAAGTCATAGAGTCATAGAGTGATATAGTGTGGAAACAGGCCCTTCGACCCAACATGTCCCAGCTATCCTAGTCCCACCTGCCTGCATTTGGTCTATAGCCCTCCAAACTTGTCCCTATACCTCCTATCCATGTACCTTTCTAACTGTTTCTTAAACGTTGTGATAGTCCCTGCCTTAACTACCTCATCTGGCAGCTTGTTTCATACACCCACAACCCTTTGTGTGAAAATGTTACCCCTCAGATTCCTATTAAATCTCTTCCCATTCGCCTTAAAGGAGTTTTGTGTTCTGCAGTGATCTTGCGATCTGGTTGTGCAATGGAAGTGTGTGGCAAGAGCCCATGGCAGGTACACTGAGCGGGGTGACGTCCTCTATGTTGTACTCTTCCTTTATATAATGGCGGCAGCATGTACAGAACATGGGGTAAAGATCTAGACATGATACGAACCGTCCCCACTGTCTGCAGATGTGGCATCCATGCCAGGTCCCCACTGGCCTTCCTGGGAGGGTCAACACTGAGCAGAGACTGTTAGTCCTATAGAAGACCTGCAGATGCTGGTTTATACTGAAGATAGACACAAAAAGCTGGAGTAACTCAGCGGGTCAGGCAGCATTTCTGGAGAAAAAGGACTAGGTGATGTTTCTGGTCGAGACCCTTCTTCAGACTGCGAGTCAGGGGAGAGGGGAACGAGAGATATAGATGGTGCTTAAGACAAAGGAATGGAAGATATGCAGAAAGCAATGATGATCAAGGTAATGTGGAGCCCACAATGGTCCATTGTTGCCCGTGGGATAGGTGATAATGTGTTGGACAAACAGTGGAACTCAACAAGATGACAGTGAAATTGGTATGACGACTAGAGTGGGGGTGGGATGGAGAGAGAGGGGATGCAAGTGTTACTTGAAGTTAGAGGTTGATATTCATACCGCTGGGGTGTAAGCTGCCAAGCGAAATATGAGGTGCTGTTCCTCCAATTTGTGTTGGGCCTCACACTGACAGTGGAGGGAGGCCAGGATAGAAAGGTCAGTGTGGGAATGGGAGGGGGAGTTAAAGTGTTTAGCAACGGGAGACCAGGCGGACTGAGCGGAGGTGTTCAGTGAAAGAATTGCCCCGTCTACGTTTGGTCTCGCCGATGTCTCAGAGTCCACACCTTGAACAATGGACACAGTAGATGAGGTTGGAGGAGATGCAAGTGGACCTCTGTCTAACCTGAAGGGACTGTTGAGGTCCCTGGACAGATTCAAGGGAGGAGGTATAGGGACAAGTGTTGCATCTCCTGCAGTTGCAGGGGAAGGTACCTGGGGAGCGGGAGGTTTGGGTGGGATCAGCCATGTAAGTACAGCGCAGTGTCTGGGAGTCCTGTGGTGAGCGACTCACCTCCTGGCACTACCATCTGTAACACACTCGTCAGGAGTTTTTAGTGAATACTCCCACAGTTCGATGAGTGCAACTCCAGTATCTCTCTAGGCAACTCGGCGCCAACCTGGGTAAAAGCCCCTCTTATGCACCACACTGAAGGGCAGCATCGTGATGCAGCGTTAGAGTTGCTGCATCAGAGCATCAGTCTATGGTTCCATAGTCAGGTTTCATCCTGTCTATGGGTGCTGTCTGTATAGAGTTTGTACGTTCTCCCCGTGACCTGAAGAAGTCTGAAGAAGGATCTCCACCCGAAACGTCACCCATCCCCTCTCTGCAGAGATGCTGCCTGACCTGCTGAGTTACTCCAGCATTTTGTGTCTCCCTCCCTGTGACCTCCCTCCCTCACTGTGTGAGTTCCGGTTTCCTTCCGCACTCCACAGATGTACAAGATTGTAAGTTAATTGGCTTAGGTGAAAATTGTAAATTGTCTCTACTGTGTGTAGGATAGTGTTAGTTTTGGGGTGGGAGATTGCAACCTTCACGTGGTCCACCCTGTTTCAACGAATGCAATCAACCTGGCGTGCACAAACAGAAGTTCAAACAGAACAAGTTGTCTTACAACTTTAGGCTGTGCACGCCATACGCAAGAAGGACGGGGATCGCTGGTCAGTGTGGACTTGGTGGGCCAAACGGCTTGTTTCCATCCAGTATTTCTAAAAATTAAAAACAAAAAAAAATACACCTTCTGTGCAGGGTGCACTATCTCAATGGTTCAATGGTTCAATCAATGGTTCTATCTATCTATCTATCTATCTATCTATCTATCTATCTATCTATCTATCTATCTATCTATCTATCTATCTATCTATCTATCTATCTATCTATCTATTTATCTATCTATCTATCTATCTATCTATCTATCTATACATAACTAAAACTCTGATCTTGTGCTTTTCCTGTCTGCACGTTTTGTCTATTTGTTCAAAAACAGTACGCGATAGCACTACGATTTTTCACCAGCTCACTCACCGTTCTCCTGTGCTGCGAGTGCAACAAGTATCATCCCGATCGGTGGTATATTGTAAAAGTTAGCAAGGTTTGAAAATCTTTCAAACCGCGCGTGTGCAGATCGATCTCCTCTCCTGCCAGTCAGCGCAGCGCGGATTGGTCTCTTCTCCTGTCACTCCCCGGGACGGTCCACCCCTTCCTGTGCCATTGCATCTTTACTGGAGCTGAGGGATGTTGTGGATGGCCGGCAGAGGTCTCCAGCCGGACACAATTTTCGGAGGGACTGGGACCGGGAATGGGACAGGAAGCGGCGCAGCGCGGACTCTGAGATGTCGCCGATGTCGCCAAATGGAAAGCGGAGACTCTGATCCTGGCGGAGGAGAATGACCAGTGACCAGCACCCGTTGAGAGTCCCCATCGCACCGCCAGCTCCAGCCCATTCCCCTCTGTAGGATAATGATCACTCACTCAAAGTGATTAGAATCCATAGTCTTTTATTAGCAACTCTACAGAGGTAACTCAAAGAGCTTTTATCTCAGCATGCATACTACTAGTCTAATAAGCCTGTAGGCGGAGCCACAGTATGAATGACACTAATCTACACCCTCCCTCTTAAAGAATTAAATACAAATAAAAAACTACCAAGATTAAATACAAATGTATACTGCTGACCATATAAAGCATACATAGTATGTGGCAATAAACTGGAGGAAGTTCAAACATAGCCCGGGTAATTTACGGTGGGCTTACAAACATGACCAGCATAGTGCATCTGCCACCGGAGACACAATTGGTGGTGAAATAGGTGTCGGGGATTGAAACGGCATTCCCGGTGACAAAACAGGAGATTTTGGCACAGGTGGAGGTGGCGTAGCCATCGGCAAAGTAACCGTATGAGAAACAGGTTGTCGTGCTGGTGCAGGCGGGCTGATGCCGCTGGATGTGGAAGGAAGTACACTTGTGCAGTCAGGATAGTACGGAGGTGGTGCTGGCTCATTCACAGGCAGGATATGTTGCCTGTTATGTCTGTAATAGGCAACATATTACAGATAAGGATGAAATACGGATTTTTGCATAAATCCTAAGGACACAGCCATTAAGTGACCACACTACCCCACTCCTGACACCATGTTGGATAATGATCAGACTCACACAAAGTGATTAGAATCGATACTTTTATTAGCAACTCTGCAGAGGTAGCTCAAAGAGCTTTCATCTCAGCATGCATACTACTAGTCTAATAGAGAGAGAGAGAGAGAGAGAGAGAGAGAGAGAGAGAGAGAGAGAGAGAGAGAGAGAGAGAGAGAGAGAGAGAGAGAGAGCTCTCTAATAAGCCTGTGGGCGGAGCCACAGTATGAGTGACACTAATCCTGAAGCCTCTGGTCCCCCTCGCAGGCTCCTGCCCCCCCCTCGTGATACCCCCCTCTCCGCCCACAACCCCCCCCCCGCCTACACTCCCCTCCCCCCACAACACCCCCCTTCACCCACACCCCCCCTCCAACCACAACCCTGCCCCACACACCCCTCTCCCCACAACCCTCCCCCGCTCCACAACCCCCCGGCCCCCACACACCTCCCCCCCACAAGCCCCCTGCCCCTACACCCATCCCCCCACAACCCACCCACCCCCACACACCCCTCACCCCCCCACAACCCCCCGCCTACACACCCATCCCCCCCCCCGCCCACACAGCGGGGCAGCTGATGGTCTGGGTTGCATGCAGCCCCAGGGTGCCTGCTCTGACAACAGTTCCTGCTGCTTGGACGATTATCCCATTTCCCATTTTAAAATTACATGACATTTAATTACAGATTTAACCCCGTCGTCTGGGACAACTTGTTTGTATAAACCACTGAATATAGTTCAGTGTTGTTATGCCGTCTGAGTTAGACTTTTTTTTTTAATTTCCTTTTAAACCTTCCACTGCCAATTATTTGTTGCTTACACTCCAATGGTATGAATATTGACCTCTAACTTTGTAACCCTTGCTTTCTTTCTCTCTCCATCCCTCCCCTTCCCAGTTCTCCGACCAGTCTGACAAATTCTCCCTAATTATATTTTATCTGTTTGCTTTGTTGTCTCCTTCTCCTCGACAACAATGATCTATTCTATATTTTCCGTGAGCCTCATCTCTTTTGATGTCTCATTTTGACACCGTCCATTTCTTTATCAGTCTGTCTCCCTCTCCACTGACTTTCAGTCTGAAGAAGGGTCTTGACCCGAAACGTCACCCATTCCTACTATCCTGAGATGCTGCCTGTCCCGCTGAGTTACTCCAGCATTTTGTGTCTATCTATTTGTTGATGTTGTTGGGAACAAACGTAGAATTTATAGCCCGTAATATGACCTTACGGTGTGTTTGTCTGGATTCTCTGCTTTCATTAATGGTTAGGAAGGAATTGCAGATGCTGGTTTACACTGAAGATAGCTACAAAATGCTGGAGCAACTCAGCGGGACAGGCAGCATCTCTGGAGAAAAGGAACAGGTGACGTTTCGGGTCGTGACTCTTCTCCAGACTGAAGAAAGGTATCGACCCAATACATCACCCATGCCTTGTATCCAGAGATGCTTCCTGTCCCGCTGAGTTACTCCAGCATTTTGTGTCTATCTTTAATTTAATGGTTGTTCACCAGTTTAAGTGAACGGCTGTGACTATGAATGATTACAGGTTTGTGCCTGACAGTGATATCACCCTGTCTTCAAGGCTTTTATTTCCACTCACATTATCTGGGACTTTGCCTAAATGACTCCTCTCAACACTGTACCTATTAACCTCGAACCTCTCCACTTAATTTATCATCTTAACATCTGGAATTGTTCATGTTGTTTCTGCTGAAGGCAATAATTCCATGCACGTTAACTGGAGTCATAGAGATAGAGAGCCATAAAGTGCGGAAGCAGGCCCTTTGGCCCACCTTGTCCATGCTGACCAAGTTGGTATATTAAGCCAGTCCCATTTGTATGCATTTGGGCCCATAGTCCTCTAAACCCTTCCTGTAAACATATCTGCCCAAATACCATTTAAACATTGTAATTATATTTGCTTCTATAACTTTCTCTGACAGCTCATTCCAGATATGAACCACCTCCTGAGTGAAAAAAGTTGCTCCTGAGTTGCCCCTTAAATCTCTCTCTTCTCACCTTATGCTCTTGCCCTCTTGTTTTAGAATCCTCGATCCTGGGAAAAAGACTTGAAAATTAGCTTGGGTAGCTTGCAACCCAAGTTATGAATTCAATCTCTCTCACTTCAAGTAACCCTTGCATCCCCTCTCTCTCCATTCCATCCCCACCCTAGTCATCATACTAGATTCATTGTCGTCCGGCTTAGTTTCACTCATTATCACCTTCTCCACAGCTAACAAAGGACCATTGTGGGCTCCACCTTTCCTTGATTATCATTGCTAGATTTGATTTGTCCTTTTGCATACCTTTCATTCATTTGTTCTTTGTACCTCTTCGTATCTCTCATTTCCCTCTCCCCTGACTCTCTGTCTGAAGAAGGGTTCCGACTGGAAATATTTACAATGATGTTGCCAGGACTAGAGGGTTTGAGCTATAGGTTGAGTTTGAGTAGGCCGGGACTCTATTCCTTGCAGCGCAGGAGAATGAGGGGTGATCTTATGGAGTTGTATAAGATCATTAGAGGAATAGATCGGGTAGATGCACAGAGTCTCTTGCCCAGAGGAGGTGAATCGCGGACCAGAGGACATAGGTTTAAGGTGAAGGGGAAAAGATTTAATAGGAATTTGAGGGCTAACATTTTCACACAAAGGGTGGTGGATGTATGGAACAAACTGCCAGAGGAGGTAGTTGAGGCTGGGACTATCCCAACGTCTAAGAAACAGTTAGACAGGTACATGGTGTTGGGATTGTCCCAACCTCAACTACCTCCTCTGGCAGCTTTGTCCATACATCCACCACCTGTTGTGTGAAAAAGTTACCCCTCAGATTCCTATTAAATCTTTTCCCCTTCACCATTAAGGACAGGTTGGAGAGATATGGACAAAAAGCTGGCAGGTGGGACTAGTGTAGCTCGGACATGTTGGTTGGTGTGGGCAGGTTGGGCTGAAGGGCCTGTTTCCATGCTGTGTCACTCTATGACTGTATGACTCTAAAATGTCACCCAATCCTTCTCTCCAGGGAAGGGTCTTGACCCAAAACATCAACCTATTCCTTTTCTCCAGAGATGCCACTTGACCCCTTGAGTTACTCCAGCATTTTGTGTCTACCTTCTACAAAATCAATACCATACTCTCTGGGTTCAAAGTAACTTTGTTCAAATGATCTGATCATTTGAATTGTTTTTGGAAGTAAGTTCCCATTTCTATTATCTTAATTATAAACCTTGCTTTATAAAATGCCACATCGTGTCCCAAACCACTTGACTGCCAATGATATATTTCTGTAGACATGCCTTGGTAAAGCAGGAAATGTGCCAGACCATTTGAGAACAGCAAGATCCAACAAACAGCAACATAACAAAGTGATTTTCAGTAAACATTGGTTGGGCAACAAATATTCACTGGAAACCAAAATAACTCTCTTTGTCTTATTTGAATGAATGCCACGGCATGTTTCATATCTCGCAGACAGACCGCGTTCCATCTAAATTCACACTTTGATCTATAACTGTAATAAGTGACTGTCAGACTGTCAATAGTCTGTCCCCGTGTATAGGAAGGATATGCAGACGCTGGTTTACACCGAAGTTGGACACAAAATGCTGGAGTAGCTCAGCAGGCCAGGCAGCATCTCTGGATAGAAGGATTGGTTGTCGTTTCGGGTCGAGACCATTCCTCGGTCTTCCTCAGAAAGGTTCTCAATCCGAAACGTCACCCATTCCTTCTCTCCAGAGATGCTACCTGTCTCACTGAATTACTCCAGCATTATCTACAATCGTCTGACCCTGTTTGGTGTGGATGGTGACATTCTCAATCTGTCAGTAACTCGTTCTCACCTAGCCAACATCTAACAATGGCATATTTCCTTTGCAAATCTTTCGTTCATTTGTTTTATATCTCTCTCTATCACCGCCTATATCTCTCGGCGGTGGGAGGCTTGGTGGCGGTGGGGCCTCATGGTCGATGAGCTTGAGAGGGGAGGGGAAGACAATGGGGAGGGGGGGCTCTAGTTTAGAATACTCTGCACAGGAGATAAGTTTGTGTTCGTTTGTTTGTTTGTTCATGTGTTCCGGTGAAGGCGCTGTGCACACGGCAGCCAGACAACAGACGCTTGGCTTTTTCTTTTTGTTTTCACTTTAAGTTTCAAGATTTTGTGTACCTTGTGTGTTACATAACTGTCGGTAGACCAATTTCCCTCCGGGGATGAATAAAGTTTTTATCGTATCGCAACAGATCATATACTCTCGTTTCCCTCTCCCCGGACTCTGTCTGAAGGAGGGCAAGTATGTAGGGTAAAATTATGTAATATGTGTGAACACTATGTAACAACTAATTGAATGTGCGTGTAGCCTTCGAGAATGTCGGAAGATTTTTTTGCACAGTTCCAGTTCGTACATTTTTTTTACTTGAATGAAGTTTATTTTGATTTGTTTTTAATCCAGAACAACAAAGAGCGGGTTGTGTATGGGAACACTAGGGTGGCACAGTGACACAGTTGGAGAGCTGCTGCCTCACAACACCAGAGACCCAGGTTTGATCTTGACCTCGGGGGCTGTCTGTGTGGAGTTTGCACTTTCTCCCTGTAAACGCGTGGGTTTCCTCTGGGTGTTCCGGTTTCCTCCCACATCCCAAAGACGTGCAGGTTTGTAGGTTGATTTGCTTTCTTTCTACATTGCCCCTGGTGTGTTGGCAATGTGGGATAACTTAGAAGATAGGCACAAAAAGCTGGAGTAACTCGGCGGGTCAGGCAGAGAAGGAATAGGTGACGTTTCGGGTTGAGACCCATCTTCAGACATAGAACGAGTGTGAACGGATGTTTACTAATCGGTGTGGACTCGGTGGACTGAAGGGCCTGTTACCATGCTGTGTCTTTGAACTATGCTAAACCATCACCTTCAGATGCCCACCATCCTAAATCATCATTGCATCGTGAAGATCAATATACCATTGGTTTTTGTGTAGGAAGGAACTGCAGATGCTGGTTTAAACCGAAGATAGACGCAAAAAGCTGGAGTAACTCCAGAGATGCTGTGTGTCCCGCTGAGTTACTCCAGCTGTGTCTATCTTCATTTGTCTATCACACATTTGACCTTTCATTGTTACCAACTAGATCCTGGGACCCCCTTCCCAATGGCACCAAGCGACATACTGCACCGGTAGGACATTAGTGGTTCAAGAAGGCAGCTCATCCCCACCTTCTCAAGGGCCATTTAGGATGGGTAATAAATACTGAAGATAGACAAAAAAATACTGGAGTAACTCAGCGGGACAGGCAGCATTTCTGGCTCGAAGGAATGGGTAACGTTTCGGGTCGAGACCCTTCTTCAGAGTAAACACTGGCCTGACCCACAACACCTCAAAGCCAAACGAATACAATGAAGGAAAAAAGTAGCCTCCTGCTGTTTTTTGTTTATGCCACGTTAATAAGCACCGATTTGGATAATATTTTAAAAAGGGAAGGCTGATTGCTGGGAATTAGAAGTAACACTGAGGATCCGGTAACATCTGCTACATCTTTCGCTCCCAGACTTGAACCTGCTTCTACATTTTCAGCCTGTTGACTGGCAGAAGCTTTTCAGACAGCTTGTAAAATGACCTCAGTTTCAACTCCATATTAGCAATAAAAATGTGAAAACTGGGAAAGGAGCAGGTGATATAATTTACGATATGAAAACAGTACGGTGACTCGACTCATATTTTATTTCCCTACTATTTCTAACGTACTTTATTAGCTGTAACGCCATTCGGGACGTCCTGAGTGTGATTTTTTTTAAACTCATAGATAATATTCATATTGAATGGTGATAGCAAGGACTATAAGTTTCATTTATAATAAAGATTCTTATCAAACTTGGATGGTTATCAATTATGAGCATTAGCCTTTTAAGGATTAATATTTCTATAAAAGTTAAATGTAAATAAATGGTGATTATGATGTACCTAGTTTGTAAAAGAACTGAATGTACAGTGGCAGCCAGCTGTATATTCATGTGATAGAATATTACGGTTATTCATTTATTGCATTCTTGATTATTATATATATATATCTGTTTCTTATTGTATTTCCAAGCCTGTAAGCAAGTAGGGATGTCATTGTTCCCTTGTCAGTACATGTTACAATTAAACAATCCTGTCGCTTGATATATAGTCTTTAGAGATGCAGTTCAGTAACAGGCCCTTCGGCCCACCTAGTCCATGCCATCACCCCTAGACCAGCTATCACCCCTACACTAGCACTGTCCTACACACTAGGGACAATTTCCAATTTTACCGAAGCCACTGACCCAATAAACCTGTACGTCTTTGGAGTGTGGGAGGAAACCCGGGCACCCGGAGAAAACCCACGCGGTCGCGGGGAGAACGTACAAACTCCATACAGACAGCACCCATAGTCAGGTTCAAACTCGTGTCTCTGGCTCTGCAATTAGCAACTATACCCCTGTGTCACTGTGCGGCCCTTAATCTTATGGAGTGAACGGAAAGTTATGGAAATGTACACCATGTCCCGAACCATGTTCCGTAACCCGAGTTCAATCCTGACCTCGTGTGCTGTCTGTGTGGAGTTTGCACGTTCGGTCTGTGTCAAAACAGGCCCTTCGGCCCACCGAGTCCGCACCGACCAGCGATCCTTGCACACCAACACATCCTACACACACTAGGGACAATTTACATTTATACCAAGCCAATTAACCTAGAAACCTGAACGTCTTTGGAGTGTCTGGTACATTCTAAAAATCCATTAGATTGTTTAGTTACCCAGTCACAAACTCCCAAATGCATTTTAGTCCCAATCGCAAACATCATGTGTAGGAAGGAACTGCAGATGGTGGTTTAAATCGAAGGTAAACACAAGATGCTGGAGTAACTCAGCACGACAGACAACATCTCTGTTGAGAAGGAAAGGGTGACGTTTCGGGTCGAGACCCTTCTTCAGACTGATTATTCCATTGGTATAAATCTTGTTAGACATTTTTAATTGTGTTTTTTCTACATTTTAGACAAGATAGCTTGGAAAAACGAAGCCATCTTTTACGGGGAAAGAAAACATGTTTAAAATATAAATTCATGATTTAAACAATGCGCATAAATCCGGCTGTGTCTCGTCGTCTGTAAACGCGTCTCAGAACGACCCCGCTTGTAATGATACAACTAAGTGGCCTCTCGCCTCTCCGGTGAGCCGTAAGAAGATTGTGAGAGGGCGGTGGAGGTTACACAAACAATTGTCTGTTGTAATGGTTTATGTGGTCTTCCGGTTAAACGGTGGGCATTTTGCTGCGCGGTGGAGCGTAGTGTTGTTAAATAAAAAAAGACAAAGAATGCTGGAGTAACGGGCCAGGCAGCATCTCTGAAGAACATGGATAGGTGACGTCTGAAGAAGGGTCCCGACCTGAAATGCCACCCATCAACGTCCTGCAGAGATGTTGCCTGACCCGCTGAGTTACTCCATCACTTTGTGTTATTTCTTTTGCAAACCAGCATCTGCAGTTCCTTGTAATCAAGATCAGTGTTGATTAGTGCTAAAGGTCGAATGTATTCCTGTGTTCTAATCACGCTGTGTGTCCATCGATTTCTTAGGTTTTCAAATTTTATTTTTGTGAGGCAATGTAAGTTAAAGATCATATTGGTCTGAAAACGTTTTTATATCTGCGATTAGCTTTATTATTTATTAGCTGTAAACAACGACATTAAAATAAAAGCGCCAAGCAAATGTTAAATATATATACAAAATGTTAATAAATGCTTTGTGGAGCATCTGCAAGTAGCGCTTTCCGATGAGCACACTTAGGTTTAAAGTGAAGGAGAAAAGATTTAATAGGAATCTGAGGGTAACTTTTTCACACAAAGGGTGGTGGGTGTATGGAACAAGCTGTCAGGGGAGGTAGTTGAGGCTGGGACTATCCCAACGTTTATGAAACAATTGGACTGGCACGTGGATAGGACAGGTTTGGATGGATATGGACCAAACGCGGGCAGGTGGGACTGGAGTAAATTGGACATATTGGCCGGTGTGGGCAATTTGGCCGAAGGGCCTGTTTCCACACTGTATCAGTCTAAGACTCTATGACTCTATGGCATGTATATAATCTTACACAACACAACGAGTGCTGGAGTAACTCAGCGGGTCAGGCAGCATCTCTGGAGAACATGGATGGGCAATGTTTCGGACTGATTACGGTGAGGGGGAGAAAGCTGGAAGAGAGGTGGGAGTGAGTCAGAACCTGGCAAATGGTAGATGGATACAGGCGAGGGGGGGGGCTGCTTGGTTGATGGTTAGATAATGGAAAAAGGTTAGAGAGATAGCGGCATGAGGGGAGGGTGTGAAATGTGAAGCCAGAGGAATGAATACAGGTAAAAAGAGGTCGCGGGAAAGTGGAAAGGGGGAAATTAGTGCACATCTGTGCGGGGCACAGGGAAGCCGGGGGGAGAGCGGGGGAGGTGTAGGGGTCGTTCGTAGCTTAGTTAACTAAAATTGGATAATGCAATGTTCATTCTGTTGGGTTAAAGGCTACCCGAGCCCCACACCCCATCACCACCGACCCCCACCCCCCGTCTCCTTCCACATATATCCCTTCCTCTTGCATTACATTTCACGCCTCCTCTCCTTATCTCCTTATTTCACAAAGTATAGTCTTTTGATCTCTGGCTTTCGTCCAAACGTCTGACAAACAAAACGCCCTCACCTGCGTCCACGGTCCACCTATCACTTTCCAGGCTTTGTTCCGCCCCCACTTCGAACTCGCCCCCTACTACATGTGTAGGAAGGAACAGGCACCATTTCTGGAGAGAAAGAATGGGTAACGTTTCGGGTCGAGACCCTTCTTCAGACTGATATCAAGGGAGAAGGAGATACATAGATAAGGAAGTCAAGGTGCTAAAATATGACAAAGGGAATGGAGATCAAGGAAGTTCGAGAATAGATCATTGTGAGTCTGAGGAAGGGTCTCGACCCGAAACATCGCCTATTCTTTCCCTCCAGAGATGCTGCCTGTCCTGCTGAGTTACTCCAGTATTCTTTGTCCCTTACTTCAGTCAGTCTGTTGAAGGGCACTGACCCGAAACATCACCTGTCCATGTTCTCCATGGATGTTGCCTCACATCTGTAGTTCCTTATAATATGCATGTCTTAAGATGTGTACGGATGTCTGCGGAGAGATAGCAGATCCCACTGCCACCCACACCGTGTGTGATACATACACTGACACACGCATGCACACACACACTCCACATCACACACATATTTACACACACACATACACACACAAACGCATACACGCCCACTCCACACACACAAACACACTCACCCACACACTCCACACACATGCACACTCCACACACGCACACACACACACACACACACACACACACACACACACACACACACACACACATACACACACTCACACACTCCATACACATGCACACTCCACGCACACACTAACACACATATATTCACAAACACTCCACACACACACACTCTCTCTCTCACACACACACGCACACACACACTCCACACACCTGCAAACTCCACACACACACTCACACACATATGCACACACATGCACACACACACTCACACACACACGCACACACTCACACACGCACACACTCACACACACACACTCACACTCACACACACACACTCACACACACGCACACACACACTCACACACGCACACACTCACACACACACACACACACTCTCTCTCACACACACACACACACACACACTCACACACACACACGCACATACACACATACACACACACAGGCACACGCACACTCACACATACACACACTCACACACGGACACGCCCCCTTTTTTTCACACACACGCACACACACATACACTCACACACGCACGCACACGCGCACACACTCACACGCACGCACACACCTGGCGCGGTGATAAACACACGGACACACACAGAGCCACAGCCAGCGTTGTATTACACACACACACACACACACACACACACACACACACACACACACACACACACACACACACACACACACACACACACACACACACACACACACACACACACATACACACACACACACACACACACACACACACACACACACACACACACACACACACACACACACCTCTGTTGCCCCCCCCACCCCTACCCACCGAGGGGACTGAGCTGCTGAGTATTTACATTATTTTCTGTTCCTCTGCGAGACACTCACAGAGCCAGCCACAATCAGGATCACTCACAATCACGCACAGAAACAGCCACAATCCTGCACACAGTCGCACGCAAACCGAGACCTCACACAGATTACACGTCCCTCGGCACCTTTTCTAGGCCAACCCATTGTGTCGGAGTCTCTCGGGTCTGCAGCAATCCCCTCCGCCTCCGTTTTCAATCGTGTAAGGCTCCCTTTAAAACCCACCTCTTGTGCAAATGATTGGTTACCATGCCTCCCGATGTGCCCTGGTGCCATCTCTAGTACCTAGAGTTCCCATGAGACGTCTTCAAGTGCATCTCACATATGAGGTGCTATATAAATGCAGATATGTTCCTAAAAGTGTAATGACATTTTAAAATACAGTATTGAATAAATGAGGCATCTTATGATAATAGCTTCCAAATCCATTCATCAGTTTCGAAATCTTCTATCGAGATCGCTCCTTCCAGTTAATCCCAGCATGTAGTTTCTGGAAATGAAAATGTCCCTTTATTCCCGACATGTTCCAGAGATCGAGGTGGATGTTTATATCGGGGGACAAATCCCAGTGTAAATGTATCGTTGTCCCAACCTGCAACAAACTAAACTAAACTAAACTAAACTAAACTAAACTAAATCTATTGTATCTATGAGTGGGACACAAAGGTTTCGCTTGCGCTGATTTGATGTGAATGGGATGTTTTGATCATGACGCGGGCCCAGAATTACCTTCTACAAAATACAGACACAAAGTGCTGGAGTAACTCAGCGGCTCAGACAGCATCTCTCGCGAAAAGGAATAAACTTCTCCAGTCTGAAGGGTCTCGACCCGAAACGTCACCTATTCCTTTTCTCCAGAGATGCTGCCTGTCCCGCTGAGTTGCTCCATCTTTGTGCGTCTATCTTTGGTTTAAACCTGCATCTGCAGTTCCTACCTACACACTACCTTCTACAACCTCTGCGTCTCAGAAAGCAGAGGGCGAGGGGTTAAATTTCGTTGAGTCCGGCTGGGTCACCTCGCCCATTCTCCGCCTCACTCGCCCGTGGGGGAGAGGGGCGAAGCAGCGGGAATTGTATCAGCAGTCAGGCCCTTGCCTCGCGCAATAACTAGACACGACCTGCACATTCACGTTGATTTCAGCAGTTGCGTCCCAGTCTGCTCCATATTAGCCGCACCTTCAGCAGTGACATCGGGGTCAAATGTTCCTTCGCAGTAGCTGGGAATGTTTGGAATATCGTCTGACTATTGTCACTAAGTCACCGTCCCTTATAATCACCCGCCTGCCTCCCCACATAAACAGGGACCCGGGCAATCTCCTGCTATGGGAATGTGTTTATTTTTCTTTACAATTTGATATGGTGATTAATAGCATCAGCACAAAAAGCTGGATTAACTCAGCGGGACAGGCAGCATCTCTGGAGAGAAGGAATGGGTGGCGTTTCGGGGCGAGACCACTCTTCAGACTGGTTAGGGATAAGGGAAACGAGAGATATAGACGATGATGTAGAGAGATAAAGAACAATGACTGAAAGATATGCAAAAAGTAACGAAACCAGCATCTGCAGTTCGTTCCTACACAGATTCATTGCAATTTCTCAACGTCTAATGTGTAAGTAACAGCTTCCCCGTGAGTCAGGATTTGCCTGTTTCCACGGGTAATATGTAATGACGGAATTGTAGCGAGAGTGTATAACGAGAGGGTTGATGGGTTGGACACCAGCCAGCTGCGAGTTATGGCCAAGCACAGCGTTATTCACAACAATCTTAACGTGATACTTGTGTAGGAACAGGAAGGAACTGCAGATGCTGGTTTAAGCTGAAGAAAGACACAAAATGCTGGAGTAATTCAGCGGGTCAGGCAGCATCTTTGGAGGGAAGGAATAGTTGACGTTTCGGGTCGAGACCCTTCTTCAGACTGAGAGTCAGGGGAATGGGAAATGAGAGATATAGACGATGATGTGGAGAGATGTAGAACAAATGAATGAAAGATCTGCAAAAAAGTAACGATGATAAAGGAAACAGGCCATTCTTACTTTTGCAACTCGTTTTCACCCAAGCCACAGCTAACATTGGCCTGTACACTTTAACGCCGTTATTTGTTTTGCATATCTTTCATTCATTTGTTCTATATCTATTTGTATCACCATCTATATCTCTAATTTCCCTCTCCCCTGACTCTCAGTCTGAAGAAGGGTCCCGACCCGAAACGTCACCAATTCCATTTCTCCAGAGATGCTGCCTGTCCCACTGAGTTACTCCAACTTTTTGTGTCTAAATGTGATACTTGTTATGCTTCTGATCACTTAGACACAAGGAACTGCAAATGCTGGTTTACAAAACAAAATGACACACAGTGCTGGAGTAACTCAGCGGGTCAGGAAGCATGTGCGGAGGACACGGGTAGGCGACATTTCGAGTCGGCGCCCTTCTTCCGACTCTTCTCCTGTTAATGTTGCTTTGAATGGCCCAGTCTGTAACTCTCCGTCCCAAAGCACCGACCTGTTACAGCTGCATTCACGGTCAGATCCTGTAAAGGGACAAAGTCACCAGGAAAAAGAGCCCTCAAAATACCAACGTTGACAGATAATATAAAATACGAGATAGAAAATGCTGGAGTAACTCCGCAGGTCATGCAGCATCACTGGAAAACATGGATTGGTGGTGTATCGGGTCGAGACCTATCTTTAGAGACTGGTCGAATCGCGGAGTTATTCCAACACTCCGTCTTTTTTTGAAACCCAACATCTACAGTTCCTTGTGTTTACTGTTTATACAAAATAACAGAATGGTTACAGCAGAGAAGGTGGCGGCACGTTGGCGCAACGGTAGAGTTGATGCCGCCTACAGCGCCAGAGACCCGGGTTCGATCCTGACTACGGGTGCTGCCTGTACGGAGTTTGTACGCTCTCCCCGTGACTGCGTGGGTTTTCGCCGAGACTCTCGGTTTCCTCCGACACTCCAAAGACGTGTAGGTTTGTAGGATAATTGGTTTAGCATTGTCCCTAGTGTGTGTAGGATAGTGTTAGTGAGCGGGGATCGCTGGTCGGTGCCGACTCGGTGCGCCGATGCGGCTGTTTCTGCGCTGTACTAGTTCTGCACTAAACTAAACTAAACTAAACTAAACTTTGTGTTGCTTGCTGTCCGGGCAAATTATACCACACATCAGTACATCAGGTACTGCAAAGGAAAATAATAAACCTAGTGTTACGCTAGTGCAGCTCACAGTGCAAAAGTCGCAACGAGGTAGATTGGAAGACTGGGAGTTCACCCTTGCTATATGAGGATACTATATACAGCAACCAGCAGGTTCTTGAACACGACACAACACGAAGCACTACCCCAGTAACCGCCTCACTACCTTTGCGTTGTTCTGCACCTTTCCATACCTACAGTGTCCCCTCCCTGACCCTCAGTCTGATGACCCGAAAATTCACCTATTCATTTTCTCCAGAGATGCTGCCTGACCCGCTGAGTTACTCTATCTTTTGGTGTCTATTTCCGGTGTAAGCCAGCATCTGCAGTCCCTTCCTACATCGTCTGTCTACCTCAGTAACTATGATCTTCTCTGGACTTGCCCTTGGTTGCAACACGGACTTTGGTTCTGCGCTATTTATGTTTACCTGGGACCTACTCTTTTTAATTGCTAGTATTTTTTGATTATTATCTATGGATCTGTCTGTTATTGTGTTAACGCGGCTGTTAAACTGCAGAGAGTATGAATTTCCCTGTTCCGTTATCGGTACATATGATAATAAACATAATTGACTTGACATATACACAAAGTGCTGGAGTAACTCTGTGGGTCAGTCAGCATCTCCGGAGAAGATGGATGGGTGACATTTCGGGTCGGGGCCCTTCTTCAGAGTTACTCCAGCACTTTTTTTTATCTATCTTTGTTTTTACTCTAGACTCGACTCTTGAAGTCTGTCACCTTATCTGTAAATCTCCTCTACACCCAAGGGATAGCGCACAGGTCGATGGCCATTCATGCACATGTTTAGTTCTGGGGTATATACTAAAGACGTTCACTGTTACAGCGCCTGTGGCTAACCCAAATCCCTAAACGCCCAGAGGAAGACTCTTACAACAAGTGTTGTAATCTCGGAAACACAGATCCGGGTTCCATACTGATTACGGGTGCTGTCTGTACGGAGTTTGTACGTTCTCCTTGTGATCCGCATGGGTTTTCTGTGGGTGCTCCGGTTACCCCCCACATCCTAAAGAGGTGCGGGGTTGTAGATTATCGAGCTCTGTTATTTACCCCGGTGTGTAGGATAGAACTATGGGGATAGAGGCTATGGGGAGAAGGCGGGAAAATGGGGTTAGGAGAGATAAATCAGCCATGATTGAATGGCGGAGTAGACTTGATGGGCCGAATGGCCTAATTCTACTCATATTCCTAACTAGAGTACAGGTGATCGCTGGTCGGTGGGCCGAAGTGCCTGTTTCCAACCTGTATCTCTAAAACTAAAAACAAGCTAAAACGAAAACAATATTAAAGTGTATCTTTATTTGCATTCCTCGATTTAGTTATATTTAATTTAAATACTCCTGCGTTTGCTTTATTTTCAAGTTATTGAAAGACAGCACGGGAACAGGCCCTTTGGCCCATCGAGTCCATTTTCTCATCCACTCCCTACACACTAGGGACAATTTTGAAGAGGACCTATTAACCTACAAACCCGCACGTCTTTGTGATGTGGCAGGAAACTGGATTACCCGGAGGAAACCCACGCAGTCACAGGGAGAACGTGCAAACTCCACACAGACAGCAACCAAGATCAGGTTGGAACCCGGGCCGCTGGCGCTGTGAGGCAGGAGCTCTACCCACAGCGTTCCTCTTACGAAATCAGATTCAGTTCCGTCAAATGCTCCGATTTATTTCCGATGAATGTGGAACATTTTAAGGATGTGGTTTATAAGATACAAGGAGCAATCTCCTGGTGATTTCAGTACCGGCACGGCTAGAGATTTATTTTATTAAGACGTTATGAACGGCGGGGAAAGGGGCTGGCGTTTGCTAAACTGCAGCAGGACGAGGGAAGACCAACGGAGGGAGAAATCAATTGCCAGAAAGGGAGTCGGGCGGGGGTAGGGTGCGGGGAGGGGTAGATGGGGCTGGCAGATAGAGGGGGGAAAGCTGGAGAACTGAGAAATCGTGAGCCAGAGAGCGCGGTGGAGAGATTTTAGAGTAGTTTAGAGATGCAGCGCACAAACAGGCCTCTCTCACTCAGGTCCACCGAGTCCACGCCGAACAGTCATCCCCGTCCACTAACACTATCCTACGCACGCTGGGGACAATTTGTTTTTACAATTTTAACAAGCCAATTTGCCTACAAACCTGTGCGTCTTTGGAGTGTGGGGGGGGGGGGGGGGGACTCGAGCTGCCGGAGAAAACCCACGCTGGTCACTGGGAGAACGTACAAACTCAATGCAGACAGCACCCGTGATCAGGATCAAACCCGGGTCTCTGGCGCTGAGGCAGCAACTCTACCGCTGCGCCACCGTGTCACGATTTCTCTCTGTTCTTCTATTATCTCCTATTATTTTCCGATTGTCCAAATATTATAGGAGTTCCATTATTTTCGCCACCATTACAATGACCATTAGAAGGCATTTGGACAGGTATGCGGTTTAGAGGGATATAGGCCAAATACAGACAATGGGGGTAGCTTGAGACATCTTGAGCTGCATGGACGAGTTGAGCTGACGCGCCAGTGTCCATGCTGCATGACTATGACTCCAAAAGCAAGCTGACTGATTTAAAATTCCCCGGACATTTTCGACCCCATTCTTAAACAACGACATTAGATTAGCTGTCTATCAATTCATTGGCACTGTACAATTTTCTAATAAGTCACTAAATTTGTGTAACAATAGCACTGCTATCTCTTTCTATGGTTCTTTGAAAAAGTATGGCCGGACTTCTTATCCTCTTTGTTATATTGGTTTGATATATTTTATTTTTCTAGTGTTGAATGTTTTCAGTTCATTACTCGTCCCATCCTAAATGTCATATCCTCCCGTTCTATCTCTATGGTTTAAAAAATAAATAAGAAGTTAACAAACCTATTTCATTCCTGTCATTACTTGGCTTGGATAGAGTTAACGTGGAGAGAATATTTCCACTGGTGGGAGAGTCTACGACTAGAAGTCATAGCCTCAGAATTAAAGGACGTTCTTTTAGGAAGGTAGGCAAAAATGCTCGAGAAACTCAGCGGGTGAGGCAGCATCTATGGAGCGAAGGTGACGTTTCGGGTCGAGACCCTTCTTTTAGGAAGGAGATGTGGAGCCATTTCTTTAGTCAGAGGGTGGTGAATCTGTGGAATTCTTTGCCACAGAAGGCTGTGGAGGCCAAGTCAGTGGATATTTTTAAGGCAGAGATAGATAGATTTTACTTCGGAGTCACGTGAGTGACTACGTGTAGAAGACCCGTCAGGGCGCATGCGCGTCATTACGTCGGTCGCATTGGCGCAGACAGGCTGGGAGGAACACAGTTCTCCAGCGGTAAGTTTAAAAAATCCTGCAGGTAAGTTTAAACTTACTTTTCAGGTTGTCCATTGCAGGAATCATTTTCCCAGGTTCCTGCTGGACATGGAAAAATTCAGCAAAACCCGGTGGACCGCGGAGAAATTGTGGACCGCGGGGATGTCGGCTTCGGACCGCGGGAGTGCGGTAGCAGTCGGCCGGTGGGTTTTGCTCGTGGAGTCGCGGACAGAACGGTCCGCGACTCCCGAGGTTTAATTCGGGCCGCGGTTTTTTTTTATAGACCGCGGGTTGAAGCAAGCTGCGGTCACTATAGAGGTGGCTGTTAGGCTTGCAGTTTCGAGTCGCTGACAGGCAGGTCAGCGACTCCAGAGAAATGTTTTAAATAGGGGCTGCGGGGTTCCTCTAGACCGCGGGGATACCGGCTACGGTCCGCGGTAAAGTGAGGAGCCGGTGGCCGTCGGACTTCTTGTGAGAGTCGCTGACAGTAAGGTCAGCGACTCCCGAGGGGGGTGCAGACTGAGCATGGTCGTCGGGTTACTACCCGGCTCATTGAGGAAGGGCCCGACTTTGGCAGCCCATATGAGTTTGAAATATGTGGAGCCTGGCCAGGAGGGTCCCCTCTGTTATATATGTATGTCCTCAGTGGACAGGAGTAAGGCTCAGGGCTGCTTATCAATTCCTCAGTGGAGAGGAGTACAAGGGGTCAGTGTGTGGCTGACTCCAACCCCAACTCAGGAAGAGAGATTAGTGGTTTATCACCCTTATGTGTCGAGGTGAAAAAGTAGCATTTTCTGCTAATTCTGAGGAGGTTTCAGGTTGCCCTCCAAATTAAAGACGAACGCAATTTTGAGAAGCGTTCAAAAGGGTAGACATTATAGTTACCACTTGGTCACATTGTAACTATTATACTGAGAGGAAGCCTTGTAGAGCAGTATTATCAGTCACCTGTGGGAGTTACACCAAGTGGCGTCATAGTAATTGCTGCTCATTAAAGGGACTGTGCACGGTTTCTTCCCCAAGACGCCGGATAACTCATATTAAAAGTAATCCCAGGTTTAACTGGGATGGGCGTCTTCATTGACATAAATGTCTTTGGCTATGACAAATAATTGTTAAGTTTGTTCCAGCATTTCCCACTATGTCTGATGTACAGGGGCCAGAGGCGCTCCAATTCTTCCCTATAGACGGAGTTGGCATCGGGAAGGAGCACGATTTGGAGTTGCTAGCACGTGCAGCCTGTTTGGAGAAGGAGGATACCAACAGAGTATCGAATTGCATGGCTAGTTCTGGCGGTTGCTGTAGGCAGCGACCTGATAACCCCAACTCAAAGTGAGTGCCAAACCAGGGGTATCAATGTCAGACAACATTGCATCTTGTTGCAATTCAAGAACGCTCCATCGTAAGGCATGTCAGGCAGCAACACCTAGTAAAGGTTTGCAAAAGTCCCCCCACTCAAGGTCGGAGTGGTCGAGAGAGTGCTACAGGAGGATGCACATGTGCCTGAAGCAACACCTGTTTGTAGGGTTGCCATTCCTCCCACTGGGTGCACCACAGTGGTCGAGATAGTGCTAAAATACATGCACACGTGCCTAAGGTGACGCCTAGTAAAGGGTTGCCAAAATTTCTCCCACTCAAATGGCGTAGTGGTCGAGAGAGTGCTACAGGAGTATGCACATGGGCCTGAAGCAACACCTGTTTGCAGGGCTGCCATTACTCCCACTCGGTTTTTCCATAGTGGTCGAGATGGTGCTAAAATACATGCACACAGGCCTGGGGCAGATCCTGTTGCAGGTTGCATAAGTGCTCCCACGTGGATGTATAGTGGATGAAGATGGAGCCACACACACATGTGATAAGATTGTGGGGAATGGAGTCGAACAACATGCTTGGTACAGAAGCATGTACAAGCAAATGGAAGAGATGGATGGTGATACCTGCTTCAGCTTCGATAAGTCCCACTCTAAAAGAGTGTCTAAGGTTAGTATGGATTAACTCCAAACAGGAATCGAAACATGGCTATGCGCCGGGATACCATGCTGAATGCATGAGGGTAAGCAGTGGACGTTTGCCTCTAAAATTGCTGCTCAGTCGCTGATTGCTGATCCATCCAGAGAAATCCAAATTAACACCTGACTATTTGGGTCACAATTGATTCAATTAAGTGCTCTGCCCAGGGAAAAGGGGTAGAGCTAATTGACAGCTGTATCAAGCTAATTGAGGCATTAAGGATACATTCGGGTCATTATAATAGACCTATGCAGTTATCAGTAAAGACTATGCTAATTTGCAATGGTTTCACCATGTGTCCAGGAGTTATAGCAAGGTAATGCTTGACCAGCCTTCCATGATTTTGCAGATGAATGTCAGTGCACTCGGGTGGGGTGTCACGGATACGAGTTTCAACTGTGGAGGCAGATGGACTGAGCAAGAGGCATCATTTCTGCAGACATGGGCAATTAACTATTAAGCGGTTTTAAGGACAAGGCTTATTGCTCTAACAAATGTATCTGCATGTTCAGTTTCAGATTGACAATACTACGCAAGTGGCATATATATTAATCACATCAGTGGAATCAAGTCGGTATTTTGTGATAGATTGGCTAATCAAATTTGGGCCTGGTGCATTGGAAAATATATTTCAGATATTTATCTACCAGGTAGATTCTACATAGTAGCAGACGCCAAGTCACGAACATTCCATGACAACATAGATTGAATGTTCAACAAGGAGGTGTTCAATAATATAGTACTTGTATATGAATGCCAGATATCGATTTGTTTTGCATCAAGGTCAACCATCAGATGCCTAAATAGGTTTCATGAGAACCAGACCACGTGGCAGTTGCAATTAATACTTTGAAATTGAGGTGGTATGTTTTAATTATTTTCCTACCATTTTGCCTATTAGGTCGGAGTCTGCAAGAAATCAAGCAGGATGCCGCTTTGGAGGTGCTTGTAATACCTATTGGCCGAATCAAGCATGGTTTCCCTTTGATGTTACAGTTAGGGCCAACCTCTTTTTGGTGGTTCCCAAGCGTAGGAATTGACTGGAGCATCCGCTAACACGGGAAAGTCATCTGTTATGTGATTGTATTGAATTGCTAATTTGCAGGTTTTAAGAAGGCCATATCTGGAGTAAGGATGTCTGGGTTTAGGGTGGACATGCTCACTGTAGCCTGGAGAAAGAGTACTCGAAAGGGGTATATTACTTATGTAAAAGAATGGGAGAAATATTGTGTACAAAATAATATTGACTATAATACTACAGGTATTGTGGATATTTTATAGTTCCTGTTGACACGCTATGATGATGAGGGGCTCAGTTATAGCACCATTAATACAGCTTTAAGTGCTTTGTCATCGTATGGTTTGGATGGGGTCAGGAAAGATCCTATTGAGTTTCATCATATCATAGCTGGATTGATGAAAGGAATTTCAACTCTAAACCTCCTAAACCCAGGTATATGGCGATCTGGGATGCAAGTGAGGTCCGCAAGATGTTTTTCGACAGTAGGTTCCTGGCATGTCTCTGAATTTGCCAAGCTAATCATGAAAGGGGTTATGCTCTTGGCATAGGTTCAGCATAGCAAGTGCAGAGTTTGCAAAAGCTTCTGCTGGACAGGATGGAAGTTGCTGAAGAGAATGTTATGTTATATAATTGCGTCCTGTTTAAGCAGAGCAGGCCAGGTGTCACAGGGTTGTTAATATTGTGTTTCAGCATAACCTACTGATCCATGTTTATGTGTAATGGCACATTTATTTTTATTATATTGAAGCTATAAAGACCTTAAGAAAGGTGGAAACAGCATTGTTTATCAGTTACATGAAGCCACACAGGAGAGTGTTAGTGCAGACTATCTCAAGGTGGTTTAAAACAAATGTTGATTAAGGCAGGTATTAACACTGAAGTGTATATATCCTTTTTTCCACTAGTGCAGCAGCAACATCGACGGCTAGGTCGATGGATGTTCACAGCGGCCATATTTTTATAGGGTCAAATTATTTTTTTTACATTTTATTTTTAATTTGACCATCGGCCGATCGCCGATCGGAGAGAGGCTGTTTACAAATTCAGGATTAAGTCCTGTTTAGTTCCCCTGGGATAGAGGGATTACTGGTTGTTTTGATTATTCAAATCAATTGTTATTGCATGATATTACCATTTCATGTTTAACGCATTATTGATTGTTTCTCATCGAAAGTCAATCAATGCAGTGAGGCCGGGATTTGGATCTGCGGCATAAAGTCACAGAGCTTTGAAATCTTCACGTAGTCACTCGCGTGACTGCGAAGTAAAATAGTAAGATTAAATGAGAACTTACCAGTTTGAAGTTTGATCTTTATTTTATGAGGAGTTACGTTGGTGATTACGTGCCCGCCACGCCCAACCCTCTCTCATAAAAAAGGTCATATGGTAGTTCTCATGTTGCTCATCTTAATATGTTACTTCAATTATTGTGTTGTCTGTGATTTCACACCGAGCTTTGAAGATTGACGCGCATGCGCCCTGACGGGTCTTCTTCACGTAATCACCAACGCAACTCCTCATAAAATAAAGATCAAACTTCAAACTGGTAAGTTCTCGTTTAATCTTCCTATTCTTGATTAGTACGGGTGTCAGATGTTATGGGGAGAAGGCAGGAGAATGGGGTGAGGAGGGAGAGATAGATCAGTCATGATTGAATGGCGGAGTACACTTGATGGGCCGAATGGCCTAATTATACTACCATTTCTTATGACCTAATGACTCGTGACATCGTGTTGTCTATATCTCATTGACCCTTTCCATTAGATTTCTTTTTTTATTGGCGGTTGTAAAGCATATTACGATTTTATGTTTCCCGAATGTTTAAACACACAATTCAATTTTACCTTCCTAATTGTGTTTTTTTTCCCCATTTCCCTCTTTTGAATGGTCGATGATCTTGGATTCCTGTTGCCTACTTATCTGCTGGACACTGCTCTCTTGAGCCCCAATTGTTCCATTATCCCTTTACTTGTCAATTGAGTCTTGTGAGCATTACAGTTGTCCGTTCCCAGATTGAGATGTATTTTCCTTCCAATCTGTTCATAACTCTACTAAATAGATTCCACTGTTGTTTTACATTTAAAATACAAAGTGCTGGACTAGTTAGCGACCTTAGTTAGCTGAGGTACTCAATAACTTTGAATTTCGCTCAAGGTTTCAGCATTTGCAGTTTCTTTTGTTATCTTTGTTAGTGTCATACTCGTACAGCGTGGAAACAGACCCTTCGCCCCAATGCCCACATCGACCAACATGCCCCATCTACATGCACCTTTGGCCCAAATCCCTCAAAACCTGCCCTATCTAAATGTCTCTTAATCGTTGCGATAGTACTTGCCTCAACTACCTCCTCTGGCAGATCGTTCCATACACTCACCACTCTCTGTGTAAAAAGGTTACCCCTTGAGAGAACGTATAAACTCCGCACAGGCAGCACCTGTAGTCATAGAAACGTAGAAAATAGGTGCAAGAGTAGGCCATTCGGCCCTTCAAGCCTGCACCGCCATTCAATATGATCATGGCTGATCATCCAACTCAGTATCCTGTACCTGCCTTCTCTCCATACCCCCTGATCCCTTTAGCCACCAGGGCCACATCTAACTCCCTCTTAATTATAGCCAATGAACTGGCCTCAACTACTTTCTGTGGCAGAGAATTCCACAGATTCACCACTCTCTGTGTGGAAAAAAAAATTCTCATCTCGGTCCTAAAGACTTCCCCCTTAACCTTAAACTGTGACCCCTTGCTCTGGACTTCCCCAACATCGGGAACAATCTTCTTGCATCTAGCCTGTCCAGTCGGGATCGAACCCGGGTCTCTGGCCCTATAAGGCACCAACACGACCTCTACGGCGCCGAATTGACTTTTTATTTCTTTAAACCTATTGTAAAATGGCTCAGTGTAGGAAGGGACTGCATATGCTGGTTTAAACCGAAGATAGACACAAAATGCTGGAGTAACTCAGCGGGACAGGCAGTATTTCTGGTGACGTTTCGGGTCGAGACCCTTCTTCAGACTGTTGTCAGGTGAGACGGAGATACATAGATAAGGAGAGTAAGATGCGAAATTAAAACAAAGAGAATGGAGGTCAAGAAAAATGTAGAATAGATCATTGTTAACTGGGAGAAGTTAACAACAAAGCAGAGATTAAATGTAGTCAGAGACAGTAAGACTGGTGTGAGAACTGGGAAGGGGAAGGGATGGAGAGAGAGGGAAAGCAAGTGTTACTTCAAGTTAGAGATGTCAATGTTCATACCACTGGGGTGTAAGCTGCCAAAGTGAAATTTGAGGTGATGTTCCTCCAATTTGCGCTGAGCCTCACTCTGACAATGGAGGAGGCCCAGGACAGAAAGGACAGTGTGGGAATGGGAGGGGGGTTAAAGTGATTGGCATCGGCGAGATGGACTGAGCAGAATTCAGCAAAATGATCGCCGAGCCTGCACTTGGTCTCGCCTATGTACACGCGTCCACACCTGGAACAGCGGATACAGTCGGTGAAGTTGGAGGAGGAGCAAATGAACCTCGGCCTCACATGAAATGACTGTCGGGGTCCGTGGACGGAGTGGGGGGGGGGGTTGTTTGTATAGGGACAGATGTTGCATCTCCTGCGGTTACATAGATACATAGATACGTAGAAAATAGGTGCAGGAGTAGGCCATTCGGCCCTTCGAGCCTGCACCGCCATTCAATATGATCATGGCTGATCATCCAACTCAGTATCCCGTACCTCCCTTCTCTCCATACCCCCTGATCCCCTTAGCCACAAGGGCCACATCTAACTCCCTCTTAAATATAGCCAATGAACTGGCCTCAACTACCCTCTGTGGCAGAGAGTTCCAGAGATTCACCACTCTCTGTGTGAAAAGGTTTTTCCTCATCTCGGTCTTAAAGGATTTCCCCCTTATCCTTAAGCTGTGACCCCTTGTCCTGGACTTCCCCAACATCGGGAACAATCTTCCTGCATCTAGCCTGTCCAACCCGATAAGAATTTTGTACGTTTCTATAAGATCCCCTCTCAATCTCCTAAATTCTAGCGAGTATAAGCCAAGTCTATCCAGTCTTTCTTCATATGAAAGTCCTGACATCCCAGGAATCAGTCTGGTGAACCTTCTCTGCACTCCCTCTATGGCTATAATGTCCTTCCTCAGATTTGGAGACCAAAACTGTACGCAATACTCCAGGTGTGGTCTCATCAAGACCCTGTACAACTGCAGTAGAACCTCCCTGCTCCTATACTCAAATCCTCTTGCTATGAAAGCCAACATACCATTCGCTTTCTTCACTGCCTGCTGCACCTGCATGCCTACTTTCAATGACTGGTGTACCATGACACCCAGGTCTCGCTGCATCTCCCCATTTCCTAATCGGCCACAATTTAGCTAATAGTCTGCCTTCCCGTTTTTGCCACCAAAGTGGATAACCTCACATTTATCCACATTATACTGCATCTGCCAAACATTTGCCCACTCACCCAGCCTATCCAAGTCACCTTGCAGTCTCCTAGCATCTACCTCACAGCTAACACTGCCCCCCAGCTTAGTGTCATCCGCAAACTTGGAGATGTTGCTTTCAATTCCCTCATCCAGCTCATTAATATAAATTGTAAATAGCTGGAGTCCCAGCACTGAGCCTTGCGGTACCCCACTAGTCATTGCCTGCCATTGTGAAAAGGACCCGTTTACTCCTACTCTTTGCTTCCTGTTTGCCAGCCAGTTCTCTATCCACATCAATACTGAACCACCAATACCGTGTGATTTAAGTTTGTATCCTAATCTCTTATGTGGTACCTTGTCGAAATCCTTCTGAAAGTTTAGATACAACACATCCACTGGTTCTCCCCTATCCACTCTACTCATTACATCCTCAAAAAATTCTATAAGATTCGTCAGACATGATTTACCTTTCGTAAATCCATGCTGACTTTGTCCAATGATTTCACCACTTTCCAAATGTGCTGCTATCCCATCTTTAATAACTGACTATAGCAGTTTCCCCACTACCGATGTTAGACGAACTGGTCTGTAATTCCCCATTTTCTCTCTCCCTCCCTTCTTAAAAAGTGGGGTTACGTTTGCTACCCTCCAATCCTCAGGAACTACTCCAGAATCTAAAGAGTTTTTGAAAAATTATCACTAATGCATCCACTATTTCTGGTTCCAGGGGGGAAGTACCTGGGGAGGGACGGTTTGGGTGTCAAGGGACGAGTTGATCAGGGATTTCCGGAGGGAACGGTCTGCGGAAAGCGGAAATGGGTGTAGATGGGAAGATGTGGCAGGATCCCGTTGGAGGTGGCGAACATGTCGTAGGATTATGCGATGGCTGATGAGAATTGAGGGTGAGGACTAGGGGGAACTCTCCCTGTTGCAACTGGAAGGAGGGGGAGCAAGAGCGGAACTGCGGGATATCGAGGAAGCCAAAGGGAGTGCCTCCATCTATGATGGAGGAGGGGAACCCCTGTTCCCTAACGAATGAGGACCTCATATGGAACACCTCATATTGGGCGCAGATGCGGCGTAGTTGGAGGAATTAGGAGTAGGGGATAGAGTCTCTACAGGAAGCAGGTTGGGAAGCCGTGTAGTCTAGATAGCTGATGGAGCCAGTGGGTTAAAATATAGGTCTGTTGATCGTCTCCCTCCTGTGATGGAGACGGTGAGATCTAGAAACGGTAGGGAGATGTCGGAATTGGTCCAAGTAAATTTGAGTGCAGGATGGAAATTAGTAGTAAACGTAATGAAGTCAGTGAGTTCTGCATGAGTGCAGGAGGTAGCGTGGATGCATTCATCAATGTAGCGGAGGTAGAGTTCGGAGGAGGTAAAGTGTCTCCGGGTGTTTAATAAGATAACGGAATAATATTAATGAAAGTTAATGCTCGAACTATTAACCTCTGATGAAACCAATATGGAAATCCATTGGTGCCGGGGAGATGTAGTCATTGTTGTGTAACAAGGCTAGAGGTGGGAACGGCAAAAATACAGGTTGAAATACAAAGGTGAGTATATTAAGACTGGAGGAACTTCAGGCAAGATAGGAGAGCAAGTGCAGGAGTTGTTCAATAGGCTTAGAAGGGGTGACATGTGTATAAGGAGGGTTTAAAGGACAATGGGGCACATTCAATTAACTGGGACTAGACCAAGATGTCAACTTGGTCGGCATGCGCAAAGGGGGGTCTCCCCCTTCTGTATAGCTCCGTGGCTCTATAAGTGTGGTCTGCAGAGTTTTGGATGGGGTTCCCTATGGAAACAGAAGAAGGAAACATGGTCAGAGGTTCCTGAAAATAAATCTGAAGTAAAAATAGGAAGGAATGTGATGAAGTTTGAGCATGAAATGGAAATAGAAGCTTCCCGCTGGGTGAAATAAGACCTTGACATTGCTGCAGTCTGGTTTCCCCTCAAGCAGCAGACCGTGTTACAGTTAAGATCAATAGCAAGGGTACAGAGTTTGTAGTGGAGACCATAAAGGCTATGCTCTTTCAGTAAATTGGATCTTATTTTGGATTGTATATCGGTGTGGCACAGGGAGGCAGTGGTCGTATAGGAGTGAGATTGGGTTGAGTTATAGTCAGTGTAAAAGTGACAGCAAATGATGTTACCGAGAGTTAGCTTGAACCTAAAAATCGGGTTTAAAATTGAAGTGGAAATTATGTGGTTACTAGATAAATAAGGTGGAAACAGGGCAGGTCTGTTTCGGTTAGATGGAAAAGAGAAGGGCGAGATGACCAAATACATCGCCAGCTATGGAGCGACAAGGGTTGGAGCTGGCAATGTTGTCGCGCGGGATATCCCCATGTAACGGTTTGTTATTTCGGTTTTACCTGAACTTCTCATCACCAGATACTGGGCCTAAGATTCCAACTATATTCCATTTAGTTCAATATTCTAATCAACTTGTTTTTAACTGGCGAAAGAAAAGATGAGGTTTGACATTCAGAATATAATTTCTGCGTGGGGAGTCTTGAACCGGGGTGGAGGGGGGGGGGGTCTCTAGATTTGGAATGAGACCACCTGGATAATAATAATAATTTGGAATGAGACCACCTGGAAAATAACTAGAAATCCTTCTGTCAGACAGCTATGAGTCCTTGCAATTCTCTCCCCAGAACACTGAGTCGTCGAATATATTCAATGCGGAGACATGGAAATCATAGGGAAATCAACGAATATGCTGAACAGGTGAGGAAATTGTGATAAGGAAAAATCAGACAAACCAAGATCGTATAGGGAGTGCAGAGAAGGTTCACCAGACTGATTCCTGGGATGTCAGGACTTTCATATGAAGAAAGACTGGATAGACTTGGCTTATACTCGCTAGAATTTAGGAGATTGAGAGGGGATCTTATAGAAATGTACAAAATTCTTATGGGGTTGGACAGGCTAGATGCAGGAAGATTGTTCCCGATGTTGGGGAAGTCCAGGACAAGGGGTCACAGCTTAAGGATAAGGGGGGAATCCTTTAAGACCGAGATGAGGAAAAACCTTTTCACATAGAGAGTGGTGAATCTCTGGAACTCTCTGCCACAGAGGGTAGTTGAGGCCAGTTCATTGGCTATATTTAAGAGGGAGTTAGATGTGGCCCTTGTGGCTAAGGGGATCAGGGGGTATGGAGAGAAGGCAGGTACGGGATACTGAGTTGGATGATCAGCCATGATCATATTGAATGGTGGTGCAGGCTCGAAGGGCCGAATGGCCTACTCCTGCACCTATTTTCTATGTATCTATGTATTGAAATGGGAATGAAGATGGATAGGGTTGGTCAATTTATGCCCTTATTTCTCATCGGGAAAGGAGGTAACTTGGCAGATCTCAAAAGAGCTAGCACAGTCATAGGGAGCCAAATGGCCTTTTCTGTGCAGGTCTCTTCCCTGACGCTCAGCTCGTGTGTGCTGGAAGTGACATCCCCTTGACACTGGCATGTGGTAGGTTGTGCTGTCAGGTTTCACCGTTTAGTTTAGTTTAGTTTAGTTTGGAGATACAGTGTGGAAACAGGCCCTTTGGCCCACCGAGTCCGTGCCGACCAGCGATCACCCCGTACGCTAGCACTATCCTACCACACACTAGGGATAATTTACAGTTTTACCAAGTCAATTAACCATCAAACATGTACGACATTAGAGTGTGGGTGTAAACCGGAGCTCCCGGAGAAAACCCACGCGGGTCACGGGATCTCTGAGGCTGCGCCCTCTTATAAGCCGTGAATTTATAAGCCTAACCTCAAATTGGTAAAATGGCCACTTGAAGCCAAACCCCTCTGCTCCAAAAGGACGCCCTGCTTGCAAGACCGTTGCCCATATATCTCCCTTATATAGCAGGTGCCATCGTGACAGAAATACGAGAATAGAGTATTATAAAACATGAAATTTATATCTCAAACGTGAGTTATGGAGGACACCAACCTTAAGGAATTTTTCACCCTCTATTCACACTATTTTATCGGTTATTCAACATCTGGGGCTCCTACTGTTGTACGGTTGCAAAGCTAATGTGTGAAACAAGGCATCGATAAAGGCAAGGAGCTCTTCGTTCAGTCCACTAGCAAAGGTAATAACGAGGGGAAAGGTTTAGTTTTGTTTAGTTTAGAGATTCAGCGCGGAAATAGGCCCACCATCTCAGCCCCGACAAGCGATCCCCGCACACTAACACTATCCTACACACTAGGGGCAATGTACAAAGACGAATTAACGAACAAATGTGTACGTCTTTGGAGTGTGGGAGGAAACTGGAGCACCCGGAGGAAACCCACACGGTCACAGGAAGAACGTACAAACCCCCTACAGACAGCACCCGTAGTCGGGATCGAACCCGGGTCTCTGGCGCTGTGAGGCAGCAACCGTGCTGCCCTACGAACAAGGTACCAGTTGATTGGAAGGGAATGAGGGGTTATACTCACCCATGCCTGGTGTGGCGGGGGGCTATGGGCTGTGGGGGTGGGCGAGCGGGTGAGGGAGTGAGAGGTTGCAGCTCCACGATGGCAGCATCGTGGAGGTCCCCACCCTGATCACACTCAACTAGTAAACAGATGATCACATGATGTGCCCCGTGCAAGTGATGTCTACAATGGGATTGTGGTCAAAAAACAGATGTCTCGCTTATATTCTACCGCCGGCCACACCCGGCCTCGCTTGTATGTGACTTCACGCAGCCAATGTTAGATCGAACTGCCTCCTCGGTTCAGGGGCAGTTAGGAATGGGCAATAAAATCCACATTCAGTGAGAAATACGAAGGGTCTCGACACGAAACGTCACCTATTCCATTTCTCCGGAGATGCTGTCTGACCCGCTGAGTTACTCCAGCATTTTGTGCCTACAGTTTAAACCATTCCTTCCTACACAATATAAAGCCACGATAGGCCTGTATCGGCACGAAGGCCTGAATGGCTTCGAGTGCAGGAAACATATATCACAGAACATCGACCAGTGCTACAACAGGCCCTTCGGCCCACCATATCTGTGCCGACCATGCTGCCAATTTAAACTAATGCCACCTGCCTTTACATTTTCTACATCCCTCCATTCCCTGTCTCTTTAAACACTTTAACTCGCCCTCCCATTCCCACACTGACCTTTTTTGTCCCATTCCCACACTGACCTTTTTTGTCCCATTCCCACACTGACCTTTTTTGTCCCATTCCCACACTGACCTTTTTGTCCCATTCCCACACTGAGCTTTTTTGTCACATTCCCACACTGACCTTTTTGTCCCATTCCCACACTGACCTTTTTGTCCCATTCCCACACTGACCTTTTTTGTCCCATTCCCACACTGACCTTTACTGTATCCGCTGTTCAGGTGTCAACTCCTGTACATCGGCGAGACCAAGCGCAGGCTCGGCGATCGTTTCGCTGAACACCCCCGCTCAGTCCGCCTTAACCTACCTGATCTCCCGGTTGCTCAGCACTTCAACTCCCCCTCCGATTCCCAATCTGACCTTTCTGTCCTGGGCCTCCTCCATTGTCAGAGTAAGACCCAGCGCAAATTGGAGGAACAGCACCTCATATTTGGCTTGTGTAGCTTACACCCCAACGGTATGAATATTGACTTCTCTAACTTCAAATAGCCCTTGCTTTCCCTCTCTCTCCATCCTTCCCCTTCCCAGTTCTCCCACCAGTCTTACTGTCTCTCAAATTACATTTTATCTCAGTGTGCTTTGTTGTCACCATCTCCAAGCTAACAATGATCTATTCTACATTTTCATTTATCTACGTCTCTTTTGATCTCTTACACTTCCCTATCTCTGTCTCCCTCTCCCCTGACTCTCAACCTGAAGGAGGGTCTCGACCCGAAACATCACCCATCCCTTCTATCCAGAGATGCTGCCTGTCCAGCTCAGTTACTCCAGTTTTTTATGTCTATCCTCTTAAATGTTGTCGCATCTGTTTCCACCCTCTCCCCCGGCAGCGCATTCCACGCATCCACAACTCTCTGTATAAATGCAAAAAAGCTTGCCTCGCAAATCTTTTTAAAACTTTCTCCCTCTCACCGTAAACCTACCTCCTCTAGTATTTGACATTTCCGTCCTAGGGAAAAAGACTCTTGAATAACAACCATATTTATGGATCTCCTAATATTATGTAATAAAGCCAATGTATATATGTTTTATTGCCCCGAACCCTCAGCCCGCCTCCCAAATCACCACCTCCCAACTAACTCTCCTCCCCCACTTTAACAAAGGGAAATATTTGGCTCAGCTCGGATCACTTTCGGGAGCCGTTCTGAGTGGGAGACTGCGGTGTGTGAAAATGTCCTAGCTATGTCTGGACCAGAATCTATCTGGAAAAGATCTATCAGGTTGTGGCTTCACCTCTCCACGAGCAGATGTGGTTTAGTTTAGTTTAGTTTGGTTTAATTTGGTTTATTTTACTTTACTTTACTTGACTTTAGAGATACAGGGCATAAACCCTCGTACATAACACTATCCTACACACACCAGGGACAATTTACAATCTTTAACGAAGCCAATTAACCTACAAACCTGTATGTCTTTGGAGTGTGGAAAGAAACCAGAGCACCCGGGGAAAACCCACGCGGTCACAAGGAGAACGTACAAACTCCGTACAGACAGCACCCGTAGGTCAGGATTGAAGCGGGTCCACCCGCTGCGCCACCGCCGTCTTGCTAGAATTTTAGAAAACTGGGTTCATATAACATCTGAATACATAAACCACATAAACCAATCACTTCATCGTATATTTGCCCCCCCGGCGGTGTTTTTAAAACATTTATTTTCCTTTCATCGAGCCCGCCCACCTCTCCAGTCAACGTGCTGACGGAGTTGATGGGCAAAGGAATGAGCTCCCGAATGGTTTATCTTAAAAACGCACAATTCTTCAACTCAGCGATCCAAGTTTTCGCCTGAATTGCGCTGATTAATTGACGTTTGTATTTGATAAATTAACTTTGTTTGTAAGTTTCCTGCCTGCCAACTTTGTGTGTGTGTGTGTGTGTGTGCGTGCGTGTGTGTGTGTGTGTGCGTGTGTGTGTGTGTGTGTGTGTGTGTGTGCGCGTGTGCGTGTGTGCGTGTGCGTGTGTGCGTGTGCGCGTGAAAGAGAAAGAGAAAGAGAGAGAGAGGGGGGTGATTGTGCGAGTGAGTGTGAATGTGAGTCATGTGTGTTATTGTGAGTGAGTAAGCGAGTGTAGGTATTTGGGAGTGTGAGTGTGTGTATGATTGTGATTTTGAGTGTGAGTGTGCATGTGTGGTTGTGAGTGCGAGTGTGAGTGTATGTGTACGGGACTGTGAGTGTGTATCAGTGTGAATGTATTTACATGGGAGCGTGAGTGAGTGAGTGTGTGTCGGTGTGAGCGTGCGTTTCACTCGGTGTAAATGGACACTTTAGCTCCGTTGCACTGTCGCGGGAGAATCCGAGATGGTCAAAGGGTCCCCCGTCCAACTCTGAGAATGCCTTATCCGAGCTACTGGCTACACAGAGTAAAGCTGTTTTAATGAAACTCTTTTTAGCATTCCCCCCCCTAACCCTTCATGATTCCTGTTCCACAGACAGAGGGGCGGTTACATCCCAATATGCTTCACCTCGAGAATAACCAAGTCAGTCGGGATCTCGCTGTAAACCTCTAGCCCTGCCTAAAGTACCGGAGTGATAACATAATATATGTAAAGCTCATTGTTGCTTCTAATAAAAACCTCCCCCCTTCCCCTTTCTCCAGGCAAGCCACAAAGTTGGATATATCACCAATGCAATTCAGAAATAGGTTCGATCACCACCGTAACCACGTCCCCCTGGGTCGCAACCGCACAGCTCGGAACATTTAACGACACTGTTTTCCCTCCTAGGTAGGTGGTCGATCGAAAGCCACACAATACCTCATTCGCAAGACCTATATTTCTCGTTTCCATTTCCCCTGACTCTCAGTCTGAAGAAGGGTCTCGACCCGAAACATCACCCATTCGTTTTCCCCGGAGATGCTGCCTGACCCGCTGAGTTACCCCAGCTTTTTGTGTCTCTCTTCCGTTTAAGTAGCATCTGCAGTTCCTTCCTACACATGCCCCTTCTGTTAATTATATTTTCAACCCCTCTCTAAAACAGACCAAAGCGTTTTAACTCCGAGACTCAGCGGCGAATGGGGAAATAAATCAGTGGAGATTTCGTGGATTTTTTTTTGCAACATAATCTTCAAGTTTACCTTGTTTTTGAAAGGTTTAAGATCGTTTTTCATTTCCGTTTTCATTTCCGCGTTCAAATGGCAGATCTTATAACATGTCTGTATTAATAAACTAGATACACTATTAAATTGGACATAAACAATTTAATGCTGATACGTTCTAGTTGATATAAAAAGGCGTGTACGGCTATGAAAATACCCCGGACACAAATAACAATAACTTACACGAGACAGTGGCTCTGGAAACGCTTCGGTTCCAATAATAATTAAACACGGCTCCGGTTTTTTTTCAGATACAATATTTACACGGATTAATGTACAGATGAATGTACAGATTAATGTACAGCTTAATGACTTCACATCAAACCGTTTGCTTTGTATTCTTCACTGGTCTCTCCCGAAATCCGCTGAAGACGCGAATGGAGGAGGATTGTGCCAGTTCCCCGTCTTCTGAAACATAAACGAAACAAACACGACTTGAGCACAACTGTACTGATGTATAGTGTTCTTGCGCGGAGAATACTCATTGATAAACTGGACCCGCAAGTTTATGACATAAACCAACATTTCTTCTCGGCTTTTAAAATTTGGTACACTTTTCTACACATAAACGCTCTATGTAAACGCCTGACTGGTTCCCCCCCCCCCCCCCCCCCATCATTTTGCACGGATTTACGAGGATGTTGCCAGGACTAGAGGTTTTTAGTTTTAGAGATACAGCACGGAAACAGGCCCTTCGGCCCACCGAGTCCGCAACGATCCGCGATCCCCGTACATTAACACTATCCTACACACATCGGCGACATTTTTACACGAATCCCAAGCCAATTAACCTACAAACCTGTACGTCTTTGGAGTGTGGGAGGAAACCGAAGATCTCGGAGAAAACCCACGCGGTCACGGAGAGGACGTACAAACTCCGTATGGACAGCACCTGTAGTCGGGATCGAACACGGGTCGCTGGTGCTGTAAGCACTGTAAGGCACTGTAAGGGTCTGGGCTGCAGGGAGAAGTTGAGTAGGGTAGGACTCATGGAGCGTAGGAGGATGTGGGGTGATCTTATAGAGGTGTATACAATCATAAAAGGAATAGATCGGGTAGATGCATAGAGTCTCTTGCCCAGAGTTGGTGAATTGGTTGGCGGTGCTGGCTCGAAGGGCCGAATGGCCTACTCTTGGCCAATTTTCTTTGTTTCTATTTTTCTACACGTTAGTTTCTCTAAATTCACAGATGAGTTTCGTTTCTGAGTTTAGTTTATTGTCACGTGTACCGAGGTACAGTGAAACGCTTTTGTTCTGTGCTAACCAGTCAGGGGAAAGACAACGCGTGATTACAATCGATCCGTCCGCAGTGTATATGATGGGATGACATGATATGGGTCTCGAGCCGAAACGTCACCCATTCCTTCTCTCCAGAGATGCTGCCTGTCCCGCTTCAGTTGCTCTAGCATTTTGTATCTATCTTCGGTGTAAACCAGCATCTGCAGTTCCTTCCTACACTTGATAAGATGATACGCGAATAACGTTTAAACGACAGGCGCACTCAGTAACATCCAGTTGTCAAAAATTGGCCGCCATCTCGGAGTGTTGATGATGATGGTGGGATTATGACACGGTGGATTTGGAGAATTTCGACTGAGATTGTTTAAAACTAAGGGGTCGCTCATTCAACACAGAAGTGAATTTCCTTCTTTTTTCTCAAAGGGTGTTGAATCTTTCTAATTATTTTCCTCAAAGGCCGGTGAGTCTTTGCATATTTTAAGGCAGGGACAGATAGACCCTTGACTGGAAAATAAGTGAACGGTTACTCACAGCAAGAAGGGCTGTCGAGTAGGTTGAGGGGCCGAGAGTCCGGCACACATACTGTATTCAAATATCAGTGTGTATTTTTATTTGAGTCTGAACTTTAAATCTTCCAGGCTTTCTGATCCAACTACATCTCGGCCTGAATTTAACAGGGAACCCGTCAGGACTTTACCAGCTTTGTTTTCTTGATAAAAGTGATGGATTTTAATGGTTCAATTGACCAGATCATGGGAAGAGTAGGAATTAACGGGTCCTTTTCAGAATGATAGTCAGTGACTAGTGGGGTGCCGCAAGGCTCAGTGCTGGGACCCCAGTTATTTACAATATATGTTAACAATTTATATGAAGGAATTAAATGCAAGATCTCCAAGTTTGCGGATGACACAAAGGTGGGTGGCAGTGTAGCTGCGAGGAGGATGCAATGCGACTGCAGAGTGACTTGGACAGATTGAATGAGTGGGCACATGCATGGCAGATGCAGTATAATGTGGATAAATGTGAGGTTATCCACTTTGGCGGCAAGAACAAGAAGGCATATTTTTATCTGAACGGTTTCAGATGAGGAAAAGGGGAGGTGCAATGAGACCTGGGTGTGCTTGTACACCAGTCACTGAAAGTAAGCATGCAGGTACAGCAGACAGTCAAGAAAGCTAATTGCATGTTGGCATTCATTGCGAGAGTATTTGAGTATAGGTCCTACTGTAGTTGGACAGGGTCCTGGTGACACCGCACCTGGAGTATTGTGTGCAGTTTTGATCTCCTAATTTGAGGAAGGGCATTCTTGCTATTGAGGGAGTGCAGTGTAGGTTCGTTCACCAGGTTAATTCCCGGGATGGCAGGACTGACATATGATGAAAGAATGGATCGACCGGGTTTATATTCATTAGAATTTAGAAGGATGAGTGGGTATCTTATAGGAACATGTAAAATTCTTAAGGGATTGGGCAGGCTAGATACAGGGGAAATGTTCCCCATGTTGGGGGAGTCCAGAACCAGTCGCAGTTTAAGAATAAGGGGTGGGCCATTTAGGACTGAGATGAGGGGAAACGTTTTCAGCCAGAGAGTTGTGAATCTGTGAAATTCACTGCCACAGAAGGCAGTGGGGGGAAATTTCAAGCGAGTGTATTCAATATTTAGCTCTTAGGGCTAACAGAATCAATTGATTATGGGGAGAAAGTAGAAATGGGGGTACTGATTCTGGATGATCAGCCATGAATCAGCTGGCTTGAAGGGACGAATGGCCTTCTCCTGCACCTATTTTATGTGTTTCTAGCTTTCTATTATCCTTATCGTTGTAACTGTGTAGGACGGAACTGCAGATGCTAGTGTAAACCGAAGCTGGAGTAACTCAGCGGGACAGGCAGCAGCTCTGGAGGGGAGGAAGTCTGAAGAAGGGTCTTGACCCGATACGTCACCCATTCCTTCTCTCCAGAGATGCTGCCTGTCTCGCTGAGTTACTCCAGCTTTTTGTGTCTATTATCGTTGTAACTAACAGGCTGTACAGGAGTGAATGAACGGATTCAGTCCCCGGCGTCTCCACTTTCCCTGAATCTCACCCCATTTGCTACTGACCCGACCGCCCTTGACCCGTGACCTTGCCTTGAATTAATTAAACGAGGGAGATTCATTGTACCCGCACAGCTCCCTCGGCCAAACTTAGATGCGCCGTCAAAATAGTTCAGCGACTAAACTTCGGTTTAATTTCAGTCACCAAAATAATTCAGTACTTCGGCCTAAAATGGGCTGGTTTCTCTATTCATTTTGTATTTGCAAACTCAATTTGTGACAATTTTCATTTGTTTTAAAACAAGTGTCTCTGTGAATTGATGCGTTGTCCAATAAACTAGAACACTGGTTGCTAAGTCTGATACGAAAACACATTCACGTTCTTGATACCGGAAAAGTAGGGGGTTGGACGTAATTTGGGGATGGAGTTCTGTGATTCCTGAGTCTAATTCACGGGGCCACGCAGCGTACGGCTGTCAAACTGTGGTTGTTGTTATGAAGCCAGACACAAAATGCTGGAGTAACTTAGCGGGACACGCAGCATCTCTGGAGAATGCTCCAGTCAATTCCTTCATTGGTACGGGTGTCAGAGGTTATGGGGAGAAGACAGGAAAATACGGGTACGAGGGAGAGATAGATCAGCCATGGTTGAATGGCGGGGTAGACTTGATGGGCCGAACGGCCTAATTCTGCTCCTATCACATGAACCTATGATCTTATGAGGAAAAGAATAGACGTTTCGGGTCGATCCCCTTCTTCAGACCTTCTTTTATTACATCCTAGTTTGAGGTTGTTGCCGGTTTGTGATATAAGAATTAGTGATACGAAAATAATTTGTCCAGTTAGTTCAACGGCGAAAAAGTCAATAAAAAGTAAATAAAAATCTCGTTTTCTTTCGGGTGTCTGACATGGTTTAAGGCCAGTCTTTGTCCCGGCCGGTGGTTATAATAGGTAATGATTTATTAATCGGAAGTAAAGTGTCAATGATGTTGCTTTGAAAGACATCATGAATCGAAGTTATTACGGAGGCTTGACTAACTTGCCGATCTGCTTTTCAAACAGTAGCACTTCAAACACGGCTTTGCTACGTGTCACTTTTAAAATCGAATCAGTCATTGCAGTTCATTTTCATAGCACATGAAATTTGGGTGCAGGGGGCTTAGGGCGACCTTATAGAGGTGTACAAACTCATGAGGGGAATGAATAGGGAATTTTACCCAAGACTGGGGAATCAAGAACCTGGGCGCATACCCTGAAGGTGAAAAAGATTTAATAGAAATTCGAGGGACAATCTTTTCACACAGAGTAGTGGGAACGAAACTGCCAGAGGAAGTAGTTGAAATGTACGGGAATGAACTACAGATGCTGGTTTAAACCGAAGATAGACACAAAAAACCTGGAGTAACTCAGCGGGACAGGCAGCATCTCTGGAGAGAAGGAATGGGTGACGTTTCGGGTCGAGACCCTTCTTCAGACTCGACGTTTCTGGGCTGAAGAAGGGTCTCGACCGGAAATGTCACCCATTCCTTCTATCCAGAGATGCTACCTGTCCCGCTGAGATACTCCAGCTTTTTGTGTCTATCTTCGGAAGTAGTTGAGGCAGGTATAATAACATCATGTATAATCATTTGCACTGGTACCTGGAGAGGAAAGGTTTAGAGAGATGTGGTCAAATGCGGAAGAATCGGATTATCTTGCTCGGCATTTGTAAATTGTGTCGAAGGGCCTGTTTCCGTGCTGGATGACTCAATTACTCTATATCCCGGGCAAGATACGCTCTATTTCCCAATTTAAACGGCGAGAAAGTGATTCTCTCCAACAAATTAATCAAAGGGGATTCAGATGAATATACTTGTGATTAGGATTCAGTGCAAAGGTCGACAACATTTCAACGTGGATTGAATTTATGGGTTTCCCGCAATATATATTTTCTTTTCATTTCGGGAAAACGGAGAGGGGAAATTTTTAATTGGAACCTGAGGGGCAACTTTTTTCACACAGTGGGTGTAAGGCACGAGCTGCCAGAGGAGGTAGTTGAGGCAGGTTCTATAATCACAATTAAAATACATTTTGATACGCACATTGGTAGGAAAGGTTTAGAGGGATATGGGTTAAACAGGGCCATGTTGGACTCGTGTAGGTATAGAAGTGTGAAAACAAACATCTCCAGATTCAGGGACAGTTTCTTCCCAGCTGTTATCAGGTAACTGAATCATCCTACCACAACCAGAGAGCGGTCCTGAACTACTATCTGCCTCAGTGGTGACTCTCAGACTATCTTTGATCTGACTTTGCTAGCTTTACCTTGCACTAAACGTCATTCCCTTATCATGTATATGATAATATACATCTGTATACATCTTATCATATACAGTGTCTGAGCACGATTGTAATCATGTATTGTCTTTCCGCTGACATGATAGCACGCAACAAAAGCTTTTCACTGTACCTCGATACACGTGGCAATAAACAAAACTGAACTAAACTCGTGTGGCTACGGCAGCTTGGTCGGCATGAGCAAGTTGGGCTGAAGGGTTTATTTCCTTTCTGTATGACTCTATTACTTTGCGCTATTTTTGTTTGCTTTTTTGTGTGTACGTATGTGTGCGTGTGTGTGCGCGCATATATATATATATATATATATATATACGCATACATATGGATCACACGCATATATATCACACGCATATATATGTGTGTGATCTATATATATGTGTAGTTTTGAGTAAATGCATATATATATATATACACACGCGTAACTTTTTTTTCTCGTTTATTATATTGTTGACAGTGTACTATGTTTACGTATTTTGTTGTGCTGCTGCAAGTAAAAATTCAATTGTTCCATTGTTTCATTAGAACACATGACAATAATACACTCTTCGCTCTCGACTCTTGACTCTTGCTTGTCTACAACGTTTCACCCGGCGGCTATTGTCCGTGACTCATCTTACCTGAACGCCAAAGGCTCCCTCAATAATGACGGCTGCTGAGTTGGATTATTTTGTTTGCAAAGTTCGCTTCGTGTTGCAAGCGGTCATAACTTATGTTAAACAAGCCGTGCGAAGGCGAGAGCAGAGCAGAGATGACGGGCAGAACGGGACCTTGAGCCGTCCTTGGGTAGAGCGGTGGAGAAGCGGGGCTCATGATGTTGTCCATTGAAAAAGTGGCGAGCGGAGAGGTACACTCCACCTTGACAGTCGGCGGAGCTGGGGAATCGGGGCTGAGTCGCGACGGCAGCGGCTTTCTGGTGAACTCGCTGCCCTGCATAAGGGCGGAGAGCGAGGGGAAGACCCCAGTGGGCGATGGGATGGGACAATGGTGATGGAAGGCGAGCGCCGGATGGCCGGCGCTGGGGATGTGAAGGCCGTATGCGTAAGGTCCGTATCCGAATCCCGGGAGCAGCGCGCCGTGTTCCCTCAACATCCCGATCTGCTGCCGCTTAAACCTCTTCCTCCGCCGGAGGAAGCTGCCGTTGTCGAACATGTCGGCCGAGTTGGGATCTAGCGACCAGTAGTTGCCCTTGCCCGGGTTGCCCGGCTCCCGGGGCATCTTGACGAAGCAGTCATTGAGGGAGAGGTTGTGCCTTATTGAGTTTTGCCAGGCGGGGAACTTCTCCCTGTAGTAGGGAAACCTGCTGCTGATGAACTCGCAGATCTCGCTCAGGGTCAGCCGCTTCTTTGGGCTCTGCAGGATGGACATGGTGATGAGGGCAATGTAAGAGTACGGAGGCTTCACTAGTGGGTTCCTGGACGATGCCTTCACCTCGTCCACGCCCGCCGCAGCCGAGGCAGCGCTGCTACCCCCCTCCGAGTCCTTGTCTCCGGGAGACCCCCGACCCTCATCGCCCACCACGTCGATGTCCGTCTCTTTCCAAGAGAACGAGCTCTCCGTCATTTCAGTGGCCAGAGTCACTGCAGGCTGGGCAGGCTACGGTGTCCGCAATCGCGGGGACGCCGCTACATGAAAACACACTTCCAGCAAGGAAAACAACGCGAATCCCTCTTTAATGGACGCGCGGACAGTGTGGGAGCCGCGCACGTCCCGAGTCCCCAGAGCTGCCTGAGCTCACCCTAGCCCCACATACCAGAACATCGGCAACAACAACTTCTCCTTGTTTGTTGTTTGTCTCGCCTCCACGGAGTAACGGGCTAGCGAGCGATGAAAACAATCCGCCTCCCACTTTAAATGCCCCCGAATCTCTCCACCGCCAGGCTCCGTGACGTCAGGCAGGAATGCGGAGACTCGGAAGCCAGACTCGGCATCGAATCACACCCACCACCACACTTAGTGCAGTGAGCCAAGCACCCTGACCCGTCGCCCCAGCGCCCTGACCCGCACCCCGTCGCCCCAGCGCCCTGACCCGCGCCCCAGCGCCCTGACCCGTGCCCCATCGCCCCAGCTCACCGTCCTTGGCCCGTCTCCCCATTGCCTTGATCCGCGTCGCCTTGACCCATTGTCCCAGAAACCAGACCCGCGCCGCCGTGACCCATCGCCCCGTCGCCCTGCTGTAGACCAAACCGAACAGCGACAGCCAACAAGATTCATGAAGACCCCTTTTCCTTGTTGTTGTTCATTTTATTTGTCCATTAACTCTAATTAAAATATAGTTTATTTTATATTCCTCCACTATTCAGTGCAAATCGTCATTATTTAAATCCAAACAGCGGCATACTTATTCCAGTGATGCGCTTGTCTGAATCGGCAGATCTATTTTGCCGTTGCTTTCCCCGTGGTCTTTTCCCCTGCCAAATATTGCCCGATTATAAATTTATCAACGCACAAGATCACCACACACTAGAAAGTTTGCTGCACTTCGCACCAAATTATAACCAGACGTATAAAACGCGTTCCCGTTAACGAACCCAAAGTGACCATGAAACCTCTCTTTAAGAGCTAGCGATTATATTTTAAAATGAATCTAACGGATCAAAGAACTCAGACGAGGCTGGTGCAAGGAATAAACACAAAACACGTCATATTTCCAATATTTTATTGAGAAAACTAACCAGTATGCCGATAATCTAGTCCCAACAATATTCTGAGGATAGACACAAAATGCTGGAGTAACTCAGTCTGAAGAAGGGCCTCGACATGAAACGTCACCCAATCCTTCTCTCCAGAGATGCTGCCTGTCCCGCTGAGTTATTCCGGAATTTTGTGTCTGTCTTCGGTTTAAATCGGCATATGCAGTTCCTCCCAACAATATTCAAATGTTTCCACAATTGAACTGCAACCTCCAAATAAGCTCTGAACGACATAGACTATTATTGTTATGATTGTCCTATTACCGTTTTGTTTGTTTTTATGTGTACGTATTTATACACACACACAACGTGTGTGTGCGAGAAAAAAGTTAAGCGTGTGTATACATGCACATGCCCACATGAACATATATATATTTATACATATATACATATAACTATATATATATACATATACATATAACTATATATATATATATATATATATATATATATATATATATATATAAAATATATATGTTCATGTGGGCATACACACGTTTAAGACTCTTTTTCTCAGGTAGACAAAAATATGCTGGAGAAACTCAGCGGGTGAGGCAGCATCTATGGAGAGAAGGAATTGGCGACGTTTCGGGTCGAGACCCTTCTTCAAACTCTTTTTCTCGTTTATTATATTGTTTCGAGTGTTTACATATTGCGTTGTGCTGCTGCAAGTAAGAATGTCATTGTTCTCTCTGGGACATATGACAATAAAATACTCTTGACTCTCAATTGTCAATGCACAGATTGGCACAATCATATGCTGTAACCAACCCACACAGACGTAAGAATGGACACACGTGGTGTAATCAGTTTTGGCCCTGGAGGTTTAGAACGGCGACGCGACGAACTAGAGTTGGGAGATTGTTATAAGGTTTTGGCCTGGAGCGAGATTCGCCGGCAGATGTTCACTATCGTTGCCTGAACTTCACTCGTACAGAGAAAGGTTTGTTTTACTGGGGTCGGACGCCCAAAATATTCTAATTGGGTCGCTGTAGCAATTCCAGGTCTGGGAGCAGTTAGATGAAATTAGTTGCGGAATTTAATTGGCAGTTTTCTTCCACATAGTCTCACAAAAGGGGACGACTACTCTCGATAGTTAATTGCACAATATGTGACGTTGAGAAAAGATACCGGCCACATTATCAGCAGTGATCAGCATTATCAGCGCACTGCCAGCAACTCGCCTGAAATTCCTTTCTTTGTAGTTTTAGTTTATATTAGTTTGGAGATACAGCGCGGAACAGGCCATTCGTCCCATCGAGTCCGCACCCACCCCGCACACTACACGATCCTACACACACCAGGGACAATTTACAATTTTTACCATGCTAATTAGTCTACAAACCTGAAGGTCGTTGAGGTTGGGGAGGAAACCGGAGCAACCCCACGCAGGTCACGGGGAGAACGTACAAACTCCGTACAGGTTGCACCCGAAGTCAGCATTCACCCAGGTCTCTGGGCCTGTAAGGCAGCAAATCTATCGCTGCGCCCATTGTGACATCTGATTGCCTCTTTGTTTCAGTCGAAACGACACGCCTGCTAAACAACCAGAATTAAATTGTGACAAACTGGCGCGACCAGTTTCAATTTCACCAAATTCTATTTGTCACCCATATCCGTCCACCCGCCTTGCTCCGCCAGCATAAGAATGTCCGTCAGCATTGTCCGCTCGAACTTCTGTCCTCGCTTCAATACACATTCAGCGGGTTTGTCGGTACGTTGGGGGTCCTGTCGAAATAATGCTCACTGCAATTTGTTGCGTGCTTTAAATCTGGATTGTTCTCGACCCGAAACGTCACCCATTCCTTCTCTCCGGCGATGCTGCCTGTCCCGCTAAGTTACTCCAGCTTTTTGTGTCTATCTTTTGTTAATTGTGTCACAGTCAGGGTGATTATTAATTATCGGGCGTATTTTTAAATATGTAGCCGGACTAGCACGACAGACTAAGTAACCAAATTAAAACGAAACACCCTGTTGTAGAAATGACTATGGACAAGTCGCGGCTCTGAGTCGGGCACCAAGCAACATGTCTGAAGCTGCGAATTAATTCAGGGATCATTGTGAACTTTCAGAGTCAATCGTTGTGGAAATAGTTATTTTGGATTTCATTTATGTATTACATTTCTCTACAATATTTTTGTGACAATTGTAACCAGGGGAATAAGGGGTAGGACATTT